>CM038628.1:24499627-25034627 GCA_021554675.1 Leuciscus idus
AGTCATTAGGCCCAAATTCCATGCACGTCGCACTCACAGAGAGCGCGTGTAAGTCCCCTATGCGCTTCACTGAAGCGAGAGCCAGCAGAAACACAGTCTTGAAAGACAGATGTTTCAGACCAATCGTCTGTAAAGGCTCGAATGGTCCACCTTTCATGGCTTCCAGTACCGTAGAAAGGTCCCATACGGGGACTGAGGAAGGTCTGGGAGGATTCAGTCTCTTAGCCCCTCTAAGGAAGCGGATGACTAAATCGTTCCTTCCTATTGACTGACCAAGCGTTGTTCTTGAGAACGCTGCTATAGCCGCCACATAAACTTTGAGCGTGGAAGGGGTCCTGCCCTTATCCAACAGCTCTTGTAGGAAGGAAAGCACCTCCGTCACTCCACAATCTGTGGGTGACACGTCACGGGCTGTGCACCAGCCCGAAAACACTGACCATTTCGAGGAGTAGAGCCGTCTCGTAGACGGAGCTCTAGCCTGCGTGATCGTGTTTAATACTCCCTTAGGGAGTTCAACATGTACCCGTTGATGGCCCAGACATGAAAGGACCACAATTCCGGGTGAGGATGCCAGATCGAGCCGTGGGCCTGAGAGAGGAGGTCTCTCCTCACTGGCACTGGCCACGGGGCAGTGCTCGCTAGCTGCATCACAACTGGGAACCAAGGTTGGTTTTCCCAGAACGGTGCTACAAGCAGTACTGAGCATCCTTCTTCCCTGATCCGCTCTATCACCTGAGGCAGGAGAGAGACGGGGGGGGAAAGCATAGAGCGGGCGGCGGGGCCATACATGAGCCAGCGCGTCCCTGCTCTTGGAGAAAAATTCCGGACAGTGAGCGTTTTCTTGAGACGCGAACAGGTCTACTTCCGCTCTGCCGAATTTCTTCCACAGCAGTTGGACTGTCTGTGGGTGTAGAGACCATTCACCTGCCGGAACATTGTTCCTGGACAGTCTGTCTGGTCCTATGTTTAGGAGCCCTGGCACGTTCGCTGCTCTCAGCGAGCGCAGGTTGCGCTGAGCCCATACCAGGAGGCGTTCTGCTAGCCTGTACAGGCTCCTGGACCTGAGGCCGCCCTGGCGATTTATGTAGGACACCACAGACATGTTGTCCGAGCGGACCAGGACGTGGCGTCCTTTTATTTGGGGACAAAAACGCGTCAGCGCGTTGTCTACTGCCAGCATTTCGAGGCAGTTTATGTGCAGGAGCTTCTCCCGTTCTGACCACTGGCCGAAGAACGGTCTGCCCTCGAGCAGCGCTCCCCATCCCGAGGTGGATGCGTCCGTGGACACCACTCTCACCCTCGAGGAAGTCCCCAGGCTTACACCTGATTGGTACCAGTCGTCCGCTTTCCAAGGTTTCAGAGCTGTGATGTACTTCTGATTGACCTTGAGGCGAAGCAGACCGGATGCTTTCAGCCAAAACTGCAGCGGGCGCATGCGGAGCAGGCCCAGCTGGAGCACTGATGATGCTGAGGCCATGAGACCCAGCATCTTCTGAAATTTCTTGAGCGGGACAGATGCGCCGCAGCGGAACGAGTTCGCTGTGCGCTGAATGTCTACCGCGCGCTGTGGTGATAGTCGCGCTATCATGGACAGCGAGTCCAACTCTGTGCCCAGGAAAGATATCGTCTGACTGGGGGACAGAGAGCTCTTCGCCCAATTGACACTGAGACCCAAATTCTCGAGGTGATCGAGTAAAATGGTCGTGTGCTCTATGAGCACTGAGCGAGATTGCGCTAGAATCAGCCAATCGTCCAAATAGTTCAGTACTCGCACGCCCCTCATTCTGAGGGGTGCGAGCGCCGCATCCATGCACTTCGTAAATGTACGGGGTGCCAGGGATAAACCGAACGGCAGGACTGTGTACTGATATGCCTGGCCCTCGAAGGCGAATCTCAAATATCGCCTGTGACGTGACGCTATCTGTATTTGAAAATACGCGTCTTTCAGATCTATTGACACGAACCAATCTCCTTGGCAAATCTGCGCGAGGATATGTCTGGTCGTGAGCATTCTGAACTGTTGCTTCACAAGCACTCTGTTCAGTTGCCTTAGATCTAGTATGGGTCTGAGACCCCCGTCTTTTTTCGGTACCAGGAAGTATCTGCTTTATAGCCCTCCTTCGCTCTGAACTTGAGAGAGAGGCTCTATGGCCCCTTTGTTCAATAGTTTCGCCACTTCGGCTCGAAGTAAATGTGCTACTTCTGCTTTTACCGTGGTCTCGACGCGCGCCGTATAGCGGCGAGGGCGTCGGCGAAACTGTAGCGAATAGCCTCTTTTTATAATGTCCAGCACCCACTTCGAAACCCCGGGCAGCTTTGCCCATGCGCCTGCATGAATAGCTAGGGGTTGAATACGAAGCGCGCTCCGTTCGCTCAGCGATGGAGAGGCTTCGGTGTGCTGTAACACAAGCGTCGCACAAATGACATTTGAGGCATGGGGCGCGCTGATAACAGCGGGCAGATTGCCCGCGCTCGACTCCTCTGCGGCGGTCAACCGCGAGGGGGAGGGCTGGGCGAGTCCCGTAGGAACTGTCATGTCTATGTGTGGATGTGGGCGCGGGACAGCGGGCACATTTATCACACCGAAAGCATTGTTCGCCTGAGTGAAGCGAATGCACGCTGGTTTCGTTTTTACAGAAACCGTGAGACATGCATAACGTGGTGTTTGTGGGCACTGGGTAGTGGGCACATTTACCACATTTACCACATTTACCACGCAACCGATCTGAGTCGATTTTATGTGCGCGGGCCCTGTGTGACAGGCTGTGCTTGTGTGTAGAGATGGGCACTGGGCAGTGGGCATTCTTACTACACATGAGACACCATCGGCCGTGGCCGGGACACCAGAAAATACACTCTCTTGGGGATTTATCTGGGTAGCCGTGAAAACGGCATTTGTGTGCAGGCAAGCGGGCGACAGAACCGGCTTGTTGGCTGCAGAAAACACTGGAACAGTCACATTTGCTGGAACTGGACGAGCGAATAACTTTGGTGGGAGTCCGGCCGCAGCGGGACTCGAACACCGTCGTTTTCCTAGGCGTGCTAGGACGACTTCGGGGCCTCGGGCTTTACCACAATCCTAGGCCGCGGGCCACGCGCGGCGGCCGGATGAGCGGGAGCGCGGTCTCGCGCTTCGGGCCTGGCGGCGCTGCGAAGTGGCGGCAGTGGACGGTGGCTGGGGCTGTGAGCTCTGTGCAGACGGTTTTGCACGGCCTGCTGCAGAGCTGGAGCGCTTTGGGAGGAAGTGCTTCATAGCCTGCGATGCTTTCTGTACCTCTGCGAATCTCTCCGCAAAATCCTTGACGGAGGATCCAAAGAGGCCAGCGGGAGAAAGCAGGGCGTCGAGGAACGTGGTGCGCTCGGACTCGGCCATTTCTGAGAGCTTCAGCCACAGGTGTCTCTCGGTCACAGTGAGAGAGGCCATACTCCGTCCAATGGCCTGTGCTGCGGACTTAGTGGCACGGAGAGCGAGGTCCGTGGCGCTTCTTAGGTCCGGCACGCAGATCGTGTCAGGTCGTTTCTCATCCAGCTTACGGAGGAGATCGGCCTGGAAGATCTGCAACGTGGCCATGGTGTGCAGCGCTGACGCAGCTTGCCCGGCGGCGGAGAAAGCACGGCGGAGCAGGCTTGACGTCGTGCGGCAAGCTTTAGAGGGTAGGGTCAGCTTAGCGCGCCGTCCAGCGGAGGGCGGACATAAGTGGGCCGCTATCGCCTCTTCGACCGGCGGCAGCGAGAGGTATCCCCTGTTCTTGGTATCGTCAACTGTGGAGAATGCCAAAGAAACAGCTGGACGCACTCTAGCTGAATAGGGGGCGTTCCAGGACTTAGCGACTTCTTCGTGTAGCTCAGGAAGAAAGGGCGCTGGTTTGGACGCAGGCGAAGCGCGCTCCCCAGGCAGGAAAAAGCCATCCAGCCGGTTGTGAGCGGGCTGCTCGGGCGAAGACCACTCGAGGCCGAGGCTCGCCGCGGCCTGTGCGAGTATCTGCATGAGCTCCGTCTCGATGGATGCTCTCTTGCCTGACGATGTGCGGGCAGGGGGCGCGGGATCCTCAGAGCCCACCCAATCCTCACTGCCTGACGCCAGGATAGAGCAGGAATCATCCTCTCCCAGCAGGGCTTCCTCGTCAGCGATGTCGACGGAAGCGGCGGCAGACAGCGGCCGCTGTCCGTCAGGAAGAGAAGCTGACGAAGCCGGTGAAGCAGGCGGGCGAACCGGCGAGCTTTGGCGGCTGGGGGAAGGTTCCGGGACCCGCTGGGCACGGCGCTTTTTTCGACGCGACACCGCGGCGGGCGGGGGAGCAGTCTCGGTGAAGAGAGCCAGGCGAGTCCTCAGAGTCGCCATGGGCATCAGCTCGCAGTGAGGGCAGCCGCCGTCCGCGAGCGCGAGAGCTGCATGTTCCTCACCCAGGCAGGAAACGCAGATAACATGGCGGTCCCCGTCGCTGAGTGTGGCTCTGCACGAGCCGCAGGAAGGCATCTTGAAAAAGACGCTAGCTCTTTTAGAATGTGTGTCGCGGCGGCGACACACACACACACAAGTACAGAGTAATAAAAGGATATAAGCGCCGGAAAGCGCAGCAGGAAGGCAAGGAAGGCGGCGCGGCCAGCGACTTCAGTGACTCGTCCCGCTGAAGGTGCTCTCTCTCTGAGACGGCGCGGCTTCTTCTCCAGCTCCAGCGATGCGTGTGCTTCGCTTGAAGGATGAAAAATCAGATAATAGCTGCCTGCGAGCGGTATTTATAGGCCTAGACCACGCCCGTTTTGGCGGGACGTGACGCAGCGGGCGCGAAGCACCCTCATTGAGTCTGGCGTCAGGCCTCGCTCGATAGACTGCTGCAGTTGCCGCAGAGCAGCCAATAGGCGCGCGAGCTGCCTCGCCTATGTTTGCATGCTGCCGCAACGCGTTTTGCATTATTACAAAATTAAGGATAATTTTTGGCTTCAATATCTCGCGGAAAAAGGATTTTCCCCTAGCGTAAGATATCTTACGCAGTACGAGAGACCTCTCGTAAGAGAACTTATATTTAATTTAGATCATCATTTAAGTATTTTTTCATAAAAAATTAATATTTTACATGCAAGCTAATGGTATAGTTGAGGAATTGTGTGGTAAATAGGTACAAAAGTACTTTGTATATCCAAAAACACAGCATTACTGTATAGATGAGAAGTAAAAAAAAAATATATATATATATATATATATATATATATATATATATATTATATGTATTATTAAAAATTAAAAAATTTTTTTACAATCATTCTTTAAATTTTGGGGTCATATAGACCCCAAATGCACTGAGTGTAAACAGGAAACTAAGGGCATATGAGGGTTAAACAACTCCACAAATAGCATTACCAGCTTCACTTATTACTAACCAGACTGACTTTATTTTCTGTCACACGTCTACAGAAGTTCTTATTGAGAATTAACAGAGGTTTAGATGTTGATGTCTTATTGAAAATGTTTGAGGTCACCATCATGGAGATCAGTGTTAGGTTTAGTTGGGCTTTTGACCCTTGTCTATCTTTAAGTTGGTGCTTTATCAGTAATTGCAGGTGTTTATGGAGACTAAAAAATGTTCCAGAAAACTGGAAATTTTTTATGTTCACAGAACCAACACTTAATATTTGGAGAACATTCTTATAACAAAAGTCTGTTAGCTGGGTAGTCATTTAAAACCAAAAGCCTAAAACTATTTTCCCCTTGCCAGTACTTTTTTGTTACTTCATGTTAAGTGAAGGAAAATTGACCACATGACTTCCTCACCGTAACTTGTTCCTTGTGGAAATGCAGAAAGTTCGCTCACCCAATGCTTGGAGTCGTGCAGCTCACCTGCATGAAAGTTGGGGTTGGGGGCCTGAACTAGTTTGTTTCAGGAAATCAGCAGCCTAATAAAGAGGTTGACTCTTCTTTGCAGCAATTTCCTTGCATGTGAGGCTATTTTGGTGCAAAGTGTTGATAGCTGCATGTCTTTAACTACTGTTAACTCAAGAACACAATGACTGGAAGCACTTCTTCCCTCCTTTTATCGCAATTGGTCTGCTCTTATAATCCAGTCAGAACGATAAAGCGATTTCACATGACTAGCATTTGTTCACAAGTGCTGATGATATGATTAGTGAAATTATTTTAGCTGGTCACTTTGTGCCAGGGCCAAAAAATGTAAGCGTTTTGCAATTATTTAAAATGCATCTGATCACTCTAAAAACAATGTGAATCAACACCACAACAACTGAAGCAGCAAACTTTGCGAAACACACAGCCAATACTTTTGGCCATGGCTGTATCGTCTTAAACTGAGATAAATACACATTAGAAACAACATTAGCATTAGCACACTCATAAATACTTCTAGCTAGTAATTCTCCAACTGCGGTACACACACCACCCATGATATTAATATATGTCAAGTCAAGGCAAGTCACATTTATTTATAGCGCTTTTTACAAAGCATACTGTTTCAAAGCTGCAGAGATAACAGGAAAATGCAACAGTTTGTTTCCAGAAGAAAATAGCGTCACAGTCGAGCTTAAGTAAGTTCAGTGATGATTATTTTTGTTGTAAAAAAGTTATTAATTTAGTTAAAGGGGCACTATGCAGGGGTTTTTTTAGCTTAATTTACCTTAACTGAACAGCTTCGGAGTCATTGGAATGGTTATATGACTTTTTTCGGATTGAATGGTGGTCTTCTCGCACCCCCCTAGCACCTGTGAGCGGAAAAAAACACCCTTGCAACTTTTGGCCGGCGGGCTATAAATAAGCCTTCTGTGTATCATACATACCTCAGTGGACATGGCTCCGTGCGTTCGCCGGCTTCTTTGAAAACAAATGCACATGACCAGAGGGAGAAGATGGGAGGGGGGAGAGTCGTCAATGAGTTTTGACGACAGTGTTGTCAAATATCTATTCTGAAGTTGTAGGGGGAGCTCTATAGATAAACCTGCGAGCAAAAAGCGAGATAACAGCGAAGAAATTGCCAAAACTGCATAGCGCCGCTTTAATTTATCTCTCACAAAAGTGAGTACACCCCTCACATTTCAGCAAACATTTTAGTATATTTTCTCAAGGAAAAATACTATAGAAATGAAGCTTGGATATATTTTAGAGTAGTCAATGTGCTGCTTGTATAGCAGTATATATTTACTGTCCTCTGAAAATAATTCAACATACAGCCATTATTGTAAAAATAGCTGGCAACAAAAGTGAGTACACCCTAAGTGAACATGTCAAAACTGTGTCCAAAGTGTCAATATTTTGTGTGAGCACCATTCTAGAATCTAGAATTGTTAAATGTCTTTCTTGTGAGCCAGCTTCAGAAAAGGCTTCCTTCTGGGATGACGGCCATGCAAACCGACTTGTTGCAGTGTGTATGGTCTGAGCACTGACACGCTGACCTTCTGCTTCTGCAACCTCTAAAGCAATGCTGGAACGATCATGCGTCTGTTTTTGAAGCCAGCTTCTGCACCTGACTCCCAGCACGAGGACTCAACTTCTTAGATTGACCCTCGCGATGCCTGTTCCAAGTGGAACCCGTCTTGGAAAACCTCTGTATGACCCTGGCCTGCACTGTTTCAGGGTGTTACCAGTATTCTTATAGCCTAGGCCATCTTTGTGGAGAGCAACTATTCTAATTCTCAAATCCTTAGAGAGTTCTTTTCCATGAGGTACTATGTTGAACATCCAGAGGTCAGTATGAGAAAATTGTACTCAAAGCACACATTTTAACTTCTCTAATAAAAGATACACAAATTTGTATGGCAGATGTCAAGCAGACAAAAACATGAAAATGATGAATAGGACATGTGGCTTTGCATGGTTAAACGACGTAGGGTGTACTCACTTTTTTACTCAGCTATTTTGACAATAATAGCTGTATGTTGAGTTATTTTCAGAGAACAGTAAATATATACTGCTATACAAGCAGAACATTGACTACTCTAAAATGTATCCAAGTTTCATTTCTATAGTATTGTCCCTTGAGAAGATATACTAAAATGTTTGCTGAAATGTGAAGGGGGTTATTACTTTCGTGAGATACTGTATATATATATATATATATACACCGTGATGTCATCGTCCAGCTCAGTTCAGTTCTCATATAATGGTGTTAATGCAGGCAGATCCATATTATTGTTGAATATTAAATTAAATGTCCAACTAAGCAAGCCAAAAGCCAATGGCAACAAAGGTGAAAAAGGCAACAGTGGCAAGGAACCAAAACTCTAGTTGACATAATCTCTGCTGACACTTCAGGGATGCGTTGTGGTCGTGTCTTGGGCAGGTCCTCCATCTGATCTGGATGTGGCCCGAACCGGCTGATTAGAGTAAACCTAGGAATAAGCAGAAAGACTAACATTAGCGTAGATGCCATTCTTCTTATGATGTAACGAGTACATCGGGTGTTATAGGAGTGTTCCCGGTTCCGGCTGACCTAATTTATGCAGCCTAATAGTCATTTAACTGATTTGAATAAAAAGGAATGTATCATTTTATATGTGTATGCCAAAATTATAATATGAGTAATATTCACAAACAAAACCCCTATAAAGCCCATCAAGTTCCTCTAAAACAGGGATGGGCAAACTCTGTCCTGGAGGGCCACAGCTCTGCAGAGTTTAGCTCCAATCCCAATAAACTCTCCTGCATGTAGCTCTCTAGTAATCCTGAAGACATTGATTAGCTGGTTCAGGTGCATTTGATTAGTCAAGTCAAGTCAAGTCACCTTTATTTATATAGCGCTTTTTACAATACAGATTGTATCAAAGCAGCTTCACATTGATAACATGAAAATAATACAACAAAGTTTGTTTCTAGAAGAAAATTGCATCATCGTCCACCCTTAATAAGGCAGATCAATAATATTGTTGAATATTAAATGTCCCCATTAGGGTCCCAGATAGATAGCAACCATCAAAACAATGTTAAATCGATGTTAATGTGTATTTTTTTTACTCAATATCACTTTTTCTCCCACAATTAATGTTGAATTAAAAAAAAAAAAATCATCCAAAAATCAATGGTAATGGCATTGAATCAATGTTACACTGTGATAATAATTCAACCTTATGTTTATTCACCTTATTTTCCACAACAAGGGTGCCGCCATTGCGTTCGTTTTGTCATCTTACTGCCGGCTGAGAGGGACTTCAACTTCCGGCTGAAAGGACCTACGCTAGTTTCTAGACGTAATTCTATAGTTGTAACGGTAAAATATGTCAAGTATTATATGCTCAGTTAGGGGCTGCCATAACAATTGGATTAAGAGGATAGAACAATTTAACCAACGGTGTTACGAACACAATATAAAGCGATCGGAATGTTGTGGTGTACTTTATGATTTACACCCACCACCACCTAAAGACGAGGAGCACATGAGGCAATGGCGGAAGGCGCTAAACTTGAAGTGCCCACCCAAGCGCTCTTATGTGTGTTCGTACCATTTTATGGACGGGAAGCCGACTGACGAACACCTTTACCCTGAGTAAAGGCTCGGCTACGATTTTCTGGTAAAGAAGTCCCGCCGGGTGCTGAACAGGTTGTCAGATTCAGGTAAGCTAACTTACCTAACTATTGTTACCTAACTTACCTATCTATGTGCTTGTTAGCCTAACGTTATATTCGTGAAGTCCGTTCTATGAATACATTTAAGATTAGTAAAGAGCCGTTAACAAAATACAACGATACATCTTGCATGATTACCATTGCCCACCTATATGTCATATTTCTTATATTTCGTTTACTTTGTGATATGGACCTAAGGATCTGAAATAAAGAATAAATGAATGAATATTCACGATAGTACAATATATTATGGTACATTACAGTCTTACAATAGCTCACATTATTCCTGTAAGGAGGCCAGCTAGCTACATCTCTCATTCAGATATTGATATTGACCTACGTAGAGTTAGGAGATTGTGTGTATACTGTCTCGTTTTTAATGCATCTCTCTTTTTCACACTGTTCTAAGTATGAGTGCCATCATAAATTAATTATTATGATCTATTTTAAGTACTAATGTAAAAATGTTTATGGTTATATTATTTCCATAGATCATCGATGAGCTTCAGTGTTGCAGTGGACAACTGTGAGGAGGATCACAGCCACATGCCCCAGACCTGTGATGCAGAAACACAATGGGAGGATCCATCTGTCTCTGACAACAATTACGCTCCAAAATCTTAACTCAACCTGAAGCCACCCACATCTGAAATGGGAACACAATGCGTTGAGCCAGTGCCATAGTACATAACTCTGCTGAGAAACGACCACCTTTGTCAGCTCTACACAGGGTCGACATTGGATGGATTCCATTCAGTTGCCGAGCACCTTACCAATTCATACACCAACAGCTTTCAGCTACCCACTTGGGATCAGCTCCTGATGACTCTGATGAAGCTGCGTCTTATATACTTTTTTAGCTTTAATATGAATCAGTATATATATTTAATTCATACAGTGAAAAACTAAGCAGTGTTTTATTTTTACATTTGATTATTCAGTTTCTGTTGTTAAATAGACCTAATGTAGGATAACCTGAACCCCTTAACCCCGTGGTTTACACTGATGTTAAAATAACACTTCTTATGCTACAGTAAAACACTGCTGTTCACTTTCACAAGTTGAAGGGATGTTTTCTTGTCACAAAAAGAATGTGAAACACGTATGTAGGTTATATAATTTTAAATCTAATTTAAGTTAATTTTATACACTTTAAGCATTATCGTATCGCATATTGAATATCACATTGTTTAATGAGTTATCGCATAGCGCATTTTTCTTCAATATCGTGCACTTAATGGGCCCTATTTTAACGATCTGAAACGCAAGTATCAAGCGCAAAACGCAAGTAACTTTGTGGGCGGGTCTTGGGCGCTGTTGCTATTATATCGGCGGGATAAATGACTCTTGCACCCGACGCAAATCTAAAATGGGTTAGTCTGAAGTAGCTTCATTATTCGTAGGTGTGGTTTGGGCGTAACGTGAAATAAACCAATCAGGGCGTCATCTCACATTCCCTTTAAGAGCAGGCGCGCTTGTTCTAAAGCAGATTCCTATTATAACGGCGGATTTGCCAGGCGCGCGCCAGGAGCGGTTCACAGCCGAGGAGACCGACGTTCTCGTCGGGGACGTAAAACACAGAGAAGTGACGTTGGGGATGGAGAAATAAATGTGTAAGCTAGATGTATGCTTTTATAATAAACTATCTATCTATCTATCTATCTATCTATCTATCGTAATAATGTATGATTTGCAAAAATGAAAACTGCTGCTTCTGTGTAGATGAGAGAATCAAAGTGTATGCGTGTTGTGCACACGCTACATTGATTATGGCCAAGCATGCGCTCTTAAAATAGCATATGAATAACATGCGCAACGCGCCACTGACTTTAAACTAGTTCTCTTACGAGAGGTCTCTCGTACTGCGTAAGATATCTTACGCTAGGGGAAAATCCTTTTCCGCGAGATATTGAAGCCAAAAATTATCCTTAATTTTGTAATAATGCAAAACGCGTTGCAGCAGCAATGCAGACATAGGCGAGACAGCTCGCGCGCCTATTGGCTGCTCTGCGGCAACTGCAGCAGCCTATCGAGCGAGGCCTGGCGTGACGTCAGACCCAATCAGGGCACTTCGCGCCCGCTGCGTCACGTCCCGCCGAAATGGGCGTGGTCTAGGCCTATAAATATCGCTCGCAGGCAGCTATTATCTGATTTTTCATCCTTCAAGCGAAGCACACGCATCGCTGGAGCTGGATTAGAAGCCGCGCCGTCGAGAGAGAGCACCTTCAGCGGGACGAGTCACTGAAGTCGCTGGCCGCGCCGCCTTCCTGCCTTCCTGCTGCGCTTTCCGGCGCTTATATCCTTCTCTTTTATTTGCACTGTATTTCTGTGTGTGTGTGTCGCCGCCGCGACACACATTTCTAAAAGAGCTAGCGTCTTTTTAAAGATGCCTTCCTGCGGCTCGTGCAGAGCCACACTCAGCGACGGGGACCGCCACGTGATCTGCGTTTCCTGCCTGGGTGAGGAACATGCAGCTCTCGCGCTCGCTGACGGCGGATGCCCTCACTGCGAGCTGATGGCAATGGCGACTCTGAGGACTCGCCTAGCCGTCTTCACCGAGACTGCTCCCCCGCCCGCCGCGGCGTCGCGCCGTAAAAAGCGCCGTGCCCAGCGGGCCCCGGAACCCTCCCTCAGCCGCCAAAGCTCGCCGGTTCGCCCGCTTGCTTCCCCGGCTTCTTCTGTTTCGCTTCCTGACGGACAGCGGCCGCCGTCTGCCGCCGCTTCCGTTGATATCGCGGATGAGGAAGCCCTGCTGGGAGAGGATGATTCCTGCTCTATCCTGGCGTCAGGCAGTGAGGATTGGGCGGGCTCTGAGGACCCCGCACCCCCTGCCCGCACTTCGTCAGGCAAGAGAGCTTCCATTGAGACGGAACTCATGCGAGTACTCGCACAGGCCGCGGCGAGCCTCGGCCTCGAGTGGTCTTCGCCTGAGCAGCCCGCTCACAACCGGCTGGATGGATTTTTCCTGCCTGGGGAGCGCGCTTCGCCTGTGTCCAGACCGGCGCCTTTTCTTCCTGAGTTACACGAAGAAGTCGCCAAGTCCTGGAGCGCCCCCTATTCTGCTAGAGTGCGTCCTGCTGTTTCTTTGGCATTCTCCGCCGTTGACGATGCCAAGAACAGAGGATACCTCTCGCTGCCGCCGGTTGAAGAGGCGATAGCGGCCCACTTATGCCCGCCCTCCGCTGGACGGCGCGCTAAGCCGGCCCTACCCTCTAAAGCTTGCCGCACGACGTCGAGCTTGCTCCACCGCGCTTTCTCCGCCGCCGGGCAAGCTGCGTCAGCGTTGCACACCATGGCAACGCTCCAGATCTTCCAGGCCGATCTCCTCCGTAAGCTGGATGAGGAAGGACCTGACGCGATCTGTGTGCCGGACTTAAGGAGTGCCACGGACCTCGCTCTTCGTGCTACTAAGTCCGCAGCGCAAGCCATTGGACGGACTATGGCTTCTCTCACCGTGTCTGAGAGACATCTCTGGCTGACGCTCTCGGAAATGGCCGAGTCTGAACGCACCGCGTTCCTCGACGCCCCGCTTTCCGCCACAGGCCTCTTTGGATCCTCCGTCAAAGATTTCGCGGAGAGATTCGCAGAGGTACAGAAAGCGTCTCAGGCTATGAAGCACTTCCTCCCGAAGCGCTCCAGCTCTGCAGCAGGCCGTGCGAAACCGTCTGCTCAGAGCTCACAGCCACAGCCACCGTCCACTGCCTCCACTTCACAGCGCCGCCAGGCCAGAAGCGCGAGACCGCGCTCCCGCTCATCCGGTCGCCGCCCCGCAGGACGCGGCTCGCGACCTAGGATCACGGTGAAGCCCGAGGCCCCGAAGTCGTCCTAGCACAGCTAGGAAAACGACGGTGTTCCAGTCCCGCTGCGGCCGGACTCACACCAAAGCTATTCGCTCGTCCAGTTCCAGAAAATGTGACTGTTCCAGTGTTTTCTGCAGCCAACAAGTCGGTTCTGTCACCCGCTTGCCTGCACACAAATGCCGTTTTCACGGCTACCCAGATAAATCCCCAAAAGAGTGTATTTTCTGGTGTCCCGGCCACGGCCGATGGTGTTTCGTGTGTAGTAAGAATGCCCACTGCCCAGTGCCCATCCCTACACATAAGCACAGCCTGTCACACAGGGCTCGCGCACATAAAACCGACTCAGATCGGTTGCGCTTCAAACATGGTGAACGTGCCCACTACCCAGTGCCCACTAACACCACGTTATGCATGTCTCACGGTTTCTGTAAAAACGAGACCAACGTGCACTCGCTTCACGCAAGCGAACGATGCTTTCGGTGTGATAAATGTGCCCGCTGTCCCGCGCCCACATCCACACATAGACATGACAGTTCCCACGGGAACCGCCCAGCCCTCCCCCTCGCGGTTAACCACCGTAGAGGAGTCGAGCGCGGGCAATCTGCCCACTGTCATCAGCGCGCCCCACGCCTCAAATGCCACGAGCGACACGCTTGTGTTACAGCACACCGAAGCTTCTCCATCGCTGAGCGAGCGGAGCGCGCTTCGTATTCGACCCCTAGCTATCCATGCAGACGCATGGGCAAAGCTACCCGGGGTTTCGAAGTGGGTGCTGAACATTATAGAAAGAGGCTATTCGCTGCAGTTTCGCCGACGCCCTCGCCGCTATGTGGCGCGCGTCGAGACCACGGTAAAAACAGAAGTAGCACATCTACTTCGAGCCGAAGTGACGAAACTATTGAGCAAAGGGGCCATAGAACCTCTCTCTCAAGATCAGAGCGAGGGAGGGCTATACAGCAGATACTTCCTGGTACCGAAAAAAGACGGGGTCTCAGACCCATACTAGATCTAAGGCAACTGAACAAAGTGCTTGTGAAGCGACAGTTCAGGATGCTCACGACCAAGCAAATCCTTGTGCAGATTCGCCAAGGAGATTGGTTTGCGTCAATAGATCTGAAAGACGCGTATTTTCAAATACAAATAGCGTCACGTCACAGGCGATATTTGAGATTCGCCTTCGAGGGCCAGGCATATCAGTACACAGTCCTGCCGTTCGGTTTGTCCCTAGCACCCCGTACATTTACGAAGTGCATGGACGCGGCGCTCGCACCCCTCAGAATGAGAGGCATGCGAGTGCTGAACTATTTGGACGATTGGCTGATTCTAGCGCAATCTCGCGCAGTGCTCATAGAACACACGACCATTTTACTCGATCACCTCGAGGATTTGGGTCTGAGTGTCAATTGGGCGAAGAGCTCCCTGTCACCCAGTCAGAAAATATCTTTCCTGGGCACAGAACTGGACTCACTATCCATGATAGCGCGACTATCACAACAGCGCGCGGTAGACATTCGACGCACAGCGAACTCTTTTCGCTGCGGCGCGTCTGTCCCGCTCAAGAGATTTCAGAAGATGCTAGGTCTCATGGCCTCAGCATCGTCAGTGCTCCAGCTGGGTCTGCTACGCATGCGCCCGCTGCAGTTTCGGCTGAAAGCGCGAGTCCCACGCGAAGCGTGGGCACCCGGTTTGCTTCGCCTCAGGGTCAATCAGAAATGCGTTACAGCTCTGAAACCCTGGAAAGCGAACGACTGGTACCAATCAGGTGTAAGCCTGGGGACTTCCTCGAGGGTGAAAGTGGTGTCCACGGACGCGTCCACCTCGGGATGGGGAGCGCTGCTCGAGGGCAGACCGTTCTTCGGCCAGTGGTCAGAACGGGAGAAGCTCCTGCACATAAACTGCCTCGAAATGCTGGCAGTAGACAACGCGCTGACGCGTTTTTGTCCCCAAATAAAAGGTCACCACGTCTTGGTCCGTTCGGACAACATGTCTGTGGTGTCCTACATAAATCGCCAGGGCGGCATCAGATCCGAGAAACTGTACAGGCTGGCAGAACGCCTCCTGGTATGGGCTCAGTGCAACCTGCGCTCGCTCAGAGCAGCGCATGTGCCAGGGATCATGAATATAGGACCAGACAGACTGTCCAGGAACAATGTTCCGGCAGGCGAATGGTCCCTACACCCACAGACAGTCCAACTGCTGTGGAAGAAATTCGGCAGAGCGAAAGTGGACCTGTTTGCGTCTCAAGAAAACGCTCACTGTCAAGAATTTTTTTCCAAGAGCAGGAGCGCGCTGTCCCATGTGTGGCCCCGCCGCCCGCTCTATGCTTTTCCCCCCGTCTCTCTCCTGCCTCAGGTGATAGAACGGATCAGGGAAGAAGGATGCTCAGTACTGCTGGTAGCACCGTTCTGGAAAAACCAACCTTGGTTCCCAGCCGTGATGCAGTTAGCAAGTACTGCCCCGTGGCCAGTACCAGTGAGGAGAGATCTCCTCTCACAGGCCCGCGGCTCGATCTGGCATCCTCACCCGGAACTATGGTCCCTTCATGTCTGGGCCATCAACGGGTACATGTTGGACTCCCTAAAGGAGTATTAAACACGATCACGCAGGCTAGAGCTCCGTCTACAAGACGACTCTATTCTTCGAAATGGTCAGTGTTTTCGGGCTGGTGCACAGCCCGTGGTGTGTCACCCACAAACTGTGATGTGACGGAGGTGCTTTCCTTCCTACAAGAGCTGTTGGATGGGGGCAGGGCCCCCTCCACGCTCAAAGTTTATGTGGCGGCTATAGCAGCGTTCTCAGAAACAACGCTTGGTCAGTCAATAGGAAGGAACGATTTAGTCATCCGCTTCCTTAGAGGAGCTAAGAGACTGAATCCTCCCAGACCTCCCTCAGTCCCCGTATGGGACCTTTCTACGGTTCTGGAAGCCATGAAAGGTGCGCCATTTGAGCCTTTACAGTCAATCGATTTGAAACACCTGTCTTTCAAAACGGTGTTTCTGCTGGCTCTCGCTTCAGTGAAGCGCATAGGGGATCTGCACGCGCTCTCCGTGAGCGCGGCGTGCATGGAGTTTGGGCCCAATGACTCAAAAGTTATACTCAAACCTAAGCACGGTTATGTTCCAAAATCCCTCAACACACCGTTTAGGGCGCAGATTATCTCTCTGTCAGCCCTACCGGTCCCTGATGAGGAAAGAGACGCGAGCCTCCTTTGCCCAGTCAGGGCATTACGAGCTTATGTGTCTCGCTCGTCTGTTTTCAGACAGACGGAACAGCTCTTTGTTTCGTTTAGCGGACGTTCTAAGGGACTAGCCGCGTCGAAACAGAGCCTATCCAGATGGATAGTTGATGCTATAGCGCTGGCATACGCCTCCAAGGGCATGCAGTGCCCTTTGGGTGTCAGAGCGCATTCCACGAGAGGCATGGCCTCTTCGTGGGCCTGGTCAAGTGGGATTGCCTTGCAAGATATTTGTATGGCGGCAGGCTGGGCCTCCCCGTCTACATTTATAAGGTTTTATAACCTAGAGGTTCCCGCCCTGCAGGCCAGGCTGCTGTCGGTCTAAACTACCAGTATTATCTGACCTGATGCGTTCAGCTCAGAATGCTGCGTTTGCTGAGCACAGCTCAATGTTCGACAGTTTAAAGCTGGGCAAACTGTGTAAGACCCACATTCTTTTCCCATCAGTTCAGGCCGTACCCCGCCCTGTCTGTATGATGAAATTCGCGTCCCTTTGACGCTACTTTATGTGGAAAAGTGAGGCTGCACCCCTCCTTCTTCCCGGACTCTCTGTGAGTTCACTGAGTGATTGTGCACTATATGTACCCCGGGCTTTCGCCCTTGGGTCTTTGGTGTCAGATCTCAGCATGCACGGCGTTTTACATTGGGTCCCCTAGCGTAAGATATCTTACGCAGTACGAGAGACCTCTCGTAAGAGAACGTACTCGGTTACTAACGTAACCTCGGTTCTCTCTAGAAGAGGGAACGAGTACTGCGTATCTTGCCGTGCATGCACACGCTCTGGTTGCTTCGATGATGAAAAACCAGATAATAGCTGCCTGCGAGCGATATTTATAGGCCTAGACCACGCCCATTTCGGCGGGACGTGACGCAGCGGGCGCGAAGTGCCCTGATTGGGTCTGACGTCACGCCAGGCCTCGCTCGATAGGCTGCTGCAGTTGCCGCAGAGCAGCCAATAGGCGCGCGAGCTGTCTCGCCTATGTCTGCATTGCTGCTGCAACGCGTTTTGCATTATTACAAAATTAAGGATAATTTTTGGCTTCAATATCTCGCGGAAAAGGATTTTCCCCTAGCGTAAGATATCTTACGCAGTACTCGTTCCCTCTTCTAGAGAGAACCGAGGTTACGTTAGTAACCGAGTACGTTTTTTTCGGTCAGTGGCGGAATTGTTTTCTAAACGTGCAAAATAGCATGAGGGAACGTTTGCGCCGGAACACGCCTCCTCTTTGCGCTGAACCGCCCCCGGGAGCGCAAGTGTATTTCTTAGTTAACCGACTTGCGTCTGTGGAGGGAAAAGTCTGCTGTGCGCGGGTGCAAAATGGGAATGATACATGCGTCAGTGTACAAAGTCAATTGCACTGGGTGCAAGATAGGGCCCAATAACTTCGTCCAGGCGATGAAGTAATGAAGACAGAGGCTTCACCATCACCGATCTCCTCTATGAAAGGAAGGTGGAACTTGTCCTTCCTGTAAACCTTTACAATGTGACCAGATTTTACCTGTTGTGAATAGTTATTTTTATAAACCTTTACAGTGTGACCAGATGTTACCTGTTATGAATAGTTATTTTTATAAAACTTTACAATGTGACCAGATTTTACCTTTTATGAATAGTTATTTTTATAAACCTTTACAATGTGACCAGATTTGACCTGTTATGAATAGTTATTTTTATAAACCTTTAAAATGTGACCAGATTTTACCTGTTGTGAATAGTTATTTTTATAAAGCTTTACATGTGACCAGATTTTACCTGTTGTGAATAGTTATTTGTATAAACCTTTAAAATGTGACCAGATTTTACCTGTTGTGAATAGTTATTTTTATAAAGCTTTACATGTGACCAGATTTTACCTGTTATGAATAGTTATTTGTATAAACCTTTACAATGTGACCAGACGTTACCTGTTATGAAGTTATTTTTATAAACCTTTACAGATGTTATTTTTATAAACCTCTACAGATTGGCAGATGTTACCTGTCAGTAATTTATTATTAAACCATATAATGTGAGCTCTGTAGATTCTCCTTAAAACTTAAAGGAATTAAGTCTTCTAGTTAGAAGGAATAAGTCACATCAAGTTTGCAAATGAATACCATCTTGGTTTATTACTTATTAAATTTAAATGGTGAAATGTATCTACATGAAGGTCAGTAGAAGGTGTCTCTAGTTTCCTGAAAACATCAAACAATTCTTACAACTGATTTTATACAACTTATTTAATCATTTATATTTAACCAATTACCTAATCTCCTATCCTTAAATATTATCATTCCTTCTTATTTACAAATCATTTTTCATTGCTGCTCCATCAACTCCTTCTGACAGGACAAAGTAGTTAAATATGTCCCCATAGGTTACCTCTGGCCACGTTAACAATGACGATGGATGAGACAATGTGAGACCAACTGATCGTCGTACAAAGTTTTCTCCGTGCTCCCAATTTAAAACATTTACGGTGTTAACATTATTTGTCATTTCGCTAAAGTTTTGGCTAACTATAAACAATCTTCTAACCACTGAACTAGCTACCGGATGTGCCGTGTCAGTTTAGCAGAAGTCGGATGACAAAATGCGGAAGCGCGAAGTATTAAAAGTGGGCGGGGTGGAATAAGGTGAATACTGTCAGAAACGAAACACAACAACTATAACTGACTTTAATTAGGTTTAAGTTGAAATCAACTGGAAATAAAAGAAGACAATACATCTCTCAAGATCTCAGAAGAAGTTCTTATTGAGAATTAACAGAGGGTTAGATGTTGAAGTTTTATTGAAAATGTTTGGTCACCATTATGGTGATCGGTGTTTCATTTAGTTGAGCAGTTTGACTCCTGTCTTTTTATGTGAGTTTGTGATCTCTGCAACTGTGTGTACTAAAACACATTTTATTGCAAAGAAAGCCAGAAACAATGTTAATCCATTTCAATCATAAATAATCAAAAATAATAATATTAGTAATATTCACAAACAATACTTTCTGGCCAAAGATCAGACATTCTGAATTTTGATTTTTAAAATTGATAAAAACAAAAGTTTTGTTTAGAGACACATTCATACATCAAGATTCAGCATAAGTATCTCAACAATGGTGACATGTTTCATGCTGCAATGCATGTTGGGAGCCTCCATAGTATTAAACTTAATGCTCCCAGCATGCATTGCGGCATGAAGCATGTCACCATTGTTGAGATTTGTATGCTGATTCTTGATGTCTGTGCATCCTAAAAATAAAATTAATTCTATGTATTTAAAAGTCAAAGTTCTGAACTGTTGCAAGAAAGTATAGATGGATAATATAATCTGTTGATAACAATTAACCACTTTTGTTCAGGAGTAAAATCAGTACACTATTATTTTTTTCTATTATTTGTGCTGAAAAGTGTTTCACCTGATTATCTTTGTTTCTCTCTTACTTTACAAACAAATTACACGTTTTGGTAAAAACTGTTACAAAGACCAGAAACACACATAAAATCCAAGTCAAACTGTCCAACCAAATGATACACTGATCACCATAATGGTGACCAATTGTTTTCAATAAAACATCAACTACTAAAACTCTGTTAAAACTTCTTGAGATCTTGATATTGATAGATTTATTGTCTTCTATTATTTGTAGTTGATTTCAGGCTGTATGTCTTTAAGTCAGTTGTAATTGTGGACCAGACCGAAAACAGGACTGAGTTTGCCCATCTCTGGTTTGACCCCATAGGCAATATCTTTTCTCTTCAAGGTTGAGTCACAGTGCATCACTGGAACAGAACAATACATCCACAAAGAGCAAACTTGAACTACTATAAACTTCCACTTGTATTTAATTTTCACACCTAGCAAACTTGAAAAAATAAAAACTTCAACTTATGTTACATTTTCACACTTTTATCATATAGTGACCAGTGGTGTTGCAAATACCTAAAGAGTTATATATGCTAAGTAAGCATACATATAAGTGGCTACATGTGGTGTGATAGAACTTCAAGACCCTAGGCATAGTTGTCTATAAAAATCTCATACAGCAATCATGAGAACAGCAACATGAAAACAAATACATTTACATTTAGTAATTTAGCCATTTAGTCATTTGTCCAAAGCGACTTACAAATTAGGACTAAATTAAGCGAGTCATCATAAAGAGGCAAAAACAATGCAAGAAATACTCAAAATACGAAGTTCAGGCATTGGTCAGAGTAGCATAAGCCCGATAAGCGAGGATTAAAGGAAAAAGAAAGAATTAAAAAAAATAATAATTATGAGGTTAAGTTCCTGTGATGCCCAGTGATGAGAGGACATAAGGATCTGATGATTCACAGTGTCGAAGGCAGCAGACAGATCCAGAAGAATGAGAACTGAAGATTTGGAAGCAGCTTTTGCGATCCGTAGGGCTTCTGTGACCGACAGTAATGCAGTCTCAGTTGAATACCCTTTCTTGAAGCCGGATTGGTTGACATCCAGCTGGTTGTTCAAGAAGGATGTTACTTGGTTGAAAACAGCTCGTTCAAGTGTTTTAACAATGAATGGTAGGTGAGAGACAGGTCTGTAATTCTCTACAAATTATGTTTAGTGTTGGTTTTTTAAGCAGTGGAGTTACCCGAGCCTGCTTGAATGCAGTAGGGAAAGTGCCAGTATGGAGGGATGAGTTGATGATGTGTGTGAGTGCTGGTAGAAGTGTGGGAGAGATGGCTTGTAGAAGGTGTGAGGGGATAGGGTCTAGAGGGCAGGTGGTAGGATGACTGGAGAGGATAAGTTTAGATACTTCTGCCTCGGTTAGCGGAGAGAAGGAGGAGAGAGGGTTATTGGCTGTGGAAGGGGTCGATCTGGGTTCTTCTGTGTGTGGTGCTGAGAACTGACTGCTGATAGTTGTTGTTTTGTTGGTGAAGAAGTTAGCAAAATCATCAGCAGTTAAAGAGGAGGTGGGTGGTGGTGGAGGTGGACAGAGGAGAGAGATGAATGTCTTGAAGAGTGATCGTGTGTTAGAGGAGCTGTTGATCTTGTTGTGGAAATATAAAGATTTTGCAGCATGAACATCCACAGAAAAGGAAGAAAGGAGAGATTTATACATACTCAGGTCAGATGTGTCTTTTGATTTGCGCCATTTCCTCTCTGCTGCCCTGAGTTTGGTCCGGTGTTCACGAAGAACCTCAGATAACCAGGGGTTAGAGGGAGTAGAGGGAGTAGCACATGCAGGCCTGGAGGAGAGAGGGCAGATATTGTCTAAAATAAGAAGAACCCGTCAAAGTGTAGAACTCTTGATTAGTTTGATTGCATAATAACCCAATGGATGAATTGCAAAGCAGGTGCATATTTATCATCTTGAGGGCAGGCTACATGAATAAACAAGATATGCAAAGGGCGAAATGGATCGCTGGGTCCTACCACCATGGTGAGAACTTGCTGGGACCCGAGGGGTACAAATGCCTTGAGTGGGCCAGGTGGCTTTTGGTGGCTAAGGCTTCAGCAGATACCATTGGGTAACAGGGTTTGGCCCAATAGGCGATATCTTTTCCCTTCAAGGTTGAGTCACAGAACATAACTGGAACAGAATAATACATCCACACCGAGCAAACTTGAACTAATATAAACTTATACTTATAATTGATTTTCACACAGAGCAAACTTGAACTAATATAAACTTCTTCTTATGACCAATTTTCACACTTTTATCATATAGTGACCAGTGGTAAATACCTAAAGAGTTACATATGCCAAGTAAGCATATGTAAGTGGCAACATGTGGTGTGATAGAACTTCAAGACCCTAGGCATAGTTGCCAATAAAAATCTCATAAAGCAATCATGAGAATAGCAACATGAAAATAAAATAAATTAAGAACAACCCATTACAGCCTAAATTGCGAAATTGCTTGCTGGGTCCTACCACCTTGGTGACAACTTGCTGGGACCTGAGGGGTATATATATAACTCTTGCAAAGGCTTCAGCAGATACCATTGGGGAAGAGGCTTTGACCCCATAGGTAATATCTTTTCCCTTCAAGGTTTAGTCACAGAACATCACTGGAACAGAACGATACATCCACACAGAGCAAACTTGAACTAATATAAACTTCTACATATGATTAATTTTCACACCGAGCAAACTTGAACTAATATAAACTTCTTTTTATGATTAATTTTCACACTTTTATAATATAGAGACCAGTGGTGTTGTAAATACCTAAAGAGTTAAATATGCCAAGTAAGAAAACATGTAAGTGGCTACATGTGGTGTGATAGAACTTCAAGACTGTAGGCATAGTTGTCTATAAAAATCTCATACAGCAATCATGAGAACAGCAACATGAAAATCAATAAGAACAACCCATTAAAGCCTAGAACTCTTGATTAGTTTGATTGCATGATATCCAAATGGATGGATTGCAAGGCATGTGCATATTTATTCTCTGGAAGGCAGGCTACACAAATAAACAAGGTATGCAAAGTGTCGAAATTGCTTGCTGGACCCTACCAACTTGGTGAGAACTTGCTGGGACCCGAGGGGTACAAATGCCTTGAGTGGGCCAGGATGGATTTGGTGGCTAAGGCTTCAGCAGATTAGCCTGACTACGTCAGACTTCGTACTTCCGCTCAATTTCAGTTCGCTTCAGTACTCAGTCTAAGATAGCGACCTGTCTATCAGTTTTCCTCCGGTCTGAAAACAGCCGGCCAATCAACGAACAGAGGGCGGGCTGAGAGCCGTGACGTAGACGCTGATTGTACCGTGGATGCGTAGATTTACTTCACATAATCTGCAAAAGTCGTTCACAGCCATGTTCACTCCGGTATTTCGCTCGATGGTTTTGTTTTCGCATCATACTTGTGTTTACAGTGGAAGTTAGATGCGGCTGAGCCAGCGCATAACACACGTCATAACCAAACGTTATGTGATTGGCTTACGGGTAACCAATGATTTTAAAAAGAAAACACTTTCAATTATGCCATGCCAGACTCTGTCTACGAAGCAAAGCGAAGTAGCAGAGTTTGGTATTACCAGGCTATCAGCAGATGCCATTGGGGAAAAGGGTTTGACCCCATAGGCGATATCTTTTCCCTTCAGGGTTGAGTCACAGAACATCACTGGAACAGAATAATACATCCACACCGAGCAAACTTGAACTAATATAAACTTCTTCTTATGATTCATTTTCACATTTGTATCATATAGTGACCAGTGGTATTGTAAATACCTAAAGAGTTACATATGCCAAGTTAGCATACATGTAAGTGGCTACATGTGGTGTGATAGAACTTCAAGACCCTAGGCATAGTTGTCTATGAAAATATCATAGAGCAATCATGAGAACAGCAACATGAAAATAAATAACAAGAACCCGTCAAAGTCTAGAACTCTTGATTAGTTTGATTGCATGATAACCCAATGGATGATTTTGATTTGATTTGATTTATTTCAACAATAATCATAAACTTATACAATCACTTATCAATTCATATACATTGAATACAATTTGTTGAGGATAAAATACACAAAAAAGCCACAGGCTTATTTCCATTGTGGTCCTCTACCTGCATAAAATGAAACGAACAGTTCAAATGGGAATAAAATCAAATAACAAGCAACTCACACTTTACAAATTCTTAAGGCATCCTAATTGGAAAGCCATTTTTTAACTTCTCTTCTAAAGGGCCATGCCTCCTGAAGTTGTTTTATATGATCAGGCAATTCGTTCCAAGCAACTGCACTTGAGTACAAAAACGAATTTTTCCCAACTACACTTTTAAACCGGTACAGATATATATTATTTATCCTTGCCCTTGTAGAAATACAATGTACATCTCTCACAAAAACATAGTAGTCATACAAGTATTTAGGAACAGTTCTCTGAATTATTTTGTACACCATCATAATTTTAATAAACATTACTCTTTTATCCACTTTTAAAATACCCAATTCCCTAAAATGGTTATTGTTAAGATGCATACGAGGATGCAACCCCAGAACGATTCTGCACAACCTGTTCTGAGCAGTCTGTAATTTATTTTTAACATGTTTTTTAGAGCCACTGTACCAAAAAGTTACTGCATAGTCGAAATGAGGTTGCACTAATGCACCAGCTAACATTGTCATTGTTTGTTTATCTAAATAAGCAGCCTGTCTTGCTAAAAATTTTATTCGATTATTTATTTTCGATAAAGCTACAGCTGCCATGCTATCTCCAGTCATTTTGTTATCAAGAATACATCCCAAAAATTTCACTTCTTGTTTAAAAGTAAAATACTCATCTCCCACCCTGATTTCTGAGTTGGGACATTTCTTCAACTTTGCAGCAGAACCGAATAAAATAACCTCAGTTTTCCCTAAGTGCAAAAATAGCTTATTTTGAAAACACCAATTAGACACTTCTACAATTTCTCTACTTAACTTGTTTTCTATTGTTTCTTTATTTTCATCAGTAACTATTATTATGGCATCATCCGCATATAATGATAAGTGGCTAGAACAGGCCATCTTTAAATCATTTATATAAATTAAAAAAAGTAAGGGCCCTAATACACTACCTTGTGGTACTCCACTAGAGATCGGCAAAAAGTCTGAGCACACTCCATTTACATCGACCATTTGACACCTGTTCGTAAGATAGGATTTGATCCATTTACATGAATTAGAGTCAAAACCCACAGCATTTAATTTCAGCAACAGAATACTATGGTCAACTGTGTCAAAGGCTTTTCGTAAATCGAGCAGTACCATCCCACTTAATTTACCTTTATCTATTCCTTTCTTTATATAATCCGTCAAATATAGAATAGTTGACTCTGTGGAATGCAACCTTCTAAAACCAGACTGAAATTCATATAAAATACTAAAATTGGAAAAATATTCTTCAATTTGGTCAAATAATATTTTTTCAAAAATTTTAGATAACGAAGACAGGATTGACACAGGCCTATAATTATTACACTCTAGCCTACTCCCTTTTTTGAAAAGGGGAAAAATTTTAGCTTGTTTAAATTCAGCCGGTACCTTATTCTGGCAGATAGAGAGATTTAAAATGTGAGTAACCATAGGAGTTATAAAATTAGCAGCGTCTTTAATAAACTTAGCCGGAATATTATCTAACCCTGTGGCTTTATTGCACTTCAATTCACTTAGTTTCTTATAAACTGTCACCTCTTTTACTTTGTTAAATGAAAAGCCTCCTAAGGCAACACCACAATTATCATAATATTCTTTAACCAAATTATCATCATATAAATCTGATTTTGCTGGAAGCTCTTTTACTAAATTTTCGCCCACCGTAGTAAAAAAACTCATTTAAACAATTCACTACCTTTTTCTGATCTGTCATCAATTGACCATTAATTTTGAGACTGATTTTTGAATCTTTACTTTTAACCTTTTGCCGATAGCCTAAACCACTCAAGATTCGCCATAATTTTTTAGAGTCTTGTTTAGCTTCACTGATTTCATTCATCAAAAAAAAATGTTTGGCCTCTTTAATCTTGCATCTTATCTCATTTCTTTTACGTTTAAATTTGTTAAAATTATCTTTATTTCCAACTTTTTTGAATAATTTTAAGCTATTATTACGTTCCTTGATATCTTTTAAAATACTATCTGTCATCCAGGGTTCTGTTCTTTGCTTAATTCTTATTTCTTTGCAAGGTGCAACTTTATTCAACACTTGCACAAATCTCTTTTTAAACCTGTCCCAAACTGTATCCACATCATCAAACTGCATCACTTCTTTCCAATTAGCCTTGCTAAGTTCATCAAAAAAATTTGTGGACTGTATCTTTTAAGCGATCTAATTTTTAATGTATTATGATGACTTATAGCCTCTCTCTTTAATTTCCTACAAACATATACCATATTGTGATCACTTAAACCAAGCTCCAAAACACCACTTTCATATATCCTAGAAATGTCTGAAACCAATATAACATCAATAATTGTACTGCTTTTAGAAGTAATTCTGGTTGGGTCATTGATAATTTGATTCAATGCATATGATTTACAAAATGAACTGAACTGCTTAAACACTGATGAATCTTTCTTCAACATATCTGTATTTAAATCGCCCAGAATAAGCAATTCTTGACCTAAAACATAATTAGACCTATTTAAGACCTCATCCAAACTCTCATAAAAATCACTTTGATCCGGAGGATGATAACAAATACCAACCAAAATCGGTTTACTCTTTGGCAACAAAACTTCAAGCCAAATCGCCTCCACTGTAGAGTTTATAAAATCACTTCTCTCATTACACACCAAATCTGACCTTACATATGCACATACACCACCTCCTTTCCGATTTCGATCTCTTCTGAACAAACAATAATTGTCAATTTGAATCTCTGCATCCAATATTGAATCATCAAGCCATGTTTCGCTGCAACTAAACAACGCCACTTTAGATTCTTGACATAAATATCGTAGTTCACTTATCTTTGGAAGAAGACTTCTGACGTTGAGGTGAGCCATATGCAAACCTTTCATTGATCTAAAAGTTCTGTAATCGCTTAACGAGGACGTCATCGCATCCTTGAGTAGCGTTTCTTCCTCATCCTTCACAGAAGATTTAGTCAATTGGCTCCTCTGTTTCATTCCTTCTTTCTCCGTGATCGAAAAAAACTCAGACACACCATAGTCCGTTTGATACACATCTCGTGTTTCATGACAAGGATGCAAATCACTCCACTGATCCGCCATCAGGTTCCATGCAGTCACAACTTCCGAACGCCGACATTGCTCCATAGCCATGTTCCGACGATTCTCCTCGACAAAAATCGCATTAACTCCTTCACCACCTTCACATGACCCCGGCCCTGGACATTGATGTATGTCTCCAGACACCAGCAAACACATTAAAATGATTAACAAATCACTCAAGTGTCTTTTATAGCCGCGTCTTTGGCTGCGACTTGATTTTCTAGAACATGTGGTCCAAGGGCGATAGATCAGCGTGTAGATAACGTTCTTTCCAAAACCAAGATGTTTATATCCTGACGTAGATTGCTGAATTTCATTGTTTAAAGTAAAAAAACGATTTTCAACTTCATTAAAATGCCATAAAAACGTATAAAATAGTGTGAAGATGCAAAGTGTGATTAGTACTCCACACCTGCCTGACGCCATTTTTAGTGTTGCCTGGCGTGAATTGCAAAGCATGTGCATATTTATTCTCTGGAAGGCTACACGAATAAACAAGGTATTCAAAGTGTTGAAATTGCTTGCTGGACCCTACCACCTTGGTGAGAACTTGCTGGAACCCGAGGGGTACAAATGCCTTAAGTGGGTATTATGAGCCTGAGTCATTTGTCATCTGCTCATTGATTCCATTCTGTATTGTCTGCGTATGTGCATGTGCTTGTTTGTGTTGCAGGTGGGCGGTATGTGGTGATAATTTGTTGGAGGCTGCGATTGGTTCTCCTCCACACCTGATCCAGATATAAGGACCGCCCCAAACACTCAACAGGGTCGACTATTGTTCCATCGTTGATTGTTACCACTTTGTTATTGTTTTGTATTTATATCTCTCTGGTGGTGAGACTCATTCCTTTTCCTCTTACGGCTGACCCCTAGTGTTCATAACAGAAATTGGAGGCTCGTCTTAAAATACATTTTTAGTTGATTTTTAATTGGAGTTTCATCATCGCGTGACAAAGAACTCATGAAATTTGCTTTGTTTGTTGTTGTTTGGCTAGTGGTTTTTACTTTAAGTGGAAGGGAATTCGGAATGACCTCGAAATTTGAACTAGAGAAGTTTGCGATTCAACCAACGTTGCAACAATTAGACATCTGCCGCAAAGATGATCTGTTTTTGATTGCAGATTTATATCAAATCACAGTTCCTCGTGGTGCAGTTAAACGGGAGATTAAGGAGGTGATTTATAAACACTTGGTGGAGCTCGGAGTTTTGCCAGAGGAGAGTGAGTCGGCGGGTGTTGCATTTCAGTTGCCGGTTTTCGTAGGTGAGGGTGAGAAAGCAAATCCTTCGAAAAGTGTTTCATTGGTTGAACAACAGATTTTGTCACCCGAGCATGTATCTTTGAATACAGTGATTGAGTCTACTTTTGAACCGTTTATTTGTGATGGAGTTGTATCATTGAGCGAAGATGAGTCTGAAACAAAGCGTATCCGCATCCTAAGGAATACCGGCGCTGCGCAATCATTTATTTGAGAAAGTGTGTTATCATTCTCTAAACAATCAAGTTGTGATTCTGATGTGCTAGTGCAAGGGATTGATCTTGCAGTAGTTAAAGTTCCTTTGCACAATGTGTTCTTGCGATCTGGAATCATTTCAGGAAACGTTAAGCTGGCAGTCCGAGCTGAACTACCTGTGAAGGGTGTATCGCTCATTCTGGGGAACGATTTGGCAGGTAAAAAAGTTTTCGGTCTTCCGGAGGTAATAGATGTTCCTAATGTGAACGAGGAAGATGTGTTGAAGGATGAATTTCCTGATGTGTTTGGCACGTGTGTGGTGACACAAGCTCAAGCTCGTAAATTTAAGGAAACTGTAGATCTTTCTAATTCCTTTATGTGTGCTGATGATTTTGCCCAGACAGAGAAGGAAGCTGAGGCAGTTGAGATAGATGTGTGTGCACTTCCTAATGTTGATCTATCCTTTGGTAAGTCACAGTTAATTGAAGCACAACGTGTTGATCAAACTTTGAGTCACTGTATTGCAGTTACTGTTGACCCGTCTGTGCTGTCAGAGTATCCTGTGGCTTACTACCTTGAAGATGGTGTACTGATGCGTAAGTGGACTCCAAGTCACACAGATAATGACTGGAGCACTGTCTTTCAAGTTGTTGTCCCGAAACCTTACAGAGAGCAGGTAATGAGTGTTGCGCACGATCATGAACTTTCTGGTCATGTTGGTATTCGAAAAACATACGATTATTTATTGAAGCATTTCTTTTGGCCTTCGATGAAATCAGATGTAGCCAAATTTTGTAAATCCTGCCACGCTTGTCAAATGGGGGGCAAACCAAATCAAGTGATTCCCCCAGCCCAACTGAAGCCAATACCAGTGCTGGGTGAACCATTTGAGCGAATTCTCATTGACTGCGTTGGTCCATTGCCCAGAACGAAGTCTGGAAACCCTTATCTTTTAATGCTAATGTGTGCGTCGTCCAGATTTCCTGAGGCAATACCGCTACGTTCTCTCAAAGCTCCTACGATTGTCAAAGCAATTGTTAAGTTCTGCACTACATTTGGAATGCCAAAATACATTCAGTATGCTCAAGGCACCGATTTTATGTCCAGAGTGTTCGCAAAGGTAATGAAACCGTTAAATATCAAACATCAGGTATCCAGTGCGTACCACCCTCAGTCACAAGGCGCTATCGAACGTTTTCATCAAACATTAAAATCAATGCTTCGAACCTTCTGTGTTGACCGTGAAAAAGAATGGGATGAGGAGATCCCGCTCTTGTTATTTGCAGTTCGTAATACTACGAGTTAATCTTTGGACACACTGTTCGTGGTCCATTGAAAATTTTGCAAGAGCAAATTCTTTCTTCTAGACATCCATCTCAAACTACCAGTGTCCTAAATGATGTCAGTGCATTCCGCGAGCGACTACACACTGTGTGGGAGTTGGAAAAACGCTCACTCGGTTCAGTCCAAACCCAAATGAAAACTCGCTATGATCAGAAGGCTGTACAGCGTTCATTTAAGACTGGAGACAAAGTTCTTATTTTACTTCCGTTCAGCACTTCAAGCTAAATTTTCTGGCCCTTATGAGATTAAGGAGAAGCTAGGAGATACTTACTATGTTGTTAATACCCCTGACTGTAAAAGGAAGTCACGAGTTTGTCATGTTAATATGCTTAAGGCATACGTGTCACGTTCCGATTCTAAGGAGGTTAACATACCATGCTAATCTCACACTGAACTTGTCAAAATGCGAATTTGGTTGTGCCACTGTTACGTACCTAGGAAAGGAGGTTGGCAATGGTCAGGTTTGTCCACTTAACAAAAAAATACAAGCATTTTGATTTCCCAGTTCCTAAGACTAGGAAAGAGCTCCGTCGAGTCCTTGGAATGACTGAATATTACCGCTGTTTTTGCAAGAATTTTTCTGACGTTGCTTGTCCTCTTACCGGATTATTATGTAAGGCAGTCCCATTTAAGTGGTCTTTGGAATATCAATTCGCTTTTGAAGCTTTGAAAACTTTGCTTTGTAGTGCCCCTGTTCTTGCTGCCCCCTGTTTTGAACAGCCTTTCTTCTTAGAAGTTGATGCTAGTGGTACTGGTGCTGATGCCGTCCTACTTCAGACAGATGCTGCTGGTTTAAATCACACAATTAGTTTATTTTCAAAAACATTCCACAAGCATCAGCTTAACTACAGTACCATCGAAAAAGAAGCTCTTGCCTTAATTCTCGCTGTCCAACATTTTGAAGTCTACATTGGTTCGAGTTCACAGCCTGTTACTGTTTACACTGACCATAACCCTCTTATATTTCTTCAACGCATGTCAAATGCTAATCATCGTCTTATGAGATGGTCACTAATCTGCCAAAGTTACAACTTGAAGATATGTCATAAAAAGGGTATCGACAATGTCATTGCTGATTCACTGTCCCGTGTCAATCAGTAAAACAGTGTATGTTTTATTTTGTGGGTGGGGGTCTTATGAGCCTGAGTCATTTGTCATTTGCTCATTGATTCCATTCTGTCCTGTGTATTGTCTGCGTATGTACATGTGCTTGTTTGTGTTGCAGGTGGGCGGTATGTAATGATAATTTGTTGGAGGCAGCGATTGGTTCTACTCCACACCTGATCCAGATATAAGGACCGCCCCAAACACTCAACAGGGCTGACTATTGTGCCATCGTTGATTGTTACCACATTGCTATTGTTTTGTATCATCTAGTGATGGTGAAATTAAGCACTGGGGCTTTCCCCCTCGACTGTATCGTAAAATGGTTCATTACTCGAAGCTTTTCAACACGTTGCACACTAACGACATCTTGTGGTCAAAAGGTGGAAAAGCTGCCTTTCTGTCCCAGAAGACCTTTTTATTTTATTTTTTATTTAAATAAATCACTTTCTGCTCTGTAAACCACAAAGCAATACAATTAATCCTCATAATTCAAGTGTTAGTGTTGATGTAGTTCTTATACAATGTATGAACAAACAACTGTATGAATTAATTTATGAAAAAATAATAATAATAAATGGAACTAATTCACTTGTACAGAAACAATTCTTATGAATCTGCTTTGATCTACAAATGCAGCCTTATTCACATAAACTTTAGCCTCAGTCCTAATCCTACGAGTTCATAGGCAAGGCTCATGTAGGCATACAAATAAATAAAAAAAGATAGATTTTTTGTGGAATGGTGAAGTGCTTGTGAACTGGGTATGACACTCGAAACCTGCTCAAGGGGTTCGCGCTATTTTTGAATCTGAATCCGAAGCAGTCACGTCACTGTGTGTGGAAACGAAGCTTCAGACGTCACAGATCACGTGGTTATGGCAAAACGAATCAAGCTCCGATACACTGCTTCAATGTGTGATGTTTTATTTTATTTTATACAAGCTTCGAAGCCTCGGTGCCGAACGTCACATCACTAGTATCATCGTCTATTTTAGAATGTCGTATCAGAGAGTTTGTGAGTGATTATTTGAGATTGTGCTGTAAGTGATATTTGGAGATTGTGACTGTGATTTTGAACCTCTGTTTATCCTTGTTAACTGGCCCACGCCTGTTTGACTACGATTTTGGATTCTGTTTTGCATTGTTTGCTACGGACTTGTACATTAATCTCCTGTAAATATTTTTTGATATTTTTGCCAAATTAAGGGAGGTAGGGGGTTTGACACCATTTTATTTTGTGTATCTTTTCACATTGGTTTTGGTTTAGGGAGGTAGGTAAGTTTAAATTGTATTTTGTTTTCTTTTGTTTTAAGAATTGTAGAGGTTATACAAAAGATTGTTTTTGTTTGTTATTTTTTTTATGTCTCTCTGGTGGTGAGACTCATTCCTTTTCTTGTTACGGCTGACAGTGGGCCAGGGGGGCTTTTGGTGGCTAAGGCTTCAGCAGATGCCATTGGGGAAAAGGCTTTGACCCCATAGGTGATATATTTTCCCTTCAAGGTTTAGTCACAGAATATCACTGGAACAGAACAATACATCCACACAGAGCAAACTTGGACTAATATAAACTTCTACTTATGATTAATTTTCACACCGAGCAAAGTTGAACAAATATAAACTTCTACTGATGATTAATTTTCACACTTTTATCATATAGTGACCAGTGGTGTTGTAAATACCTAAAGAGTAACATATGCCAAGTAAGCATAAATGTAAGTGGCTACATGGGAGCCAGAGCGCCTGACATCAAAGCAAATTTAAAAGTGCTGGCTAATGCTAATCATAAATTCTCTAAGATTATTATTCACGTCGGCACTAATGATGTTCGACTCCGCAGGTCGGATATCACTAAAATTAATGTTAATGAGGTGTGAACTCGCAAGTACGATGTCAGGCACAGTCATTTGCTCTGGCCCCCTTCCTGTTCGCGGGAGTGATTAGATACTTAGTAGATTGTCCTCACTCAATGGCTGGCTGTCTAAGTGGAATTCATAGACAATTGGAAAAGTTTTTGGGGCAGACCTGACCTGTTAAAAAGAGATGGTATTCATCCCTCCTGGGATGGTGCTGCTCTTCTCTCTAGTAATCTGCCATAGTCTTAGAGCTCAAACATGACTTGGAGCTCAGGTCAGGAAGCAGAAAGACTGGCTAAACCGACCGTCTGCTAGCTGTCTCGCGTCACCAAGGTCAGATAAATCCCATCACATAGAGCCTCTTTCACCTAGATATCATCATATAGAGACTGTGTCTGTTCCCCGAATTAGGACATACAAACAACTTCCAAACCCATCTAAGGGTAAAAATGTTATTGATGTTCAACAAATAAAAAAACAGATATAATACAAATGAGCAAATGATAAAGCTTGGGTTGCTGAATATTAGATCCCTTACTTCAAAAGCACTTATTGTTAATGATATGATTACAGACTATAATCTAAATGTGCTATGTTTGACAGAAACCTGGCTAAAACCAAACGTTTACATTACTTTGAATGAGTCCACCCCGCAAGATTACTGTTATAAACATGAACCTTGTCTGAAAGGCAAAGGGGGAGGTGTTGCTGTAATTTATAGTCATATTTTCAGAATTACTAAGAAGTCTAGTTTCAAATATAATTCTTTTGAAGGTGCTAAATATAGCAATAGTGTAAATGATAAATCACCTTTGAGATTTGTGCTGGCTACTGTATACAGGCCACCAGGGCACCATACAGGCTTTATCAAAGAATTTGCTGACTTTCTATCAGAGTTAGTACTGGTTGCAGATAAAGTCCTAATTGTTGGTGATTTTAATATACATGTAGATAACGAAAAAGATGCATTGGGATTGGCATTTAAAGACATTGTTAACTCTATTGGAGATAGACAACACGTGTCAGGACCTAGTCATTGTCGTAATCATACTCTAGATCTAATATTATCACATGGACTCAATGTTGATGCCGTTGAAATTCTGCAGCAGAGCGAAGACATCTCAGATCATTATCTAGTCTCGTGTAAACTTCATTTAGCCAAGGCTGCAAAGCTGACTCCGTGTTACAAATATGTTAGACCTATCACTTCTGCCACTAAAAATTGCTTAATTAAAAATCTTCCTGATCAGTTTCAACATCTCAGCATCCCAGATAGCTTAGAAGAACTCGATATTGTGACAGAAACTTTTAACTCTCTCTTTTCCAGCACTTTAGACACAGTTGCTCCGATGTGCTTAAAGAAGATTAAAGAAAATAGTCCCACGCCATGGTACAACGAGCACACTCGGGCCCTTAAAAGAGCAGCCAGAAAAATGGAGCGCAACTGGAAGAAAACAAAACTAGAGGTATTTCGCATTTCATGGAAAGAGAGCTCGATCGCATACAGAGAGGCATTTAAAAGCTGCTAGATCTGCTCTTTTTTCAACCCTGGCTTATATTTCAACCCTATTAGAAGAAAATAAACAAAACCCTAGGTATTTATTTGAAACAGTGGCTAAACTAACGAAAAATAAAGCTTCAAGCCCAGAAGTTTCCAAGCAGCACAGCGATAATGACTTTATGAATTTCTTCACTTATAAGATTGATAATATCAGGGAGAATATTATAACCATGCAACCGTCTACTACAGTATCGCATCAGGCAGTGCACTGTAGTCTCCCTAAGGAAAAATTCGATTCATTCATTGCTATAGAAGAGGAAGATTTCGCTAAACTCGTTAAATTATCTAATTCGACAATATGTATGTTAGACCCTATACCGACTAAGCTACTGAAAGAGATGCTTCCAGAGGTCATAGATCCTCTTCTTAATATCATTAATTCATCTTTGTCATTATGATATGTACCAAAAACGTTTAAGCTTGCTATGAATAAACCGCTTGTTAAAAAAACGCAACTTGATCGTGCAGAATTAGTCAATTACAGGCCGATCTCGAATCTGCCTTTTCTGTCAAAGATACTAGAAAAGGCGGTATCCTCACAACTATGTTCCTTTTTAGAAAGAAATGATATCTGCAAGGATTTCCAGTGAGGATTTAGACCGTACCATAGTACTGAGACAGCTCTCATCAGAGTCACAAATGATTTGCTTTTATCATCCGATCGTGGTTGTATCTCGCTATTAGTGTTACTCGATCTTAGTGCTGCATTTGATACTATTGACCACAACATTCTTTTAAATAGACTCGAAAAATATGTTGGCATTAGTGGAATTGCATAAGCATGGTTTAAATAATACTTATCTGACCGTTATCAGTTTGTAGCAGTAAATGAAGAAATGTCTCATCGATCACAAGTTCAGTATGGCGTACCACAAGGCTCAGTACTAGGACCGTTGCTGTTCACTCTGTACATGCTACCCTTGGGAGATATCATTAGGAAGCATGGTATTAGTTTTCACTGTTATGCTGATGATACTCAGCTCTATATTTCTTCACGCCCTGACGAAACTTACCGATTCACTAAATTAACGGAATGCATAGCTGATATAAAATATTGGATGACTAGTAATTTCCTACTACTTAATTCTGAAAAAACAGAGATTCTAATTATTGGACAAAAAACGTCCTCACGTAATAACCTAGAATACTGTCTAACACTTGATGGCTGCTCTGTCAAGTCTTTGTCGTCGTTTAGGAACCTGGGTGTGCTCTTTGATACCAATCTTTCATTTGAAAGTCACGTGTCTAGTATCTGTAAAACCGCATTTTTCCATCTTAAAAATATATCTAAATAATGCCATATGCTCTCATTGACAAATGCGGAACAATTAGTTAATGCGTTCATGACCTCAAGGCTAGAATATTGTAATGCTCTACTGGGTGGTTGCCCTGCATGCTTAAATAAACAAACTACAGCTGGTCCAAAACGCAGCAGCTCGAGTTCTTACCAGAACCAGGAAGTATGACCATATTAGCCCTGTTCTGTCAACGCTGCATTGGCTCCCTATTAAACGTATACATTTTAAAATATTGCTGATTACTTACAAAGCACTAAATGGTTTAGCTCCGCAGTACTTGAGCGAGCTCTTAACGCATTATAGTCCTTCACGTCTATTGCGATCTCAAAATTCCAGCCAGTTGATAATACCTAAAATCGACTGCTGGCGGTAGATCCTTCTCCTATTTAGCACCAAAACTTTGGAACAGTCTTCCTACCATTTTCCGGGAAGCAGACACACTCTGTCAGTTCAAATCTAGACTAAAAACACATCTCTTTGACCTAGCATAGACATAACACATTATAGACTTCTATAATTCAATGTTAGGCTGCATAGATCAGGTCAGCCGGAACCGGGAACACTTCCCATAAATCCTGATGTACTCGTTACATCATAAGAAGAATGGCATCTACGCTAATTTAAGTGTTTTTGTTTATCCCAAGGTTTTCCCGCAGCCTGCCGGATCCAGGCTGTATCCAGATCTGATGAAGGACCTGCGCTTGGAAGACGACAGCGCAGTCCTGAAATGTTAACTAGGCTCTTCCCTGTGAAGGCCTCCCTCCCCTCCCTTTACCTCTCTACAGATAAAGCGTTGTCGGGATAATTCCGGTTCGCGTGGCTACGTGGAAGCGATACAATTCTGTATTATTAAATTTAAGGCCAGACAAGTAGTATGTTGAGGGTTCATTTGTAGGGAAAGACTACACGCCTGCGCACATATATTCAAACGCACATACCTATAGACTGAACTCGTAATACGCATGTGCACGCCATCGGCATTCTCACTGGTTCGCGTTTTTTTTTTTTTTCGCAGAAAGAACTTAAGAGTTTTCTGTTAAAATGGTGTCGTGTTAGCGGCTCCTAAGTTAATAACTAATGATCGTTGCGACGGAAGTGAATCAATCAAACTAACTTTAGCTGGACAATAACTTTATTCTAGAGCTGCTATAAAGCCAAAACACCTTACTTTAATTTCCTATTATCACTGTAAAGCTGCTTTGGAACAATCTTCATTGTTAAAAGAATATAAATGAAGAAGAAGAAGATTAGTTTGATTCCATGATAACTCAACGGATGAATTGCAAATATAGATTTTTATAAAAATCTCATATAGCAATCATGAGAACATGAGGGCTTTTCCAGCTTTTCGCACATACATATATATATATACATACATATATATATATATATATATATATATATATATATATATATATATACATACATACACACATATATATATATATATATATATATATATATATATATATATATATATATATATATAACATATGATCAGAAATTGGCAAATATAAGCTTATTTGATGTGGCAGTATTTTACAGTAAAAACTTCAGAATCTATCCAAAACTAGTCAATGAAATGTTGTCTTTCATATTTTGTCTTTAACATACAGTAGGTCTATCGTTTTTATGATATATTAGAGCATATAAATGTTAATTTGTAGTTTAATACGTTGCTTATACAAAGACATTATTTCAATATATTTCAATCGATTTTTACTCATCTCAGTATAGCAATATAGTTTGGTAAAAGCTGTTTTTTGCGTTTACAGACACTATTCCATATTGCGATTAGAGGAAGAATAAAGAACTTACCTATTCCTCAGCTGGATCCATTGCTCCTCGAAATGAACCTACCAGCACTTCTAAGGTAAATTTTCCAGGATTATTATTAAGATAGTATTATTCCTCACAGCGACGTAAAGTATATGAGTCTGATTAAACTCTGTGTGTTTTATCCAGCTGATGTGGGCGTTGACACGTTTGCATGGATCGCCTCAGATCATTAACTGAGAATATTTGTTTTTTTTATATAAATTACTCAATTTAAAAGAAGATAATTCAAGCTTCATGCCTGTGTGTCTGTATGCCTGTTTGACTGAGTATTCGCTGAGTTACAGTTCATTTTAGAACGCGTTTCAGAATGGACTTCACTGACAGAGAGAAGGCAGAACTCGCATCATGTTTATTTTTCTTTATTTAGCAAAAAGCACAACACTTTGTTTTTATTGTGAGTATAAAAAATAAATAAAAAAAGACACTTAACAGGATCGAATGATGTATAACACTTATACTTATATCACTTAAAGTGAGCTGGTATCGCCGGCGATACCGCCGACCCCAGGGGGTTAATGACACATTTGGGGAGAGGATATATTCCAAAACTTTCTGTAAATACAGTATGATAATTAACTGCATATAGTTACTAGAAATGTTTACCTTGGATATTATACAATTTGCATGCATTCAAAATAAGTCCTCACATTCTTTACTTGTGGTACTCTCAGTGACACACCTGAATGAAAGACTCTTATGCAGCTCATTATGCAGGGCATTGTCTTCTCAGGTGTGAATCAGAGCATTATTCATGATCATTCACGGCCACTCGCATATTGCCTTTCCAAACAAAATGTGTCTTACAAAGTTTAAATCAATGTATTGTTTTATTTAAATGATTAGGCAGGATGATTTTCAGATCATTTTGAAGCAAAAACTCTAGGCAACAACATCCAATAGTCAAAAGTCGTGTGGACACATATTTAGCATGTGTTTGGTGGCCTTATTTCAGAAACTTTAATTTTTAGTTTTTTCAATAACCATGCATAACCATTATTCTCTCAAAAATACAAACATGTACATACATGTTGCTCACAAATTATGGTAGCCCTGTACATTAATATGTTTATAAGCAACTGAAAAAACCACAAATGTCAGGACATCCCAAGGACCCCAAAAACACCTTAGACCCCAGAGGGTTAAGTCTTGTGTAATCAATGGTTAATCTCCATGAGTTATCCGATTTCTTGACAGGCCAGACAGGACTATTAGTGGTTTATGAAGTTTGTCTGATGATTCCTTTAGCTTCTAAGTCTGCCACTATCTCTTCCATGGCTTGTCTTGCTTCAGGTCGGATGGGATATTGTTTATGAGGGGCATGTATCGGTCCCTCAGTAACAATGGGATCAATGTTGGCTTTGCCACAATCCAATTTGTGTTTAGCCCAAACATCCGGATATAAACTGCACAGAAGACCCCACACCGTCTATTTCCCAGTCTCTGATAATTGGTTTTGCTGTACGAACAGATCTGACGACTGTCTGTGAATATGATCATATTTAACAATGGAAGAATGTCCATGCCAATAAGGCTTCCTTGTGAATTCGGCCCAACCCAGAAAGATGTCCATAAGACTTCATCTTCATGTATTTGCAGAGGAACTTGTATACTTTTGCGAAATTTTGTGATCCCTCCTCCAACTCCTTCAACTTCCATAGTTTCATCTGTTGTAGGTAGGTTCAGATCTGTTATTGAAATCGCTGCTCCTGTGTCAACCAAAATGTCACATGGGTGGCCCCCTAATAATGCATTGATGAAAAGGCGATTGTCTCTTTTCTTACTGATACAGGGGACCGCTGATTCCTATTACGGACGCATAATTCCCTCAATGAGCTGACGGATTTGTGCTTCAGTCCACGTCTTCCCTTGAGAGGTTTCATCATGGTTTTTCACACTGATTTAACGTAAACGCATTAGCTCAAATGATATACAGGGAATTTTAATCATTAATCAGGAATATGGTTAAAGGGATAGTTCACTTTGAAATTAATTTTTGGTATGTTTTAGCTTACCTCAAGGGCATCCAAGATGTAGGTGTCTTTTTTCCCGCAGTAGTTTCAATTTTGATATTTTTAGGTCAAACCGTTATTGTCTGTCAGTCATATAATGCAGGTCTATGGTCACGGTCTCAAAACACAAGCACAGAGTCCAAATTAAAACAATTCCCCGTCGTCCAAATTAAACAATTCCCCATCGTAAGTACACATTGATGGCCTAAGACACGAAACGAGCGGTTTGTGTGAGAAAACAAACAGTATTTATATAGTTTTTACCTCTTATACGCAGACATGTCCGAGTGATCTGATCTGACGTGTACGCAGACTGGTGCATAGATATAAACACTAGATGTCGCCTTGTCTACGGCAGTTCATTGGAACGAATGTCTTTAAGGCGACATCTAGTGTATATATCTATGCACCAGTCTGCGCACACGTCAGATCAGATCACTAGGACATGTCTGCGTATAAGAGGTAAAAACTATATAAATACTGTTCGTTTTCTCACACAAACCGCTCGTTTCGTGTCTTAGGCCATCAATGTGTACTTACGATGGGGAATTGTTTAATTTGGACGACGGGGAATTGTTTTAATTTGGACTCTGTGCTTGTGTTTTGAGACCGTGACCATAGACCTGCATTATATGACTGACAGACAAGAACGGTTTGACCTAAAAATATCAAAATTGAAACTACTGCGGAAAAAAAAGACACCTACATCTTGGATGCCCTTGAGGTAAGCTAAAACATACCAAAAATTAATTTCAAAGTGAACTATCCCTTTAATATATATTGCATATTACAGTTACATTAAAATTATTGAAGCTGAAAAACAGATAAACTGAATATATCAATATTCCATTCTTCAGATCAATTATCCTGATATCTTTTACTGGAAATTAATGTAATTATCGAACAGTTGTTTGTCCCGCAAACGACCGTAAGATTAACTTATCAACTTCTCATAAAAGTTATCACTTCTTATAATTTCAGGAAGATCAGTTTTCTGGCCATGAAAACTATTCTCCTGTCCTTATAAATTTAGGTTACTAAAACCGTGATCAAATTGTAAAGCTTGTAGCTAGATCAACATTTCAGGGACTCGTAATGTGAGAATTATAGACAGAAACAATCAAGGATATAATGGATTTTAATCATTGAACTAATAATACATACTACAGTTATACAGGGAATATATGTATATACAGAAACATTAAAGGGATAGTTCACTTTGAAATTAATTTTTGGTATGTTTTAGCTTACCTCAAGGGCATCCAAGATGTAGGTGTCTTTTTTTCCGCAGTAGTTTCAATTTTGATATTTTTAGGTCAAACCGTTCTTGTCTGTCAGTCATATAATGCAGGTCGAATAAAGTGTCTATGTGTAAATCAGTGTCCGAGAGACTCCCTGGGGGGGGGGGGGGGGGTGCTTTCGGGATCGCTCTCATTGGTCAGCGTTAGGCTCTCCAAGCCCTAAACAGACGGTCTTTGTTGATTTAGACTTAAGAGATCATGTAGAGAGAGAGATAGTCAATGATTTACACCATTTTTCGGCGCCGTTTGGGCTGCATGTCTTGCGCCGAGCAATCTCAAAACAACAGAGGTGTCGTAAATGAGAGTGCTTTGGAATGTGAGAATAGCTTGAGTCAGAGCGAGACAGGGGTTTTGTAGATTTAGACTGCATTAATTAATTTGATTTAATCACCATGCAACTGGTGATCTGCTCTCCGTTACATTCCCCCTTTTGATGAGTCGACCGGGCGTGTATGGGCCTAGTCGAGTCATCACGGTAACAACGGTCAGATGGCAGGTGCATGGATGGGAGGAGGCTGCACACGGGTGTTGCTTAGGACTGCAGTGTGAGCTCGATGAGGTCTTCAGCTTGCTCTAGTGGGGAGTCATCCTTCCGGAGGTTTCTCCTGAAGCCGACGGAGACTGCCTCTGTGAGCTTGGCTGTGGAGGTTCGAATTGCGTTGATCCTTCTGTACAGGATATAGGCCAAACCCAAAGCTAGGGCGTGTCCGAGGATGCTGGTAATGCACAGTGCGGTATCAGCGGCTGTCCATGTTTGTACCACAGGTGAAGTGTTCAGAATGGGTAGTCGAGACAATGCTTGAAGGGCTGAGTCCAGGGGAGCTATGTCGATAACTTGTGGCCCCCCTTTTGCAATCCAATCTTCCAGTTCGGGATCTAGAGTGAAATTGCGGTTCTTGAAGAAAGACGGAATTTCTAGCTCGGCTTGGTACTCTTCACTTGGGAGGTGGTACAAGGCCAGGTCATCTAGGTGGAGGATGGCTCCTCGTGGGACTTGAATCCACATGCTTTGGTTGAGCAGGTTGACACGTGTAGCAGTGTCGTGTTGGTCATAGGTCAGGGTCGCTGACCGTACTGGAGTATTCACGAGCCATCGGTTTCCTACAATCTCAGCTTGCGTCTCGGTGACCTGGTTGCGAGGATTCGCATCAGCCGGACAACGTGCGTCGTTGGCTAGTTGTTGGAGGCCGCAGATCCCATCAGTGTTATCTCTGAGGAAGGGTTTGCTGGGACAGAGATAGTGAATGTCTATCGTGCGGGTGCACATGTGTAGGTTAGGTGCTAGGTACAGTTGTGGGTCGCTGTCATGATAGGCTACCACGTCCGGAGTCCGTACTTTAAACTGAGTGTCCCGTTGCCAGAATCCGATGTTGACAATGTCTTTAAGACGGTAGATTCGGCTTGATTCGATGATTGGCAGATTGAGGAGGAAGCCAACCTCCCGCTGTGCCGGGTCAACGTACAGTGGAATGGCGCTACCTAAAGAGTAGGCGAGATGGGTTTGTATCGGATCCGTGGGTGCGGTGGTGGCGGAAGCCAGCACGGTTTGTACGAGACTCAGGGGTATTAGGTAAGGCGGGATCCTTCCCATGGCTAGGTTGTCCATGGAGGAGCCCACTTCTCTGAGCATGTCGGACATCAAGGCGGTGACCAGCTGAGTTTGGGCAAAGTCATTCTGGAAGACTGTGAACATCTGTTTCATGGAGTTCACAGTTTGGTTCAACATGACGCTATGTGTGTTAAGGATGGTGACTGTACCTCTCAGTGTCTTGCCTATGGTGGTTAGGGATGCGCTTTGTGTGGTGAGTTGGTCTTTCAGCTGTGGGAGTTCCGTCTGGATTTCTGTTACATGTCTTCGTACCGTGGCGATGTTCACGGCGTTGACACTGGACATGCCAATGTTGAACAACGTGCCGACAGCAGCGGCGGCTCCGAGCAGAGCTCCTAGGAACCTTTTGGACCGTCTGTTGTGTCCACTCAGTTCGGCCTGGGTGAGAGTCACCTTTTCAAGTTGGTTCAGCATGTGTACGATGTCAGCTTCAGCATGGTCCAGGGCTGTTTCCGTCCATCTGGCACCGGCCCAACTGTATTGAGCGATGGCCCTCGGGTAGTGTGCGCGGTAGACGTTTCGGGGGTCGAGTCGCACGTACACTTTCTGTGTGTGTGTGCGGCATTTTGTGATAAGCAGTCCATGCTGCTCTCTCAACACGATTCCCGAGGCTGGCCCCGGTGAGATGACATCGGGTGGTGGCTGGCCTCTGGTCGACTGAAAGCACATGATGGCAATCCACAGCAGCATCCTGTTACAGGCAAGAGAGAGAGAGGTGTGGATGAGAAGGGGAAAGAAAGAAGGCACAGATCAGCAAGGGTTGTCCCGGGGGATGGGACAGTCTTCTTTCCTGTAGGGGCGACGGCTGAGTTTAGCTTGTATTGGCCTCTTCTTGTCTGTCCCTACTACGGGCCACATATCTTCTAATTTGATTGCGGTGGACCCATTTGAGAACGGGTTCTCTTGGTCCCCGTTTAAGCTGGATCTGGTATGCTACAGGAGAGAGTTTGTTCACAATTTCATGTGGTCCAGTCCAGTGAGGCAGAAACTTTTTTGACAGTTGCTTGGGTGGCAAGGCGAAACTGTAGTACAGGACTTTGTCGCCCACACTGAGTTCTTGGTGTGATGCCTTTTTGTCGTAAAAGGCTTTCTGGCCTTCAGCGCTGGTCTTCAGGTGTTGCTGAGCGAAAGCGAAAGTTGTTTTCAAGTGTCTATGGAGCTCGTCCAGATATTGGGACGTAGTATAGGCGGTGACGAGGTTGTTGTCTCCTGGTTGGTACAACAGGTGTAAGGGCAGAGTCATCTGCCTCCCAGTCATGAGTTCAAATGGAGCCACTCTGGTGGATTCCTGTGGTGTGGCTCGGATAGCCATCAGCACCAGGGGAAGTTTCACATCCCAGTCTTTCTGGTTAGCCGACACATATTTTCTCAACATGGCGACCACCGTTCGGTTAGACCTTTCTACCTGTCCGGATGAGATCGGATGGTGACTGATGTGAAGTTTGGCTTGTACCCCTAGAATTCTCCAGATCTTTTGCATGATCTCTGCGGTGAAATGGGTACCTCGATCTGAATTGACTCTCAGTGGCAACCCGAATCGGGAGAAGATGTGGTTCATCAGGAGATATGCCGTTGTTTGGGCGGTGTCGTTAGGTGCTGGCAAACACTCTACCCACTTGGTAAACTGACACACCACCGTGAGAAAGTATTTGTTCCCTCGTGATGATCGGGGGAGTGGTCCTACCCAATCAATTTGGAGATCTGACCAGGGAAATGTGATTCCTCTGCGTTGCAACGGGGCTCTGTGAGTCAGGTTTGTTGGGTGAAACTGGCAACAGACCAGGCATTCTCTCACATACTCTGCCACATCCTGCTGCATACCTGGCCAGTATGCCACTTGTCTAAGTGTCTCATACGTGGCTCTGGTACCGTGGTGCCCAGCGTAAGGTGCGTTGTGGGCGTGGTTTATCATCTCCCCCCTTTGACATCGGGGCACGACAAGCTTGGGCGAAGTGGTGTCATCGGTGACAAACCATAAAATGTCGTCCCGCACACGCAGCATGTGTCTGCTGTTGTGTAAGTGTCTGAGATCTGAGTTATCAGTGGTGTCAGACGGTGCGATTGGGTTGGGGGAGGGGTCTTTGAGGTGGAGAATCATAGTCTTTATGGCAGCGTCTGAGGCTTGCATTTCTGCAAGGTCGTTGTTTGAAATTTGTGGGGTTAGTGACAGCATCTGCGAAGCAGGTGCAGTAGCAGGTGATGGTTTCTTGCTTCGGGTTAGCACTGCTACGTCGGGGGTGGGTGAGGGTTTCGGGGAATTCCACGGTTCACCGTGTAGGGCGCCCGCTTTTGCGAGGGCGTCAGTGTGGTCATTGAAGTCTTTGTCTTGGCCTGGGAGTTTGGAGTGTCCTTTTTACCTTTTTCCAGTACACGGCGAGATCGTGTGTCGTTGTGATGTTATCACATTCCTGGAACAGGTGTTGGTGTTTTACAGGCTTGTTGTTAGCAGTTTTGAAACCATTCTGTTTCCAGGTCTGGAGATGGCATACAAAACTGAGTCTGGCATAATTAGAGTCTGTGCAGATGAGAAGTTCTTTGATGTTGTTTGATGTTGCGATTTGCAGAGTTATGAGAATTGCTGCGATTTCTGCATACTGTGATGACTTGGGGCCTAGCTTGAAGTGTTGTGGTGGGCATGGGTGGTCGTTCACCCACAGTACCCCTGCACCTGCTTTTAGGATGCCCTCGCTGTTGTAGGAGCATCCGTCCACGTAGGCTGTGGGCATGCCTTCGCACGCATTCTTGTCAAAGTACCTGTGGCAGGTCAGTGGTGGTTGTTGGGGCTCAGGTGTGTTCAGCGTTGCAGCAGGAGAGTTGTCAGAGCAGTTTTGACAGGCCGCCAAGCCGTTACCTAGAGCGGATTTGTGGTTTTGTGCATATCTTGCCTCGACGTTTCGTCCTTGGAGAGCCATTAGCCATGTAGCAATGCGTGAATTAGTGACAACGCCGTCGCGGATTCGCTGGCTATTGAGGAACATGACGGGCTGGTGGCATGTTTCTATGATGACTTTCTGTGCACCAATGTAGTTGGAGAAGCGCTGAATTGCCCACACTGTACAGAGCAAAGCTTTTTCGCAGTCTGAGAATTTACATTCTGGAGGGAGAAGTGTCTTGCTGGCATATGCGACTACCTTCTTGTCTTGGTCATGTTGTTGGTATAGGCCAGCACTGAGACATTGGTTTGAAAACCCAGCTTCCAGGTGGAATTCTTTTTGTGGATCAGGGTAAGCAAGGCATGGAGCTGTGCATAAATGTCTTTTTAGTTCTACCATGGCGTGTTCTTGAGCATCTGACCAGACGAAAGGGCAGTCCTTTTTCAACAGAGTTGTTAGAGGCCTGGCGATGTCTGAATAGTTTTCGATGAACTGTCGGGAGTAGTTGCAAACTCCTAGAAAGCTTCGAAGTTCGGAGACGTTAGTGGGAGGCTTGATGTTTTGGATGGCATGAATACGGTTTGATTGTGGTTCAATGCCATGGGGTCCAATGAGCAAGCCAACGTAATTGACCTTGCTTTTACACCACTGCCCCTTGTGGAGGGCTATTTTGGCGCCGGCAGCAGATAACTGGTTTAAAACATAGTCAATTTCTTTTAGGTGGTCTGCCACCGTCGTGCTTTTCATAAGCACATCGTCGACGTAAATCAGGTTACCTCTCATCCTGGCGTCTGGGCATGCTTTGTTCAGGAATATGTTGAATTCAGCTGGTGAGTTTGCATATCCGAACGGACACCTGTTGAAGGTGTACTGTCGGTTGCCAAACGTGAATGCCAGCTTGTGTTGGTCGTCAGGGTGTACTGGAATGGTCCAGAATCCAGAGGCCACATCGAGTGTAGAGAAGATGGTGGCTCCTCTGATTTGTGGGATTTCCTGTTCCAGCTGAGTCATGGGCCATCGTGACAATGGCACCTGTTGATTTAATTTGCGATAGTCGATGGTTGGTCTCCACTTTCCATTAGGCTTGAGAACAGGCCATAGTGGCGCAGAGTATGTGCTGTTGCAGGCTCGAATGACATTTTTCTCAAGCATTGATTCGATGATTTCCCGCACCGGTTCGTGTGAGGCGATGGGAATCTTGTATTGCTTGACAAAGGTGGGCGGAGCCTCAGGGTGCGTGGGGATACGCACTGTGTGGAGGTCCGTCAGACCACAGTCTAAAGAGTCTTTCGCAAATGATTCTTTGAACTTGTATAGGACTTGTTTTAGTCTTTGGCGGTCTGCATCATCCTGAAGGGCATCAGCATCCTGTAGAATTTGTTGCACTTGCAATTCGAAACCTTGGTATGGTTCCTCTGTTGGTTTGTCATCAGTCGGGTTGGTTTCAACCGGCATGGCAGGTGCGTCAGCTTCACTGACGGGCTGGTGGGAGACTGTGTACACTGTGAGGTGTTGATCCTCTGTCAGCTCTGTTCTGCACACACGGTGTTTGGCTACCGACATGACAGATGTGATGGCAATGAATTGGAAGGGTGCTGTGAACAATGTATTGTCAGTATGTCCCTCAGGTATCAGTGCAGGTGGAATGGGCCCTATTACGGGTAGTATCAGTTCAAAGTCATGAAAGTCATTACTGACTAGCCATCCCAGTCGGTAGGCTTTGGGGATGTTGATGTCAGCTGCTGTGCAGTTGTTGAACAGAATGTAGACTACCCGAGATGACACTTCAGTGAGGGGTGTGGCTTCGAGGGTGAGTCCGAGTTCTACACATTCAGGTGAAGGTTGGAAGAAAGCCAGTGTGTGGTTTAGGGTTTGGCCCTGTCGCAGGTTGAGCCGCACGGCGACGCCTTTCGTGTAAGCAGGTACGACTGTTCCTTGTTCGTTGATGAGGGTGCAGACTTCAGGGATGGTCTGACCTGACAGTAGATTGTCATGACTGATGGGAACAGGTGGCAGTGAAATCAATGGAGCCCATACAACCTCATTAAACATGTCCACATGAGCCTTGAGGCGAATCAAGATGTCTGCTCCAATGTAGACGTCGTGAGCTGGGTCTTCCAGGATCAGGAAGTAATGGGTCAAGTGCCGGTGATTCCATGTCACGTTCAAGGCACAGATCCCTTTGGCGGATGTCAATGAGGTTGGTTCTGGGTTCAAAGGGAAACGGGTGCGTTTACAGGTGTAGGGCAGGTCTGGAGTCTTTTCAAGAATTGCATTGAATATTGACAAGCTTATAGCTGAGTTGTCTGCCCATAGTGCCAGGATAATGTCTGCTGCGGTTACGTCCTGCAGCTGCAGGGGAGTTTTTACCTGGGGGCAGTAATTATCGGAGTCTGGTGTTGTTCTGAACGTGCAGAGTAGCGAACTTGAACCCTGAACAGCTGTGGGGATTTCATCCTCATGTCTGGCTGAGGGAATTTCCACGATCCTTGTGGCTTGGCATTCTGGCTCAATGGATTTGTGCGGCTGGAGGGGGAGGGGTTCGCGCACCTGAGCCCAAATTTGGAGATGCTTGAAGTCCAACAAGGGTTCAAAACGGTCCAGCAGGTCCTTGCCTATGAGAAATTGATAAGTGTTCATAGGGGAAATATACACAGGGTGGACTACGCTCATAGGACCGATTGCCAGGTGAATGGGAGCTAAGTTCTTTAGCTGGATGTCGTTCTGGCTGTATGACTGCACGTTCAGCTCACAAGTGTGGAATTTAAGAGTTCGGTTTTGTCTTTGCGCTTCACACTTGAGTTTTTGAAATAGTTGAGCAGAAATTAGCGTTAGGTCAGAGCCTGTGTCCACCAGGGCTTCGAGCTGCATTTCCCTTTCTAAGGTGATGGTTAAGTACAGTTTTCGTGCCACTCCTCTCTCAATAAGGTTGCCCAGGAGTTGTGGCATGGGCTCTTGTGTGTTGATTGACAAGCAGTGGGGGTAGGTCTCTAGTGTCTCGTTGTTGGTGCAGATTACTAGGACAGCGCTGTCTGGCATTTTGTTGTGAGAGCTGCTGCAGTCTTGTGCAGGAAGTGTTGTTGTCAGCTGGAGGGAGTGAGTTGAGCTGTCATTTGGTGATGCAGCAGCGAGTTCGATAGTCTTTGGTTTGACAGCAGTGTTTTGCGGGGCTGTCAGCTTGAGGGAGTGAGTGGAGCTGTCATTTTGTGATGTGACAGCGAGTTCGAGAGTCTTTGGTTTGACAGCAGTGTTTTGCGGGGCTGTCAGTTTGAGGGAGTGAGTGGAGCTGTCATTTTGTGATGTGACAGCGAGTTCAGCAGTCTGAGGTTTAACAATAGTTTCAGGTGGGCTGTCAGCGTGAGGAGCATTGGTTTCAGGCCTGTGGGCTAGTCATGCGGTGTCTGGTTTATCTTTGTCTTCCTTGTGAGGTTTCTTTTGGACAAGATTTCTCAGTGCTCTTATGAGTTCTGCTTCTTCGGGCGTGGCTGCACTGTTTCTATCGGATGTGGGCTCCATTTTGGGTTTACCGTTGTCATGTCGAGAGGGGTCCCTTGGCCGTTTATCTGGGCTTGTGGTTCGGGGAGATCGGGGTCGGCCCCTTCTGGGGTGTCTGTCGGCTTCCCAGCTGCCTCCGCCTTTTTGGTTGTGGGGGAAGCGGTGCCGGTCCCCGGATCCATCGAAACGATCATTTTGCGGCCTTGGGGCGGACACCCCCCCGGTTTCGCTGTCCTCTGCCGGCTTGGAACGGTCGGGACTGTTTGTTGCCGGGTTCGTAGTTGGCAGGCTGTGCACCCTCCAGGGCAAGTTCTGGACCGGGCGCAGAGACGGCACACACTGTGGGGTATTTTACAGGTTTTTCAGACACAGTCTTTTGTTTTACGTACGCTTTGTGGGCCAGGTCACGTAACTGTTGAATTGACAGGGTCCGTGGACAGACTAGAACGCCCAGGTGCGCACTTTGACTTGGGTGGAGATTCCGCAGAAAAAGCGTTTTGAAAGTCACGTCCTCTTCCATGTGTGCCTCATTCCTCGGTCCGAAGTAGGCGAGCCGCAGACGTTCGTAGTAGGCTTGCGGCGTTTCCAGACGAGCTTGTTTGAGGTCCATTGCCGCAATGATGCCTTGGTCCGAGTCAGGATCAGAGAATTCACGGATCAGGGCTTGTCGTAATTGTGGATAGTTCGTTTTAACGGATTCTGGCTGGCGATCCAGGAAACTTCTCACGATGCGCCCAGAAGTGGTCCGAAGGAGATATAACTTGTCCCAAGTCGTGACATTGTCCACAGTTTGCAAGTGAAATTCAATATCGGTTAAATAAGAGTGCACGTCGTTGCCACCTGCTGGATTTGGGTTGAATGTAGGGATGTTTCTTGCCAGTTCTTTAGAGGCTGTGCGGTGACTGGTGGCTCGTCTTTCCGGGACGGGGCCAGCAGGTGAGATAGTGTCAGGACGTGGGCTTTCCTCTTCTTCTTTAGCTTTAATAGTTTGGCTGTGAAGTGCAGGTTCGCGGGTAAGGAGAGACGGGGTGGTGTGTGTCTCCCCCTCCCGCTTATCTTGTAGGTCGTACACATGTTTGAGTTCACAGTGGACCATGTCCAGCTCACCCTTAAGCTCATGTCTTTGTTGGATGAGCTCGTCAATTTCAGCTCGGGCTTTCTGCAAAAATGTTTCACAAACTTTGACTCTAGCGTCTCTGTCCGTTAATTCTGTGCGTGCTCTTGCTAGCAGATCCTCTCCACGTAGCAGCTTGGAATTTAGGGCAGCCGTGGTCTGTTTCTCCGCCTCCACTGTCCTGTCCGTGTCCAGACGCAGGTCCTCCAGGGCCTGCTGTAATCTTTCCACTTCCTGTTGTAGTCTTTCCACTTCCTGTTGTAGTCTTTCCACTTCCTGTTGTAGTTCCGGGTGTGTTTCCTCCTCAGTTCCCAGAAGTAGCTCGTCCAGTTGTTGTTGTGCCAGCTCCTTTTGTTTGCAGGCCTCCTTTAGCTGAGTCTTTAGTCCGGCGGTGTCCTTTTCCAGCTTGGCTTTGTCCTTTTCCAGCTGGGCTTTGTCCTTTTCCAGCTTGGCTTTGTCCTTTTCCAGCTGGGCTTTGTCCTCCTCCAGCAGATGTGCCTGGGACACCAGGTAGTGAGAGAGACTCCCGATGAGGCGACTCCATTCTTTTGAACTGTAGGCCTGCGTGGGGTCCTGGGACATGATCTGGTCCACGTTGTTGTCCAGTTCCTGTTGGGTCAGGAGTTTTGGGTCACCGAAGTCTTTGGATAGACAGCCGGTAGTCATGGCGGACAACCATGCTTCCAGGCTACTCCAGTGAGCCGCAGGGCTGGATGAGCGCGACATGTTGACTCACTGTAGGCGAGAGAAAACACAACACACACACACACAAGAAGGGCCAATGCAATCGTGTCGTGAAGCTAATAAACTATAGGACGGTATGCCGTCTATAGAACTTTGGGCTAACTGACTTTAGACAGTTAGGCGGGTCAGCATAGGACCCGGAATAGAGACTGTTCAGTTGTCCCTCTATTACTTAGCTTTTTGGGGTCTCGTTGGTGCACTGAAAAACAAGTTACCACAGAACATGCAAGGCACGAGTAGGCGAGGATTTAAAGGGGAGGAAGAAACAGAAATTGAACACAAAAACAAAAACAAAAATATCAGTGATTTGATCTGAGCTGTAATTTGGACACTAATAGCACAAAGGATGTGCCTTGGGGGAGATATTTAAGATTATGTGGCTTATAGTGGGAGGCAGAGTTTTCTTTTTTTTTTTTAAATGATTTAGTCTTACCTGAAATGGACGGAAGTCGCCCCGGCCGGCCCTCCCCGAGCGCGGTCAACCTTCCTGGCGCCCCGAACACCTGGCCGCCGTGACCTTGGATTCTCCGTTACTCTGCTCACGGACATGACCCCTCAAACAGGGTGACTTTTAACACAATCCTAGTAGTTCCGGAGATATCAACCAACCAAACGCAATGCAAAGGTGGGTGCGTCACAGAACGATGGCAGGGACTGCCTAGTGTTTGCGCAGCGGTCCCAACAATTGACTCTTGCGTCGGTTTTTATGGCTGACACTCCGAAGCACCGGATTGCTGAGGTCACGCACTGCGTGCCGCCGCCCGTGGCAGAGGTAAGAGAAACTCAAGGGTCACCGCACGGTCAGTGTCGGAAACGTCAGTCGGGAGACTCACCCACAGAGGTCGAACCGGGACTTTCCTAGTCCACTGCAAGTGCTGAGATTCTTGCCTTTAAGAGCCACAACATGGAGTGAAACAAAGGGGCTCGAAAGTGAATTAAGATTTTTTGCTTACACCAAATGGGTTATGTGGTAAAACAATAATAACAAAATAAAACTCCGCAGAGGATGAAAACACAAAACAAAGTAAAATTAAACCAACCTTGAAGCGGAAAAACCGAATTAAAGGGGTGTATGGTCTTGTCAGTTAAAGGTGAAACAGAAGAAGGTTAGCGGTTTCTCGATGTAGGTGGAAACAGGAGAAGCGGTGCGGTAGACCACTGTAGTGGTTTAATAGAGCCTCTAGGGGGCGCTCTTCCTCTCGTCGGTTCGCCTTAACTGTTGGACACACTTAGACTTTTAATTCAAAATTGGTAGAAAGCTGACTTGGACCGGGAGCTTCCACAAGGGGGCTCTGTCTTTCTCAGGGGCTATGATGATTGGGGAAAAAAAAATTCCTTTTTTTTTCTTTTTAGAGAAATGGAAGGTTTTCAACAGCAAAATAAAATAATCACTATAACATTGAAGTTGTTATTAGATGATTATTAAAATGGGAATAAACCCAAACCGAATCATCAAGGTAGATTTAGAAATGGAAAACACAGCAGGGTATAGTGGCCCTGAGGAGAAGAGGGATAGTTGACCTGGAGGGGTGTGGCCACGTGGGGCGCTGTCCTCTTCCGGGTGAACTATCAGTGCTTTTGGATTGAGACACTCTATAATTTCCGGTTTCCTTTCTGGGAATTTAAATTCACAATAAACTGTCTCAGTCCAAAATACAAGGGTTGTTTTAAACGAACTTAGCGAGTTGTAAATACAAATATGTATTTAAACAGCTTCTTAGATACTTACGACCGCGAATTTTTTTTTTTTTTTATCACCAAAAATCAAGGCGGAAGGAAATGGCCGACGGGTGTTTACCCCGTCGTCGACCACGCGGTGGCAGTGTTGCGCTTACGCGGAACAAAGACACGAGGTGGTAAATTTAAAACATGAGAACAATACACGGCTGTAAGATTGACTTCAGCAATCGCAATTTCACGCGTGCAGGCCTTTTACAAACACAAAAATCACACTGCAAATAAATTCTTTAAAAAGGTCACGCAGACCTTTTGCAAACACAAAAATCACACTGCAAATAAATTCTTGAGAGATCACGGCGGATCTTTTGTTTCTGTTCTGTGCAGAACTATAACGCGGGTTTCTTGCTGGTTAGCAAAGCCAGTGGTTTAACCCGTAACGTGTCGTTGCTAGCGACATACAATAGAATATATTCTTTCTGACCGGAGTAGCTTACTTTGCTCTCGGGGTTTACAGAAATACCGGTAACAATGCCTGATGGACTCCTTTGTTCCAACACAGGTATTAAAACAGAATTACATGTACGGTCAAGCAAAAGAGATGTTTATTTTCCTCTAATTTTGGACTCGCAACAATACTGTAAACTTAACTGCAGTTTTTCTCCACGACCAGACTTAACTGGTGGGTTATGGCTTTTTGCCCTTTGATCAGTTTTTCGAGTCGACTTATTCAGTAATTCAATACTTGTTTAGTAACGTTACAAGATTCAAACGCGCACAAAAACGTTAAACTTTCAAAAATCACACATGAATATCAAATTGCACAATTTGTATCAAAACTGAGTATGAGAGTGCCCGCATTCAAAAAACCAATATTTATGTAACAACAATGACTTTGTGTTGGGGAATTAATTAGCTCAAATTAGCGGTAATATTCATCAATGTGAATATGCATCTGTTGCTTCCATAAATTAATTTATTCAAAATAGGGAATAGGTCAAAACCTCGGCTTGTATCAGCGATTACACAATTACTTGTAATAATCACTGATAGAGACGGGTAGCATTTACTCAATTTGGGGGAATTTGAGGTAGAAGTTGAAGAATGTTCATTTATCATTCAGACTGGACGTCCAGCGGACAGAAGGTATAATTTATGAACAGAAATCGGGCGTCTTTAACACTGATAGATAACACTTTCTTGTGGCCACAAAGAAGATAATTATCTCCGTGTTTTAGACAATTTTAGGTTTCTTTTAAGAATAAAACCAATCGTAGAGCTTATAAGGTAAAATCTGCACTCATCAGGGACTCAGAATTTGAAACAAAACAGGCAAACTTAATTCAAATGATTTAACAAAGTTTATTTAAACAAGCTAGCGATTACACAATTATTTTAAATCACGCAGGAGTAAAAATGCATAAACAAAACAGGCAATATAACGATCGTAATACAGAAATACAACAAAATAAAAAGGTTTGAGAGAGAGGAAGGGAGAGAGAGAGAGAGAGAGAGAGAGAGAGAGAGAGAGAGAGAGAGAGAGAGAGAAAATCAGCGTGTGAGATGTTGAGAGGATAGTGTTGGTAAGGAGAGATGGGTTTGCGGCTCCGTGAGCACGTGGTAGTGTGTTTGTCTCGGCACACGTGGGTGAGAGTATGTGTGTGTGTGTGTATGTGTATGTTTGTGTGTGTGAAAGAGAATTTAGAGAGAGGGATAGAAACAGTTTAGTCATTCACCACAAAACCCCAACGTTTCTTAGTAATATTTAGACAACTTTAAACAGCATTTCCTTCAGATTGCAAATTTAAAAGATCTACGTTACTCTGTTTGGAAGATCGGCCTTCTGTGTGTGTGTTGGATAAAGGCGCCTGGATCACGTGGTCACAGCGTTCTGGTTGCTATGGCGACTTGAAGCGAGCGAAGACTCAGCAAAGATTATCTTTAGCCTTAAGTTGGTTTCGCGGGTTGGTTTCAGAAGACTGTACTGAAGTACTAGTAGTTCTAAGAAAAGACTTGGAAATAAAAGGAAAATAAAAGCGAGCGGAGCTTCCTTGAGGGAAGGAGGCGTGTCGTCTTTCTCTCTCTGGCGGACTGCACTGAGAGGAGAGGGGCGCGAAATTTTAAAGGGCTAAACTCACGCCTCCCTCACGTACGTGGGCCAATCGTCTTTAACAACGTATGGGCCCACCTCCTGACGTTTCGAGGTTTATACGCCCCCCTTTCCGCGGGGTTTTGGAACGATGAATTCGTCCATAACTTAATAACACTGGTATTTAATAAAACAATGCATTCTCTGATATTTTGTGTTAAAGATTCAGCATCGTTGGGGTTCGTGGAACACGGCAATACCGCAAATGACAGTTCTAATATCTAAAATCAAGGAGGTACATCATTTCTTGTAATTGTGGGCACCACAGAGTGATTACAGGCCAATAAACTACATAGGCATAATATTTGGGACAGGGGATCATACACATCACGAAAATACATTTAAAATATTTTATACAAGGATTTTGGATCACACGTGGTGGGGCCTGCGTGTGTTTCTGTGTGTGTGTGTGTGTGTGTGTGTCACACAGAGTTCACACCACGCGGTGAACTTTTGGCTTTCCGAGCCGGGGAGGGTGAGGGTGTAAATGTGTGTACGTGCGTTTGAGTCCTTGGATTGATGCACTCGGCAGAGACCACATGTTTTTGGCATCTGGTCCCTACAACACTGTTTTATTGTTGTGAAGAGTTAATTAGTGTCTATGTGTAAATCAGTGTCCGAGAGACTCCCTGGGGGGGGGGGGGGTGCTTTCGGGATCGCTCTCATTGGTCAGCGTTAGGCTCTCCAAGCCCTAAACAGACGGTCTTTGTTGATTTAGACGTAAGAGATCATGTAGAGAGAGAGATAGTCAATGATTTACACCATTTTTCGGCGCCGTTTGGGCTGCACGTCTTGCGCCGAGCAATCTCAAAACAACAGAGGTGTCGTAAATGAGAGTGCTTTGGAATGTGAGAATAGCTTGAGTCAGAGCGAGACAGGGGTTTTGTAGATTTAGACTGCATTAATTAATTTGATTTAATCACCATGCAACTGGTGATCTGCTCTCCGTTACAATAGAAAACATACAAAGAAATAAAGGAGAAGAGAAGCAGGCCGAAGCCGGTCCGGACTTGGGTTTCCAAAGTTTTCGAGGGAGCCGGAGGAGGGGGAAGAGAGAGTTTGGAAACTGAAGGTTCGGACTTTTAACAGTGTCCCGTGTACGCCTCCTTTTTCGTGGAGGACGAATCATCTTAGAGCATTTCGAACGGGAAAAGTTCCTTTGTCCCGTGGACGACGCCCACTGGAATGAGTCATGAGGAGATTTAACTTGAGCCGTTTCGGCTCCAGGAGTATGAAATGTGTAAAACAATGTACATTACGGCATTCTGCTATCGGAATTCGACTCCGTTAGATTGAGAGAATTACAGAGATATAAAACACGTCATGTGAAAGGTTAAGGAATACAAAGTTACAAAAGATGTTCATATTATAAGCATTTAAAGTTTGAAAAACACACGATAAAACATATATGCTTTCCTATGGTTTATAGACACGTCTTAACACAAGAGGGATAAATATAGTACATTTGACTTTATGGGCAAAAAGTCCTTTTCTGTAGTGGGTTTCTCTCTCTGTGTGTGTGTGTGTGTGTGTGTGTGTGTGTGTGTGTGTGTGTGTGTGTGTGTGTGTGTGTGTGTGTGTGTGTGTGTGTGGCGTAAAGTCACGCGGTGCTGCGGGAGGCTTCAGCCAACGTGGCACTAGGGAATTAACCCTAAGGCGGTCAAAACAGAAGCTCTTGTCTTCTCCTCTGACAAAAGGGCTGTGTTTGAAAAGTCATGATTCGCTAATTCAGAACATCTGGCCGGATGCCAAGTCAGTGTCGCTACACTGACCTGTTTATATGATGGACCTTGACCTTCTGCTCCACCTCCTTTAGCCCAGCAATCTCTTCGAACATGACCAGGCTTTCCACAGTTGCTGCAGAAAATCATCATCTTCTTTGTGTCCATGTTGTATTGAGCTGTCGCCACTCCTTTTTGATATGGCTTGTTTCCTTCTTCCTTGTTTGATCTCATAGCCATCTCTAAGCGGCCAGCCCATTGCATAATTTGGTCAAATGTCTCACCTGGGTTGACTCCAAGTGATAAGGCTTGTTGGTATTTTGAGCTAAAGCCATCCACAAGTGTGTCAGTGAACTGTACATCATCTCTGTCAGGTTGTTTCTTAGCACAGAGAGCCCATCTCTCATAAGCATTCCACTTTTGTGTGCTTCAACCAGAGAGTCTAATTCTCTCCAAAACTCTGTGTTTGGGTCTTGTCTCTTCAGAGGAGGCAAGGCTGTGAGAATGGCTTGACGTTCTCCTGGTGTGAATGGTCTCTCTTCTGTCATCATTTCAGATTGTAATTATTCCCTTTTACCAGCAGGTGAAGAAAATTCAGGACCGATCTTATCAATTGTGATCATGTCATCATCTCTTGTCTCATCACCCCAGTCAGATCCATAATTACAAACTGGTGTACATCGCAGCATGTCTCTGTTTGGCTGGGCTGATTTAGATCTTGTTATTATTGGAGCTGTTTATACAGATGCAATATAAATGTTGTCAACTGGACCTCCATTTGATCTTGAAGCTTGAGGCTGTGTCAGAGGTTTAGATGAACTTGTATATTGTTCAGACAAAGTTGGATAGATTGGTTTGAGGCGGATTTCACTGGTTCTTGTGAATATTTATTTTCAGCTTCAGTTATTATATTTGTCCAATCTGGATCAAATGAATTATCATTGGTTGTATTTTCTTCATCTGAACATTTAATAGACATAATTTTGTTCAACTTTTTATATGCTTCAATTTGAGGCTTAATTGCTTCAATAACCTAGCTAACAATTCGTGGTTTGTTACCAGTTAATATCTCTTCATGCTTCCTCTGCGATGAAGTTCCACATTTGTGGCTATCCAACACGAAAATGCATGCAGCAAAGCCTTTCACAATATTTTCTTCAGATAACTCCAAATTTCTCCCACACACTGGACTTGATTTTTGATGACGTATTGTCGACAACTTTATAATCTCCACAAGCTATTCTTTTCTTCAACTCCTCAGCATCCATCTGCAAGCAGATCGCGTGCGCGGTTATGATGAATTTTTAAGAAAGTAGGTATAGATCCTGAGGGGCGTGGGCACAAATAAACTGATGTGGATTTTAAATTATTTTATCAACTTGAAATATAGGCATATTTTTGTAGATGTGTTCCTAAAAATATGCATATATTTTTTACGTTTGCACGTGATTGTTTTAAACCCGTGTTTAGACCCGTGTTTCCCCCGTGTCCAACCCGACCCGCACCCGTATCCGACACAGTTGGATATTTTCACACGTTTGAGCAAAATTTGCGGGTCACCCGTCAGGACTCTGCCTCAAATGCGTCCATCCGCTGTGCCATGCGGGTAATGGATGCCCTCACGGCTATGGAAAAATGAATGGTGTTAGTTTTAGTTGTTATACATTATATACTTGCATATGTGAACAACTTATGTGAGTCTTCTTACCTCTCATTTCCGTCTCCATGGCTGAGCCACCTCCCTCTGTGTGATGAGTTCTGCTGTTTACAACAACATAAAAGTCAAGTTACTCTTAAGTTCCTTGTCATGAAATTGTATTTAATTGGAAATGGAAAATTCAAAGCCACTGTACCTTCAGGCCGAGCTTGCGTCACAATAGACCCATCCAATTCTGGGCGACCGGCTGGTTTTCTGTGTGGTGTTGACTCATCTAAAAAGAAAGTAGATATGAATATTGGTCAGTTCATTTATGATAGGTTTCTTGCACACACACAAAAAAACAAAAAAACGTACATGCAGGTGGTGGAAGCATTATGTTTATATTGTTCCTGATCGTTTACATGCTTATCTAAATAAACGATGGATGTATTTAGACAACCAAGGAGATAACAAAGCCCTACGAGGGAAAGGGCTTAAGGTTAAACCCCAAACCCTTGCATTACAACCACAACATCATGAAACTGTAACGTATTTCACTTACTTTTTCGTGAGAATGTGAAGCTGTGTAGGTCGTTGGTTGTTTTGTTGTTGTTGGTCGTTGGTTGTTTTTCCAAAACTTCCTGATAGTGAACGGTCTACTGGGTTCTACGTAGACTTCTGCATTTTTCCCAGCCAATCAGGAAAATCAGGACACTAAAATGTGTCTATAATGTTAAGGGCTCCAATACCTGTGCTCAAACACACCAATTTATCTTGAGCGTCTATTTACCTGAAAGCCACTAAAAGAAGAATGTTCCCAGGCAAGTTCTGTGTATCCAGAAGGACTTTGGTGTATGTAAATAGCACAACACGGAAGTCAGGACAGGACTTCAATCGGTCACCTGAAAGCAGAGGCACTTCCCCCTACTGGCGTGGGTGTGTAACCATTGGATTTGTACACTGAACTAAGCCACTTGTTAGAAGTGAAATGTGAAATGAAAGAAGTGAATTTTCGTAGTTGTGAAAATCGTTCTATTGATAGATTCTTGTTTTAAGTATTTTCACCTAATACAGTTAAAAAACCGAAATCAAGCACAAAAGTATTGGTTTTAGCTAAATTGATATCAGCCTACAAATAAATATATTCTCTTGCTATGCTGTTTCAAAAGAAAGTTAACTCTAATAATTTAAGTATTTTTCTTTGTTTGTTTGTTTTTAGTTAACTCAGATCAATTTATTGACTATTTATTTATTTATTTTTTAAGTTGCTCTCAGATCAGACTCCTCCTCTAAACATTGAACAGCTTCATTGTCAAAATCAGAATGTACACGATTCTAGCTCCTAATTCCATTCATACCCTTCTTCTAAGGGTTCAATCCTCTGCGTATTTAAACATTCTAGGGTTTCTTTGTATCTTCGATATACTGCACTGCACTAACTCGGAGCACAGACCCGCCACTTTAAACCGCTATAAATCACCACTTGTCACACTCGTCCCCTTCTGAAACGATTCTTCGGTGTGTTAGAAATATTTTAGAGACTACTCTGCCATCGTTTTTACAGTCTCACCATATTCCAACCACCTCCCAGTCATGACAAGCTAATTGCTAAATCGCCTTACAGCTATTCCCAAAATTCAACGAAATGCCCTTTTTTCGAAAAAAGATCCACTTTTTTAAAAAAGTCTTTTCAAAAGAAAAAGACTACCCCAGCATCATTCAAATATTTTAGAGGTTACTGATCAGAGCAACTCAAACAAGACACATCAAATTCAAATTATTTAAATTATTTGCCTATTTCTGACACATAATATTCATTGGCAACACAACTGGTAAAATTAAATAACACAGTTATTTTAAGCAGTTTCAGTCAATGTCTAATCATCAGGCAGACTTTAGTTTAATTATTTTAGAATAAAATAAGGTCTTACCTGAAATGATTGAGACAAATGCCTAAAGATGCGATCCTGTTCGTCGTGACGCCAAATTGTAGACTTGGAATTAAGCCTTTTGGAATTAAGCCTTTTCCCCGTTATTATTTGATTCACGGTCCATGCTATCTATAGTCTCCTCATGCATTCAAACTCATGCTTATAAAACTCTGTAGGATAATACAACTGATTATGAATATTAAAGTCGATATGAAATCAAAATTGACCCTATTTACTTTGTTAGCGCATATTACTAGTCTTGTGGTGAACAATTAATCCGTGCAAGTTAATACACAGAAAAAAATTGTTTGCCGTGGTAATCTTTAATCAAAGTCTGAAAAAATACTTCCGGTCTGAAATGGCGTTCCCTTTCTGATGACGTAGGCTTGACGGCTTGGGTTGAAAAACGCTTAACCACTCCCCTCAAACCGTTAGTCTGCTATGAGCAGAGATGGAGAGGAGGAGCACTAAAGTAAAACTCTGCCCTCTGTTCAATATTCCGTTTCACTTGGAAATACGTCACAACACTGGAGAAAAGTCATTTGCAACTTCCGGTTCACGCGGACTTTAATAAAGAATAATAATACAGATACATAACATTAAATAATGAAATTATATTAAAAGATGAAATTTTAGTCTTCACTTGATTATATAAAACACAGCATGATATAAAAGTAGGCTAGTATGAGTGTTTACACTATAACATGATGAATATTATAATGTTTAGACACGTGTTTTCTGTTAAATACTGTGTTCGTGGATATCTGTTCAAACGTTGATGTTTATAGTGGTAACAATAATGTAAAGCATTGTAAGTTTGTGTCACATTTGCATTTGAAAGCAAAACATGCCAAACATTAGGCTACATGTTTTTACTCCAATCTCATTTCATAATGTCATAAGGAATGATAACATTTGAAGTAACACATGATACTCCATATATGTTTCTCTAGTGTAGTGTACTGAAGTGTTCCTTTTTATTGATTTATCATTATAGGCCGCCTTCATTTATGTTAAGTAAAAATTATTATTATTTTATGCAGCCCTAAAAGTATATGCCTGGCACAACAAACCTGGTGTTCATTATATATATATATTTGTGAATTTTAAAATCGCAATTTTAACCAGAAAATCACAATTAGATTTTCTTCCGCAAATCGTGCAGCCCTATAGTTTCTCCTGATATCAGCATGTTCAAAGTTGTCTTTTATATATATAAACACATTTACATAACAAATTCACAATAAAACCTGACCCACTTAACCCACATACAATAATTTAACACTAAATAACACTACAGTACTAATAACAACAAAGAAGTCTGTATTCTTGGTATGCTACAAACCAGCTTTAAATTTCAGCAAATCCTTCTCTGGCAAAATATGACACCTCTCCTGACTTCTTGCATGTCCTGCACAAGCTGAGTGTGTATTTTAGAACGCACCCCCTTAAATGGCGTGATGCAAAACCCCTCGTGGAAGAAGAATGCCGTCATGTTTACAACTGTGACAATGAGCGCTCATCAGGATCAACTGAATCCTGTTCAAAAGTTAAATGCACATTATTGAGCACACTGATGTGCCCCCTTCAAGTAAAGGCATGACACAATGATGCACTTACAAATTATTAACTAAAATATTAATAAACATATACACTGAGTGCAGTCCTTATTCCTTTACACCCCTGGTAAAAAAACAAAAACAAAAAAACAAAACAAAGATATAAATTGTTTGCTGTTCTTTTATTTATATATTTACACACATATATATATATATATATATATATATGGACTTAAAGAAAGCCCAAACATACCTGTAAACATGCACGTTATGTAAAATAGGGCACATCCATAAGCTAATGCTAATCAAAGCATATACATTTAAATAACAAAACATATAGTTAATTACTGTACATAACCCTCTGAAAAATCCCCAAAACATACATGCAAACATGTCTTTTAATTATTAATTTGATTTAACAAAGCAGTCAACATTTATTAGATTAAAATGCCAGAATTACTGTAGGAACACAACTAACCTGCCTGGAGATTACCTAAAGTGTGCCACTAACTTGTGTCCCACCAGAAACAAACCCTACATACTGTAGTTCCGGGAAGAAAAGTAGTTATGACTAAACATAAATGATCAATAAAAATCTGGAATTTATTAGTGGTAGTTAGATAGTATTAGTATATTTCCCATATTTGATTTAATTATCAAACATGTACTAACATGTAAGGCTGCTGTTGTTAATGTATGAATCCTTATGACTCCTGTCATAGTTAAGGATAGCTCTTCATTGGTTCATGATTAGACTATAGCTTCGCTAATCATGAGTTCATGTTTAAGTAACTAATTCAGGTATTAGTACATGATCATTCATGTACTGTTATTGTAAAGTATTACCAAATAGAATAATACAGTCTTGTCTGTATTTAAAGAAAATTGTCTTGTGCTTTGTTCTTACAAGTAAACTGATGTTCTTGTTACCATGATAAGAAATAGCATTTTCACTGTTCTTAGGATATTATTTTCATGGCCAGTTTTCAAGAAAAATTAGGGTTTCTTTATGTCTTTAGAGTGAGAAGATTTAGTGTAAATTAATAATACTGATATACAGTAGGAACCGTGAGTCTATAGTTTTGTTTCAGGTGGACGTTAGCAGGATGACAGAAATAACTGTCTCATGAACACATATCTCACTGCACTATAGCGTTAAGCACATTTCATCATCTCTGAAATCTGCCCTACTTTAGTGTCCTAATTTCTAAATACACATATAAGGTCTATCAGAATGAGGGCAGGCAAAAATAGAGATGTACAGCAGTTATAGTGTAAAATAGGTTGTAGTCTATATAAATATGTTGTATCATTGGTTTAGAAGAAATGAAAGGCACCTTTAAAATGAAGATAACCTGTTTATGTCTAGAAAGTAGTCACATGACTTGAAAAAAAAAAATGTAGCCTAATTTTAATCAGTGTGTGGTGTTCCATTAATAATTATTTGTTTTAGTAAGCAAGCCATGTTCTATAACCAAGTCTCATAAAACAGCAAATAACTATTTTATTAATTTATTATTCCTTGAAATAAATTACTGAACATTTTACAATGTTTTAAAAGCTATACAGTGACTTACATGGAACAGATTATTGTTTTTTCTTTCACTTGTAACTGCTTGAACACATACCCCTTTTAAATGAGGGCAAAAACACAAAGGAACTATTAATTACATATCTTTATTTCTCCAGATTGTTTTAGACAGTGAATGTGCTGTAGGTTCCTTGCTTTCTTATTGGCAATAGTTTTAAAGCTGGTTCTCACAGGTCTTCTGTGTAGTGAAGGCACTTGTCTGAGACCTCCTATGAAAGACCATCTGTACAGCTCGGCATTACACACTGCCACAGACACACACACACACACACACACACACGCACGCACGCACGCACGCACGCACGCACGCACGCACGCACGCACACACACACACACACACACACACACACACACACGTATGCATGTAGAGAAGAGTCAATTACATTAGCATAAGTGTCTATGATAAGTGGTCACCCCTGACATATTCAGTCTATGTTATTTATTTTATGGAAGGAAATGCAAATGTTTTGCCTTTCTTTGAAAGGTGTATGTGTTCATTACAAATCTTATAAATCTTAAAATCTTAAGTGCAGGCCTCTTGTAGTATTGTTACATTAGGTAAAGGTCCAGGTTCTCAGGATTTTCCAAAAGTTTGTGTTTAATGGATGAAAACAAACTCCAAACTGGGACTTGCCCTGTTTCCTTTCGAGGGAACTCGCGATGCGTCGATGACGCTTTGGGAACGCCTCTGCGTGATTGCGTCTGAAGCACATGTGTCAACTAGTCCAATGGCGAGAGTGAACGTCACAGGCGGGTAACATCATGACCAGGAAAGGATAAAAGCACATATGGTTTGAACTGCGCTAGCATCTGTGCCTCAGCTTTTATTTATTGTTGTCTGTCATGAAAAACATACAGCTTCATATATATATATCTATCATGGCATCCACACAATCATTCAAGTTCTGTGCTTCTCCCTGCCCTCGTTATCTTACAGGTGGGGACACATAAACTTTGTGTGATGTGTTTGGGAGCGGAGCATGCTCTGTCAGCCTTCGAGGGGGCTGACTGTGAGCATTGTGAGAGGCTGCCGCTTTGCACGCTCCGCTCTCGCCTGTCACTCTTTGAGGAGGGTGTTCAAGTGAGTGTTCCCTGCGGTTCGGACCCCGCTGGGGGGGGGGTTGAGACAGTCGCGGTTCACAGCCGAGGATACCAACGTTCTTGTCAGGGCCATAAAAGACAGAGAAGTGACATTGTATGAGGATGGGAGAAACCCACCCAAATTGACCCTTCGCTAAGCCCCGCCCTCCTTAGTTACTGTTGCTACGCCTGACAAGCTTTCGTGCCTGGCATGTCTATTACAGTATGTATGCACCGGTGTCAGACATTCTCAAGGAGATAATTCGTAATATTTGGCGAACAGGTGAAATATCTGAGAGAGCAAGACAAAAGGGACTGCAGTATGCATTTCGAGGGATATATCCACAACATAATATGCAACCGATTAGAGAATAATTTAATCAAAATTGAAGCTAAAGTTTTCGGGCGTGGCTTAGTGAAGGGTCAATTAGCTTCGGTTAAACAGGCGTATAATAATTTTGGTAAATGTGTAAGCTAGATTTATGCCTATTTTTTCACATCTTCATGGACACCACAATGATTTCCCTCATGTGGAATATTTTTCCTTGTAATTATGTATGGTTTGCAAAAATAGCAACTGCTATGTCTGTGTGTAAATGAGAGAAGCAAAGTGTATGCGCGTTGTGTTGTGCCCACGCTACATTATGGCCAAGCATGCGCCCTTAAAATAGCATATGAACGCGCCACTGACTTTAGACTAGGTTTTTCCAGATCTGTGGTGGAATTGTTGTTTCTGGAACTGCAAAATAGCACCAGGGAACGTTTGCGCCGGAACACGCCGCCTCAGTTCATTCCCTAATTTACAGACGTGCGTCTGTCGAGGGAAAAGTCCGCTGTGCGTCGGGTGCAAAATAGGAATGATACATGCGTCGGTGTACAAAGTCAATTGCGCTGGGTGCAAGATAGGGCCCAATGTGGAAACATGGTCTTAATGAAGAATCTGATATAAAACCATGCTTATAAAAACAACACATTTTTTTTCACTATATTACAGGCATACCAGGCTGACCTGCTGAGGGACCTGGAGACTAGCGAGGGGGCTGGGCCTGAAGTGGTTCGCGAACTGTGTCGGGCCACCGATCTGTCCCTCCGAGCCACTAAAGAGACTGCCTGTGCTATTGGGCGGTCAGTGGCAGCTAATGTGGCTTTGGAGAGGCACCTTTGGTTAAATTTATCTGATATTAAGGACAAAGATAAATCATTTCTGTTGGACACCCTGCTATCGCCTCCTGGCCTCTTCGGTGAAGCAGTTAACACTGTTGTAGAGAGTGTAAAAGGAGGCGTAAAAGCAAGCGGAGGAGTTCAAACAATATCTCCCTCACCGTCGACAGGCCCCTGGGGCTGCTGAGCGTGAGCAGCCCCAGCCGGCAAGCTCCTCATACTGAGTGCAACAGAAGGAGAGTGTCGCCTCTCGTGACTCAAATCAAATCTGAAGACTGGTTTGTCACGATAGATCTGAAAGACGCATACTTCCATGTCTCCATCCTTCCACAACACAGGAAGTTCCTATGGTTTGCTTTTGGGGGCAAAGCCTACCAGCATCGGGTTCTTCCATTCAGTCTAGCTCTATCACCCCACACGTTCACGAAATGCATAGATACAGCTCTAGCCCCGCTCAGGCTGCAGGAAATACGTATTCTGAACTATATAGACAACTGGCTTATCCTAGCGGAGTCGGAACAACTGGCGGTTCGGTATCGAGATGTCGTTCTCGCGCATATGAAGAAATTGGGGTTGAGATTGAATGCCAAGAAAAGTGTACTTTCTCCAGCACAGAGGAACACCTTTCTTGGTGTCCTGTGGGATTCGGTGACAATGAGGGCCGTACTCTCCACTGCTCGTGTCCCTTCAATCTTCACAGTTGTAAAAGAGATAGACTAGGCCAGTCACTCACTGTAAAACAGTTTCAAAGGCCGTTGGGTCTGATGGCAGCCGCGTCCAACATTATACCGTTCGGCCTGCTGTACATGAGGCCCCTACAATGGTGGCTCAAGACCAAGGGGTTTTCCCCGATTTTTTTTCTCCATGCCTTGGTTGTATGGAGGAAAATTTGGTTCCTATCCCAGGGTCCAGTGTTCGGAGCTCTTTGCCATTGAGTTTTAGCCTGACAGATGCTTCTCTCATGGGCTGGGGAGCGGTAATGGAAGGCCACTCAGCTCAGGGTCATCATCTTTCGTGGCACATAAACTGCCTGGAGATGATGGCGGTCTTCAATGCGTTGAGACATTTCCTTCCAGACCTGAGGGGCCATCACGTGCTTGTTCGCACAGACAACACGTCGGTGGTCTCCTATATAAATCATCAAGGGGGTCTGCGTTCCCGTCCACTATGAAAACTTTGATGATGAATTTTGTCCATTTTCTATGCGGGGTCTCCAGGGACCCTGAAGACCATTCTCGTTCCCAAAGCGCCATCGACGTATTGCGAGTTCCCTCAAAAAGGAACATCTCAGGTTACAACTGTAACCCTAGTTCCCTGAGTAGGGAACGAGACGATGCGTCACTTTACCATACTTCCTACATCCCTGTGATCGACTTGCTTCGGCCTTTTTCGAAGCTAGTGCGGTTCTAACCGGATGTGCTTTTATCCTTTCCTGGTCATGACATCACCCGCCCATGACGTTCACTCTCGCCATTGGACTAGCTGAATTACATGTGCTTCAGACGCAATCACACATGGGCGTTCCCAAAGCGTCATTGACGCATCGTCTCGTTCCCTACTCAGGGTACCGTTACAGTCATAACCTGAGACGTTCATTAAATTGACTCCTTATTTCTATTTAGTTATTAATTTTAATTATTGTTATCATTCGAATGGAAGTTGTCACATTATTACTTTTTGTTTGAAAAGCAGAGTAGTTCTGTTTTTCGGAGAAGGGTCAAACCTTAAACCTTCTCCTTTACATTTCTATACCATTATGCACTAGGAATTAAATATGGCAACAGGACATTCATGTGAAATTCAGTATGCTATAGAAACAAAAATTGTAAGTATCAAATCAGATCAAACTAAACACGACTCTTCAATGCTGCTTACATTAATGTATACACACATACTGTATGCATGTAGAGAATAATCAAGCACAAAAGGTTTATGTTTAACAATATTACTGTATCATGATCAATGCAGTGATGCTAAAAGCAGCTGTTGCTGTGTGTTAAATGACCTGTTATATTTCCTCCAGTGAATCAGTCGGCACCAGACCTCTCTTCTTACCACTGCTTAGCTTCAGAAAACCATCCATGTCTTCATTCTTACCAACACAAATCTATGTGAGGTGACAGAAAAAAGAAAAGAAAAGTGGTTTGAAGATGAAAAGGACAAACAGTATAATTAATTGCAGGTTTATGTTCTGTTTTGGTACTCTTATTTTGATTATTTCTTAGTTCTATGTGCTCTATGTTCCTGGTTCCTGAGTTTATTTCCTGTTTATCTTAGTTGACCTAGGTTCCTAGTGTGTGCCTGTTTGTTAACGTAGAAACCTATTGTGTCCATACATGCCCCTTGTTAATTCACTCATTTAGTCTCTGTATAAATACTCCTTGTTTAGTTTAGTTCCTGGTCCTTTCTTGCTTCTATACTATGTTGGTGCGTTTTCTCCAATGTGGATTAGTTTTTGTTTATGTCAATAAATATGTTTTGCTGCTGCTAGATTCTTCCTCAATTCTTCTTGGCTCCAGTAGCAATCAACACACTGACTGAAGAATGGGCAGACTATAAAATATGGATCTAGCAGAATTTCTTTCACCCGTCACCCCTCTCACAAGATAGCTGTCACTTGGAAGACAATGTGGAGGTGTTCATCAAGCTCAGCCACCTGATGTCCTGGAGTGACAGCACTTTGAACACCTGTTTTTGGAGTGGGCTGCTTCAAGTCTCCTTCATCACTGCTTGTCCCGCCCAGCCTCCCGTGCCCTCCTCCTCTGACAACTCTACCCAGTTCATCGGCACAGCCTCCAATGGCTCCTTTCAGCCTCTCGGTTTCTCCTTCGGTGGTTCCTTCCAGCTACTTGGCTTTCCGGTCTCCAGCTCTGCCTTTATGTAAGGATCCCCTAGCTCCACCATGGGCCTCTGAGCCCTGGACTCCTCAGCCCATCTTCTCCACCTTGGCTCCACATTCCCTCGGCTCCACCATGGTCCGTCATCCCTCAGGCTCTGCCGGGCTACCTTGTCCCTCTGGCTCCAACTTGGTCTGTCATCACCCTGGTTGCACCACAGACTTCCGGGCCTCTGGCATTCCGGACCTCGTCCCTCCATCCCTTTGTCACCCTGGGTCTTTGTTTGCTCAGCTCCACTGAGGCTCCTTGTCTCCCGACTCTACCTCAGGCAGTCGGGCTTCTGCCTCCACCCTGGTTGCTTCCTCCATCGGTTCCGCCATGGACCTTCATTCTAATGGTTCTTCTCTGTGTTGCTCACTAGCTCCTCCCTCCAAGCATCTCCTCCTTGGTTGTTCCCTCTGCCGATTACCCCATGGACACTTCCCACCGTTCCACCACAGACTCTTCCGCCTACCTCTCCTCCAATGGAGCTTTCTCTGTTTTCACCCCCTCCCACCACTACAGTGTAATTTCACGCATATGCATATTTTTAGGAACACATCTACAAAAATATGCCTGTATTTCAAGTTGATAAAATAATTTAAAATCCACATCAGTGTATTTGTGCCCACGCCCTACCAGGAGTCTCTATACCTACTTTCACTTTTAAACATTTGTCATAACCGCGCGCGCGATCTGCTTGCAGTCGTTGAGATGGATGCTGAGGAGTTGAAGAAAAGAATAGCTAGGAGATTGTAAAGTTGTCGACAATACGTCATAAAAAATCAAGTCCAGTGTGTGGGAGAAATTTGGAGTTATCTGAAGAAAACAATATTGTGAAAGGCTTTGCTGCATGCATTTTCGTGTTGCATTGCCGCAAATGTGAAACTTCATCGCTGAGGAAGCACGCAGATAACGGTAACAAACCAAGCAGTTCTCTTACGAGAGTACTCTCGTGTTGCGTAAGCTAGCTTACGCTACGGGAAAAACCCTTTTCTCGAGAATACTGAAGCCAAAAATTATCCTTCATTTTGCATTAGTTTAAAACGCATTGCTGCATAAGCAGACCTAGGCAGAGCGACTCGCGCGCCTATTGGTTGCTCAGCAGCAACTGCTGCAACCTATCCAGGGCCTGCTCGTGACGAAGCACCAATGAGGGCGCGGGCGCCCGTGCGCGTCACGTCCCGCCAGAATGGGCGTGGCTACAAGCTATAAAAGCAGGCCCGTGAGGTTGTTCTCTGATTTTTCAACTCTTCAGCGAAGTGGACACTCACCTCGCTGTTCTCCGGAGAAGCTGCGCCGTCGAAGAGCCTTCAGCGGGACGAGCTTCAAGCCGGCCATCTCGCCGCTTCCTCTGCCGTTCCTGCTGCGCTATCCGGCTCCGATATCCTTTCATTACCGCGTGTTACGTCACACACGCTTGCATCTAAAAGAGCGAGGCGTTGTTGCAAATGCCTCTTTTCAAAAAATGCGGCTCCTTCCGAGCCGATCTCAGCGACGGGGACCGCCACATCCTGTGCGTTTCCTGCCTGGGACAGACACACGCGGACCACGCGCTTTCCCTGGGCGGCTGCCCGGAATGTGAAGTGATGTCTATGGCGACCCTGCAGGCTCGCCTAGCATCTTTCAGCGCGGATCCCGCCCCTCCGCTTCTCTCTTCTGGGCCGCGCCGTAAAAAGCGCCGTTCACAGAGAACGCCGGAGGCATCTGCCGCGAGCGCTTGCATGCCGGATCTCTCCCCGTGTGCATCGCTCTCTGCATCCCCCACCTCTATCACGGCCAGCCGCCCGCTGTGCATATCGAGTCGGGGGGAGATGACGCAGAAGGGGACAGCTGCTCTCTTCTGGCTTCTGACTGCGAAGGCTGGTCGGGCTCCATTCCGGACCCCGCTCCTTCTCTTCAGGAATCGAGCGGTGTGCGGTCTACGTTTGACGCCGAGCTTCTTCGCCTGCTTACGAAGGCCGTGGAGGACCTCGGCCTCGATTGGTCGCTTCCTGACGAGCCTGCACCCAGCAGGCTGGACGGTTGCTTTCTGCCAGGCCGCCGCTCGACGCCTCACACAAGGCCTGCCCCCTTTCTTCCGGAGCTCCACGAGGAGCTCACTAAGAGCTGGAAGGCGCCATTTTCTGCCAGGCTGCGCTCTACTGTCTCTTCGACGCTCTCTCTATTAGACGGCGCGGAAGACAAAGGCTATCTCTGCATTCCTCCGGTCAAGGAACCGGTAGCCACGCACCTCTGCCCGCCTTCCGCCGGATGGCAGTCTCATCCTTCACTGCCTTCCAAAGCCTGCAGGACTACTTCGGCTTTGATCGGTCGCGCCTACACCGCCGCCGGTCAAGCCGCGTCTGCACTTCACACGATGGCCGTGTTTCAGGTGTATCAGGCCGACCTTCTCCGTAAAATGGACGAGGCGGGCCCGAACCCTGAGAATTTTACTGACCTCAGGAGCACGACCGACTTAGCGCTACGAGTCACTAAGTCCGCTGCTCAGGCCATCGGGAGGAATATGGCGTCTCTCACTGTCACCGAGAGACACTTGTGGTTGACGCTGTCCGACATGAAGGAGTCCGACAGAGCCACTTTCCTTGACGCGCCCGTGGCGCCATCCGGTCTCTTCGGCCCGGCTGTCAAGGGGTTTTCAGAGCGGTACTCCGAGGTACAGAAAACCTCCCAGGCTATGCGGCATTTCTTGCCGAAGCGCTCCAGTTCCGCTACGGGCCGCTCTAAGCAGCCGTTCAACCGGAAATCAGCGCCACAGCCTCCCCCGCCGCCAGCCTCACAGCGCCGTCAGCCGAGGGATTCCCAGCAGCGCTCACGCTCTTCCAGCCGCCACAGACCGCCTCCCCCTCGGGGACCCCGGTCCAAGATTGTGCTGAAGGCAGAGCCCTCAAAGTCTTCCTGACCGTGTTAGGAAGACGAAGATGGTCGAGTCCCGCTGCGGCCGGACCGCCATCAAAATCAGCGCGCCTCGCTCTCACAGTCCCCTCAGCAGAGGTGACTGGAGATGTGTATTTCACAGTCAACGAGCCCGTTACACAACACGCTCGCCTGTACCCAAATGCCGTTTTTACGGCCGCCCAAATATATCACAGAAAGAGCATTCTGTCTGTTTATCCGGCTCACGCCGACGGTGTTATAAATGTAGGTCATGTGCCCACTCCACAGTGTTCGTGCCTACATACAAACACGGCCGGTTCAGTGATTCACATTCATTCACGGCCCATATCCATAAACTCGGCTCACGCCGTGTGTGTTTTGAATGTGGAAAAGGTGCCCGCTGTACAGCGCTCATCCCTACACACAAACACGGGCTGCTCTGTGATAAGCACTCATTCAGAGCCCCCGTCAATAAACACAAAACGTGTCCCGTGTGTAAATCATCCTCTACCAGACACGAGCTGTGTTATGTGTGTGCGAAGGCGCTGTGAGATATGTGCCACATACACACAGCGACAACAGCCCGCGCGTTATTCTCCCTCTAGCTTTTCACATAAAGGCATGGAGGGAGCTGCCGGGCGTGTCAGAATGGGTACTGAACACGGTAGAACGAGGCTATTCACTACAGTTCGCTCGCAGACCCCCTCGCTTTCGAGCCAGGGTCGAAACCACGGTGAACAGCGAATTAGCACACCTACTTCGCGCCGAGATTGCGAAACTGTTAGAGAAACGAGCCGTAGAAACCGTCCCTCACACACTGAGCGAGTCAGGTTTTTACAGCAGATATTTCCTCGTTCCAAAGAAGGATGGCGGTCTCAGACCCATCCTAGATCTCAGACGGCTGAACAAAGCCCTTATGCAGAGATCGTTCAAAATGCTCACGACCAGTCAAATTCTCGCGCAAATTCGCCCGAGGGACTGGTTTATCTCTGTGGATCTGAAAGACGCATATTTTCAGATTCAAATAGCGCCCCATCACAGGCCTTTCTTGCGATTCGCCTTCGAGGGTCTGAGCTATCAGTACACCGTCCTGCCGTTCGGTCAGTCCTTAGCACCCCGTACATTCACGAAGTGCATGGATGCAGCGCTCGCTCCCCTGAGACAACGGGGGATGCGAATACTGAACTATCTGGACGACTGGCTTATTCTAGCCCAGTCAGAGTCAGAGTTCATAGCGCACAGGGCTCTATTACTCGACCATTTATGGGATTTGGGTCTCCAAATCAACTGGACCAAGAGTTTACTGTCTCCCAGCCAGAGAATCTCTTTTCTGGGAACAGACTTAGACTCTGTGTCAATGACAGCGCGGCTGACGTCACAGCGCGCGCTGCAGATTCAGCGCTCAGCTGCAGCTTTCAGGACCGGCAGCATTTTTCCTCTCAAACGTTTTCAGAGGATGCTGGGTCTTATGGCTTCGGCCTCGGCAGTGCTTCAACTGGGCTTGCTTTTCATGCGCCCGCTGCAGCACTGGCTGAAAACGCGGGTCCCGCTGCGAGCATGGTCCGCTGGCCGCGTTCGCCTCAGGGTAACTCAGAACTGTGTCACAGCACTGAATCCCTGGAAGGCGGCAGACTGGTATCAGTCAGGAGTGGATCTGGGCATGACTTCGAGACGAAAAGTAATCTCGACAGACGCATCCAACTCAGGTTGGGGCGCCCTCTACGAGGGCAGACCAGTGTTTGGTCTGTGGGCAGCCTCAGGAAGGCGCCTACACATAAACTGTCTGGAGATGAAAGCGGTCGAAAATGCCTTGAGATACTTTCTCCCCCTCCTCAAAGGCCACAACGTTTTGGTCCGCACGGACAACATGTCAGTGGTGTAATACATCAACCGCCAGGGCGGTCTCAGGTCACGGAGCCTTCACAAGCTGGCGGAACGCCTCCTCTTGTGGGCCCATCACAACCTGCGCTCACTGAGAGCATCACATGTCCCGGGCTGCCAAAATGTGGGCCCAGACATGCTGTCCAGGGACAACGTTCCCCCCGGGGAATGGTCCCTGCACCCTCAGATAGCCCAGTTACTATGGGACATCTTCGGCAGAGCAGATGTCGACCTCTTTGCGTCGACGGAGAACGCGCACTGCCCAGTATTCTTCACGAAACAGAGAGATGCGCTGGCCCACGACTGGCCCAGCCGTCCGCTCTATGCGTTTCCCCCGATCGCGATGTTACCACAGGTAATCAAGCGCATCAGGGAGAGCAAATGCTCCGTGCTCCTCGTGGCGCCGCTCTGGAGGAATCAAGTGTGGTTCTCAGAGCTGATGCAACTGACGAGCACGGCCCCGTGGCCGATTCCGGTGAGGAAAGATCTCCTCTCCCAGGCCAGGGGCGCGATCTGGCACCCGCGCCCCGACTTATGGGCCCTGCATGCATGGGCCATCAACGGGTACCCGCTGACCTCCCAGCGGCAGTGTTGAACACAATTACTCAGGCTAGAGCACCCTCTACGAGAAGGCTCTACGCCTCTAAATGGTCAGTGTTTTCCGGCTGGTGCTCGGCCCGAAACTTAGACCCACAGCGCTGTAGCGTTACAGAGGTTCTCCCCTTTCTGCAAGAGCTTTTGGACGAGGGCAGGTCCCCCTCCACGCTCAAAGTGTATGTGGCGGCCATTGCTGCGTTTACAAAACCTTTGCATGGCCGGTCACTGGGTAGAGACGACCTCATTGTTAGGTTCCTAAGAGGAGCTAGGAGGTTAAATCCTCCTCAGCCCCCTCTGGTTCCAGCCTGGGACCTCTCCTTGGTCCTGGATGCCATGAAGGGCGAACCCTTTGAACCCCTTCAGTCCGTGGATTCGCGGTATCTTTCACTGAAGACCGCTTTTCTCATGGCTCTCGCTTCAGTTAAGCGAGTGGGTGACCTTCACGCGCTCTCTGTGAGTGCTTCGTGCTTGGAGTTTGGCCCTAATGACTCTAAAATCATCCTTAAACCGAGGCACGGTTATGTCCCCAAAGTGCTTTCCACTCCGTTCAGATCACAGATCATTTCACTGTCAGCTCTTCCGAGATCTGAGGGTGAGGACGATGTGAATTTTCTCTGCCCTGTCAGGGCACTGAGAATATATGTCGAACGGTCTGATGCTTTCAGGCAGTCAGAGCAGCTCTTCATTTTGTTTGGTGGCCGCACTAAGTGCTTAGCCACATCGAAACAGAGCCTGTCCAGATGGATAGTTGACACTATCGCTATGGCTTATAGGTCTAAGAACCTTCATTGCCCTCTGGGCGTCAGAGCGCACTCCACCAGAGGCATGGCCTCGTTGTGGGCGTGGTCTCGTGGAGTTTCACTCCATGATATTTGTATGTCGGCGGGCTGGGCCTCTCAGTCTACATTTATCAGGTTTTATAACCTGGAGGTGCCTGCCCTACAGGCTAAACTGTTGTCAGTCTAACATACTAGCTCTGTTCGCTCTCGCTGCAGATCGACACAGACTGTGTGTGGTTTGTGTTATACACAGGCTCCAGATCGACAGACCAGGTCTTCCTGTCTGTGATCGATTTTCACCTGTCCTTCGGGTTCAGGTGGCTGACAGGCAGTGTTATCATTCTTAGTTCAGCCCACGGATGTACCTGGCTGTTCTACTGTATTAAGCATCCATTCCCACACTCTGGAATGGTTATCACTCCCTGGGCCCACCCCTCGTCGGCCCAGATATTACCACTTACGTTTGTCCCCGGGCACATGCCCTTGGGAACGTGCATGTGGACCTTCTCTAGCACGCACGGCGTTTTACATTGGGTTCCCGTAGCGTAAACTAGCTTACGCAACACGAGAGTACTCTCTCGGTTCTCTCTAGATGAGGGAACGAGTGTTGCGTAACCCTGCCGTGCTTGTGCTACTTCTGGTTCGCTTCAGATTGAAAAACCAGAGAACAACCTCACGGGCCTGCTTTTATAGCCTGTAGCCACGCCCATTCTGGCAGGACGTGACGCGCACGGGCGCCCGCGCCCTCATTGGTGCTTCGTCATGAGCAGGCCCTGGATAGGTTGCAGCAGTTGCTGCTGAGCAACCAATAGGCGCGCGAGTCGCTCTGCCTAGGTCTGCTTATGCAGCAATGCGTTTTAAACTAATGCAAAATTAAGGATAATTTTTGGCTTCAGTATTCTCGAGAAAAGGGTTTTTCCCGTAGCGTAAGCTAGCTTACGCAACACTCGTTCCCTCATCTAGAGAGAACCGAGGTTACGTTAGTAACCGAGAGCGTTCTATCGGACAGTATTTTTCAAATTTAACACTGTTAAGTATGTGTGGTGTGCAGGGCGTGTTTGAACCCAAAATTGTCAGATGTAGGCTAGACGGAATTGCGTGGCAGATATAGTGTTGTAGCCGCGTCTGTTATTAGGCTACTCAGTTTTGTGGTAACGTTAGCCATGTTCTTCAAGTACCGGCCTTTTGACAGCTTCGGCTGAAGTTGTCCTTGTGTTAATTGTTGTGTAATAACTTCTGTATGACCTGGCAATAAACATTTTTGTAAGTTTGTCTATAATGTGATAGTCTAAACTGATTTTATTTCGGTTGCGGGTCAGGTGGTCGGTTCTATTTTAAGCGGATCAGGTCCGGTGTGGATTTTAATTAGTGCTGCTGTCGGAAAACGGTTCGGATGCAGTTTTAAGCACTGCGGGGATGGGCGGGTGCGGATTTACAAAATCGGACCCGTGCAGGACTCTGCCACTGTCGCCTTTTTCGCCTTTCACCTTTCACCTTTCATTGGCTTTTGGCTCGCTTAGTTGGAGACATTAAATTTAACATTTAATTTAATATTCAACAATAATATTGATCTCCATTGACACCATTATATGAGAACTGAACTGAGCTGGATGATGACATCACGGTTTTCTCCAGAACGGCTATACATATAAATGAACTAAATTAATAACTTTTTTTTAACAAAATGAAACATCACTGAACTTACTTAGGCTGGACTGTGACACTATTTTCTTCTGGAAACAAACTTTGTTGCATTTTCCTGTTATCTCTGTAAAGCTGCTTTGAAACAATCTGTATTGTAAAAAGTGCTATATAAATAAATGTGACATGAATTGACTTGACTTGACTTGACTATTTCCAGGAGATGCCTAACAGGAGGGTGAGTACTGTCATCGTTATGTTATGTTTTGGAACTCTTATTTTGATTCTAGCTTGGTTCTACATTCTCTGTGTTCTTAGTTTCTGTGTTTATTTCCTGTCTACCTTAGTTGACCCAGTTTCCTAATGTGTGCCTAGTTACCATAGCAGCCTATTGTGTCAGATTTTTAAAACAAATACATTTTTGATTTTTTATATTTTGAAAGTCAAAGTGAGCCTCTTGGGGTCAGATTACCCCCTCAAAATTGCAAAGAAGAAATACATAGTATCAGGGCCCCAGAAACCCTAGGGACGGGCCTGTCTTACACTAGAGGGACAAAATGGCCACCTGTAAACATTTTCAATGTTGTGTTAAAACAAATAGCTTATCAAATGTAACAATTTATGTCCCCTAATTTAAATTGGATGATGCATCATCCTGAATGTGCTAAAGACAAGTTTGGCAAGTATGTATATAAAACAGTATAGAACATAATACGTTTTATGTTATTAGAACATAATATATATAATCCACTTGGATGATGTGACGGCAGCCACAGTGTATATGTACGTAGACATATATATGTATGAATGCATGTATGTATGTATGTATGTATGCATGCATGTGTATATACTGTATATATACATACATTCATACATACACACACACATATATATATATATATATATATATATATATATATATATATATATATATATATATATATATATGCATACACATACAAACATACATACATTCTTGCCTGTCACAAACTGCTTACTTGCAATTGGATCTACGACTCTCAGTCTGACAGTCAGTGTCACCAAATTTAATTTTGTGGTGGTTCCACATTTTGAACTATTTTATGTGACAAATTATAAGAGAGCAGTTTTTATATGTCTGACAAATTTATTCCTCTGTGTGCGTGTGTGTGTGTGTGTGCGTGTGAGCATTATAATTTTGCATTGTGAATGTTTTTAGCACTCTTAGAAGTGTGCCACTTGATTTCTGTCTATGTGTGTTCTGCGTTGTTTCTGCGATGAATTTTCTATGCGGGATCTCCAGGGACCCCGAATACCATGAGTGTGACTACTTTTTTCACGCTAACATAAAAGCAGATATCATTACAATATTTATTTATTTTTATTTTTATTTTTTTTAGATCTACAAAGGGTTGAGAGCCGTACAAAGTTTCATGCCATTTGGACAAAGAGAACATTTATTTCAAATTCAGCAAAAGTCATTTGCGGGTTAAAAAGACCCAGAAGAACACCAAAGGGTTAAATATATGGGAATATATTTTAGTTTATGCAGTTCGCTACAGTTGCGTTTAGCTAGCTCAGCCTCTGAATACCAGTAATAGTACGCGCTCTGACTATCCAATCAAAGGACGTGAAAATGCTGACGTTACTGTACGCCTGCTAGATGGCCCAAATGCAGTTAAATCAAAATCTGATTGGCTGTTTAAATCTGACTGATTATCTGATTGGTTAAAGCAACAGTTTCATTGCCATTAATTTTAAGCTACAGGCACCCGCACTATTGATTCTGAAGGCCTCAAGGCAGATTTATTTGGCCATGGCAACACATGATGGCTGAAATATAATTGGATAAAAGCTCTAAACAGGAGAAATCTCTGAAATTAAGAGAATGTACTATTGGGAATAATTTAATACTCATTCATGGAAAAAATATATTAAAGTGCAAGTCAGTGATTCTGATAGTGTTTAGGCCAGCAGAGAAGGCTTATATATATATAGATGTTTTATACTTGTATATATACCTGAGCCTCTTTAACAGTCAAGTGACCCAGATCTTTGTTGCCAAGGACACTTTGCGTCACCTTCCAGACACGCTCACTTGGACGTACTCGCTGCACAAAATTAGCAGGGAATAATCCAATTCTATCACCGCATTTTCCCTGCACACACAATACAACACAGCACAGTGATTATAAAAGCTGGTGCTCATTAAGAGGGAAATCAAATCATTAATTATCCTTTATACAGTGTCTCTGAAAGAGTAGATTTGTTATAATTTTATTGGTACAGTATCTTTTATAAGTCATTCCATAGTTAGAAAAGTGTAATACATTGGTTGTAAATTGTATTATTTTCATATAATCCTTCAGTCCTTTTGTCTGAATGGCTACCATGTGATTTACCTGTTGATGTCATGAAGTGAGTCTTAGAAAGTGAGAGCAGGATTCATGTTCAGAATTTAGTGAAGCAACGACTACAAAGATACAAAAAGCTATAGGGAAAATGACGTGAACAATAACTAAAACTCACCACAAAAATGCAATATACTTAATATTTTTATACACAAAAAAGTGGGGAAATTTAGTCCTAAGTAGTATTGAAACAGTACACTTACAGGTATACTTCTAGTACATTGATATTAGTATACTTACTAGTATCACAAGTATACTTACTACATAAAGTATATTTAAAATAATGCTTGAACTTTGCTTAATTATACTTAATAAAATGAACTTAAAGTATACTTATTTTTTGTAAGGGCAGGATTAAGAAAACTACGGTGACCGGGAGGGGACTTGTTCGGTTCACTTATTTTTTTTTGTGGCCATGACATGTAAACTTGCGGGAACGTGTTATGAAGTGGTGGCCACGAGATAATTTTTTACATCGGCCACGCGATGTAAAGTCATGGCCTTGAGATCCTATGTTGAGAGAACGGAATATTCTCATGGCAACGACTTCATATGTTGAGGTACCTAAATCTATTCATCATGGCCATGAGTTAAATGCGTAAACAACTTCCATGACCATAGCAACCTGGAATCATCAGAAATAGATAGGCCTATAATAATATTTATTTTTAAAATTAAGAAAAAGAGTGGAATTAAGAAATAATTATATTAACATATTGCCCATTATATTGCGCGTAATGGTGCCTATAGCTGCATTTGAATGAAGTTTATCAATACATGTTAAAATAATATTGTCACATTCACCGTCTGTCATCGTCCTGTCTGCACTACACTTCCCAGCATCCCTCGTGTCTTCACACCTGAACTCACTCCCTCATTACACACCTGTTCATCGTCTTCATCATCTGTGTCACCTGTCCTCACCTCGTTAGTGTTCTTTGGTATCTGTATTTAGTTTCCCTCGGTTCAGTCAGTCCTTGTCGGTTCTACTTAGTTCATAGTGTGTGTTATCCTGCCTGTCATCCTGCCTGTATGTACCTTTGAGTAAGATTTAAGTAAATCATTTATATTGAAGCTTTTGGACTTTGAGTCTCCTTCAACCCGCACCACACACCCGTGACAGAAGAACCGACCAAGTAATGGATGAACACCTCAGTTTCATCCTTCTGGCTCAGGAGGACCAAGATCTCCGTAGTTTCTCCACTAAGTTTTGGCAGCTCGCCCTCATAAGCTCTTTGAAGGACGAAACCCTCAGCAACCTGTTCTGGATCGGGGCCACTTTCCATCGTCCTCTCAACCTCCCAGACACCACCGGACTGAGTTGGAAGGAGACGGTAATCCGGTGTCTGGAGAGTGTTGCGCCCCGGTCCAGAACGCCACCCAACCCTGTACTTCACGCCAGTCCAGTCGAGCCTGCACTTCACGTCAGTCCCGCCGAGCCTGCACTTCACGCCAGTTCAGCCGAGTCCGCACTTCACGTTAAATCTGCCGAGACCAAGGCAGTATGCGTCGTGCCCGCCGCCCCTGAGACTGTGAGCGTCATTCCCGCCGCGCCTGAGACAGTGAGCGTCATACCCGCAAAGTCCTCTTCACCGCTGGTCACGTCCAGCACAGAGCCTTCTTCTCCGCTGGTTCCGTCCAGCACAGAGCTTTCTTCACCGCTGGTCCCGTCCAGCTCAGAGCCCTCTTCGCCGCTGGTCCCGTCCAGCTCAGAGCCCTCTTCGCCGCTGGTTCCGCCCAGCTCAGAGCCCTCTTCGCCGCTGGTTCCGCCCAGCTCAGAGCCCTCTTCGCCGCTGGTTCCGCCCAGCTCAGAGCCCTCTTCGCCGCTGGTTCCGTCCAGCTCAGAGCCCTCTTCGCCGCTGGTTCCGTCCAGCTCAGAGCCCTCTTCGCCGCTGGTTCCGTCCAGCTCAGAGCCCTCTTCGCCGCTGGTTCCGTCCAGCTCAGAGCCCTCTTCGCCGCTGGTTCCGTCCAGCTCAGAGCCCTCTTCGCCGCTGGTTCCGTCCAGCTCAGAGCCCTCTTCGCCGCTGATTCCGTCCAGCTCAGAGCCTTCTTCGCCGCTGGTTCCGTCCAGCACAGAGCCTTCTCCGCTGGTTCCGTCCAGCCCAGAGCCTTCACCGCTGGTCCCGTCCAGCACAACGCCTTCACCGCTGGTCCTGCCCAGCACAACGCCTTCACCGCTGGTCCTGCCCAGCACAAGGCCTTCACCGCTGGATCTGCCCAGCACAAAGCCCTCACCGCTGGTTCTGCCCAGCACAAAGCCCTCACCGCTGGTTCTGCCCAGCACAGAGCCCTCACCGCTGGTTCTGCCCAGCACAGAGCCCTCACCGCTGGTTCTGCCCAGCACCGAGCCCTCATCGCTGCCCAGCACCGAGCCCTCATCGCTGCCCAGCACCGAGCCCTCTTCACGGTCCCCATCAGCCCGGTCAGAGACTGGTTTTAATCATCCCTCACTGGTACCCGGGACTTTCCCCAAGTATTTTTTGGGGGGGGGGCAAAGGGCTCCGTCCTGGCCACTCGAGGGACCACGGCCACCTGAAGGGTCCTCTCCGCCGTGGTCGCCTGAGAGGTCCTCTCCGCCATGGCCACCCGAAGGGTCTTCTCCGCCGTGGCCACCCGAAGGGTCCTCACCGCCGTGGCCACCCGAAGGGTCTTCTCCGCCGTGGCCACCCGAAGGGTCTTCTCCGCCATGGCCACCCGAAGGGTCTTCTCCGCCGTGGCCACCCGAAGCTGCCGTCTTCGGCGCGGGTCGCGCCTTGCGGGAGGGGGGAGTAATGTCACATTCACCGTCTGTCATCGTCCTGTCTGCACTACACTTCCCAGCATCCCTCGTGTCTTCACACCTGAACTCACTCCCTCATTACACACCTGTTCATCGTCTTCATCATCTGTGTCACCTGTCCTCACCTCGTTAGTGTTCTTTGGTATCTGTATTTAGTTTCCCTCGGTTCAGTCAGTCCTTGTCGGTTCTACTTAGTTCATAGTGTGTGTTATCCTGCCTGTCATCCTGCCTGTATGTACCTTTGAGTAAGATTTAAGTAAATCATTTATATTGAAGCTTTTGGACTTTGAGTCTCCTTCAACCCGCACCACACACCCGTGACAAATATGCCTTGTACATTTGTATCTATCTCATCCAACAGTCTTTTAAATCCATTCACTGGACATTTATTTTTTATTTAATATTTTTATTGGCCTGTTATTAGTATTATTGGTTACATTTCTTATTCATTGTTATGTATTTGCTTTATTTTCTCATTCGTTTTCCGTATCTCTTAAGCTTTATTATGTTACTTAAAGTATATATTTTGTAAATACTGTAAATGCCCGAGCAATAAAGTTTTGACTTTATGACTGTATTACCAGTAGCCTATGTGACGATAAATGAGTGCCTGTTTTCATTTGTAGCCACTCGTGCCTGTGACAGCATTCAAATAAAGTTCAAATACTGTTAATATATGTTAATAGAATATTTAAGCAAGGCTACTATATATATATATATACACACACATCTCATTGTAAAGTATTTTAAATCCATTCACTGGCTCTCTTGATTTTGTTTATTATATATAATTTTCCATTTGATTTCATTATCTCTTTACCCAAGATCAATGTTATGTATTATCTAACAGCCTGCAGAATATAGCCTATGTTTTGTAAATACTGTAAATGCCTGGCAGTCATGCCAATAAAGCTTTGATTGTTTCTTGCCCAACACTTTGTGAAGCATGCGAGAAGTGACGCAGAAACACAGAGGACCATCACTTCTCGCGCTTACACCACAAGAACTCAGGAATGTGTGTATAACAGGCCGGAACCAATAGTTTAAACTGACATTGTCACACTCCTTTACATACCATTTTCACCTCTCCGGACTTTGCAAATGACTCATTAAAGCAAAGTCTGATATAGAATTTCTCCAAAAGAAACACTAGTATGTGATGCTACTGATAATGTAGAGCTCTTAACACATGAACACCCACCTTCCACCATTCTTCATTAGAGTCATCAATCACCATAACTCTGTCACCAGGACTAAAAGAAAAACAGAGAGAAAGCCAAATGTGATATGTCTCAAACCATCTGTGTAAATGTGTTTATATGCTTATAGACACAGACATAGATTTTTCTTTTTTTTACTGTGACTTTACTTGTCACATTGGTGTTTGAGAGATTTTCTATCACACACACACATGCTGGACTTACCGTAATTCTAAATCTTTTTGCTCTTGAGGGAGAAACTTGTAAAGTGCCACATAAGTGTGAAAGGAGCGAACTTTAGGAACCTGAAATGAAAACACAAAGCAATATCTAATCAGCAGTTTATAATTTAAATATAAAGATAGAGTAGATTCATCTCTAGAAAAACCGTCACAGATTATTCAGAAATGTTACTTTACCTTAGATATCTCATCCAATTCAGAGTTAACATTCTCAGGAAGAGAGACATCTGTAACTGAAAAGGTGTACAGAGTTGTACTGTTAGCAGGTCTGGACACTGTGCTGTGTCAGTAATGTCTAGTCTGTTTGTCTAGAGATCATTAAATTGATCTCATATACATCTAAAGAAAAAAAAAAAATATATACAGATTGGAAGCCCAATAAAAATAATATACTGTATATAAAAAGAAGCCAAACAGAGTCTATCAAGGTTGATCTCAAAATAATAGAATCATTCTTCTTGTTCTGTGGCATTGGTTCTCATCTGGTAGGTTGCGACCCAACATGTATTCTGTTCGTGGACAGTAAGGAAAAAACAATACCAAATGTGAATAAAATGCAATTAACAATAGGTTTAACAATAGGTTTCAGAAAACCCTGGTTCTCTGGAACATCGAGTGGATAGATCCAGCTACCTTTCTTAAGCGAGCATCGAGGCCCTGTAAGCCAGAGGATGATCATCTGAAAAGGCGGTGCTTGATCCATAATAATGAGCCTGGTAACACTTAACCAAGTTAAAATAAGTTACATAGTCAGAGATCTGAATGACATGTAGTAACATGCAAAAATAATTAAACTTAGCAGCACATACAATAATGAAAATTTTGCCAAACAAGGATATAAAGACATGCTTAGTGACATGGATAAGCAGGTCCGATGGAGTGGGGTTTGTTGTTTTTTTGGCAGCTTTCTTGGGCCTCTTGGTTCCTTTTTCTTGTCATCACTGTGTTGTGGCATTAAAGTGACAGCTCTCTGGACAGGCTCAACCAGCTTTCCTGCAATACGCCACTTTTCACTATCAGGGAGATATTAAGCCACAGTGCACGCTCTCCGACCACGGAGACAGCTATAGTATGCCCGCTATCTTGGACAGCTTTGGATTGTGGAAAACAAGGTTAATAGTAATAGTATCATTAATAGTAATGGTCCCCTTCCAGAGATAGGGTGAGGAAGACCCTTTCTCTAGTTGTAGCCCCATGTCGACCAGAAGCTTGGCCTAGTAAGTGGATAGCAAGGAGGAGGCATTGAGCCTCTGACGACCAAAGCAGAGGCTTTATAAGAGACCTGATCAGGGAAAACCGGGGTGATCTCTTACCTGGCATTGGGCTCGTCCTCCTATCTGTCAAGCCAGACTTGGTGCAATTGGATGCTTTCTGCATAGGTCAGGTACGGATGCCCTTCCAATAGGTGGATCTTGAACACGAGATGATTGATATCAAATACGTGTTTACTTGCAACATGGATAAACATGTTTTGTGCCAACCACAATAGGGTGGAGGAGAGAAGGCAGGAACTTTTAAAATAAACTTTTATGCACTAGAAAAACAAACGAAAGAGAATCAAACTGGAAGAGTAAAACAAACAACACTTTAACCCTCTGAGGTCGGCAAACGCGCCCCCGCGTTTTGCTGGATTTTCTTCACATTGTAGTGCAATAAACTTAAATTACTCCGTCATTTATGGTTATACAGAAAAAAGAAATATAAAAAAAGAATCTGTGATATTTCTACTTTTGTATGTGTCCACTTACAATCAAATCAAAACATTGTGCTTTTGTAAAATAAAGAAAATAAACAGGGTGTGCGTTCTGCCTCTCCGTCGCGGTGAACTTTTTTTTCTTGAGCACGTCTATAAACTGAAACAAAACTCAGCGAATACTTGTCACACATTTATGAGCCATATACCTTCATACACATTTAAGTGTGTACTTTTAAATGATCGGATTCAAACTGAAAACAAATATTCTCTGTTTAAGTAATTTGTATAAAACCAACAGGATGTCCAGTATCTCAAACGCTTGCTAATTACTTTTATTTCGACCACGCCCACTCGCGCAAAAGAGATTCACATGCAAATCGTCCACATGGAACGCGAACGCCCTCGTTACCTCAAACACAAAACACCAAAAAACTTCACAAGTCTCTGATTTTCGTCGAGTTTGGAAGACACGTCTGAGCTTACATTGGATTTTACCCCCAGAAGAAGAAGAACGCAATTTGAAGACAAGAAAGATGTAAGGTAAGAAATTCTTACTTATTAGTTTATGGTATTGTTGCATAAACTTCACATAGCAGTTGAACTGTTGCTAGATATATGGTGAATATTATACTATTTAGACCCGTGTTTACTGTTAAATACTGTTTGTGGATATCTGCTCAAACATAGATATGTATAACCATAATGTTTAATATTTTGGAGCAGATGGCGTTTGAATGTATCATATTTTGGAGCGCGAATGCGTTTGAATGTATCATATTTTGGAGCGCGCTGTGGGTTTGAATGTATCATATTTTGGAGCGCGATGGCGTTTGAATGTATCATATTTTGGAGCGCGCTGTGGGTTTGAATGTATCATATTTTGGAGCGCGCTGTGCGTTTGAATGTATCATATTTTGGAGCACGCTGTGCGTTTGAATGTATCATATTTTGGAGCGCGATTGCGTTTGAAAGGAAAAATGCACCAAACATTAGGCTTTATGTTTTTACTATTATCTCATTTCATATCATCATAACGAATGGAAACATTTGAAGTAACATAAGATAATCAATAAATTTTTCTCTAGCATTGTTACTGAAATCTTTTGGAAGATTTATAGGCTGCTATAGGTTATTGTTATAATTATTTTATGCAGTACTGCACATAGCTTATGGTGTTCATTATATTATATATTGTTGGAAACATTTGTGTGTGTGTGTGTGTGTGTGTGTGTGTGTGTGTGTGTGTGTGTGTGTGTGTGTGTGTGTGTGTATTCTGTGAATTTTAAAAAGCAATTTTAACCAGAAAAATCTAAAATGTATTCCCAAAATCGTGCAGGCCTAGTTTCTCTTGATACCAGTATGTTCACTTTTTTTTCTTTTCTTTCAGGGACCAGATGCAACTGAGTCCTGCTGACTTCAACATTCACATGAGTCTCTGTACATGAACATGGTAAAGTGAAAATCAAACACCTTGGAAATGAAAGGTATGTACAATGTTTTTAGGAATGGCACAAAGGTTTCTGTCTTTGGATCATTGTTTTCAATGTGCTCTTTGTCATTTGTTGTGTATTTTTGGATTATGTTGTGTTGTAAATAAATCTAAAAGCCATTCTTTTTTTAAATCTCCTCATTCTTTGTGCAAGGTTGCTCTGAATGACAGGGCCTGATCGCTCCTAATAGGGCAGTTAGGGGAGTGTCTTTGTCTTTCTCAGGTGTTGAAATTTTAAATCAATATATTGTCTTATCTGAATGAGCAGTCAGGGTGATTTTCACATAGTTTTGGAGCAAATATTCTAGGCTACGTGATACAATTTTCAAAAGTCTTGTGAAGAAATAATCAGTATGGGTTTCATGGCCTTATTTCAGTGACAATTTTTTGGGGTATTTTCACAAACCACGCATAAATGACATTATCTCAAAACTACAAACTTTGACATACATGCTGCTGATATATTATTGTAGCAGAGTTTGTGCTAAATACAGTGTAATAAGACTTTAGCCATGACAATGTCACAAGTAACAGAAATAAGCACAAATGTCAGAGCATGTCAGAACACCTCCAGGGCCAGAAAACAGCTCAGACCTCAGAGGGTTAATAAACAAATTACAGCTGGTCCAAAACGCAGCAGCTCGAGTTCTTACCAGAACCAGGAAGTATGACCATATTAGCCCAGTTCTGTCAACACTGCATTGGCTCCCTATTAAACATCGTATACATTTTAAAATATTGCTGATTACTTACAAAGCACTAAATGGTTTAGCTCCGCAGTACTTGAGCGAGCTCTTAACACATTATAGTCCTTCACGTCTATTGCGATCTCAAAATTCCGGCCAGTTGATAATACCTAGAATATCAAAATCGATTGCTGGCGGTAGATCCTTCTCCTATTTAGCACCAAAACTTTGGAACAGTCTTCCTAACATTGTCTGGGAAGCAGACACACTCTGTCAGTTCAAAGCTAGACTAAAAACACATTTCTTTGACCTAGCATACACATAACACATTATAGTCTTCTATAATTCCATATTAGGCTGCATAGATTAGGCCAGCCGGAACCGGGAACACTTCCCATAAATCCTGATGTACTCGTTACATCATAAGAAGAATGGCGTCTACGCTAATATTAGTCTCTCTGTTTATACCGAGGTTTACTGCAGTCCGTCGGATCCAGGCTGTATCCAGATCTGATGAAGGACCAGCGCCTGGACGCGACGACAACGCAGTCCTGAAGTGTCAAGTAGTCTCTCCTCTTCCGCCGGATCCAGGCCGTATCCAGATCCGATGAAGGACCTGCGCCTGGACGCGACGACAACGCAGTACTGAAGTGTCAACCAGTCTCTCCGTTTACTGAAGTGAGGTGGACCCCGGCCGTATCCAGATCAGATGGTGGATCTGCACCTGGACCTAACCATGACGCATCCCTGAAGTGCCAGCCTCATCAGCCCTGTGAAGGCCTCATCGACACGACCAATCTGACTTCTGACCTGTAATGATGCCTGGATCATAATCATACACTGTTCGCTTGTTGGCCAGAGGAGAACTGGCCCCTGACTGAGCCTGGGTTCTCCCAAGGTTTTTTTCTCCATTCTGTCACCTGATGGAGTTTTGGTTCCTTGCTACTGTTGCCTTGGCTTTTGGCTTGCTTAGTTGGGGACATTTAATATTCAACAATATTATTGATCTGCCTTATTAAGGGTGGACGATGATGCAATTTTCTTCTAGAAACAAACTTTGTTGTATTATTTTTATGTTATCAATATGAAGCTGCTTTGATACAATCTGTATTGTAAAAAGCGCTATATAAATAAAGCTGACTTGACTTGACATGGCGGACGGCAGCAGGCTCCGGTCCACGGCGAACGGGATCCTCCACTCCCTCTCGGACGGCAGCCACCCCTCCTCGACCCAGGAGCATGGTACCGAGCTCTCCGTCCCACGAGAAGGTTCTGGCTGCAGACCTGCACTTGCACTCCCAGACCTGCACGCTCAGACACCAGCGCTTCCTCTGCAAGTGACGTCACTTGCAATCGACGCATAGTGTGGTTCGTGTTGGATTGAGAACAGCTCCCAAAATCGTTCAAAAATCGTTTCTGCAAGTATATACATATAAATAAATATATATTGTCGCTGTCGGGCGGAAATCTTGTATGTCCAAATTTGGTCAATTTAATATTTTTTCACAAATCGATGCTATTGGTCAGTCCCCACGTGGTTCTGTTATTTTTACAAATTATTAACCAATCTAAAGTGTTGAAAATAGCTAGAGAGCAAATCTCTTAACTCCACTGGACACTTCAACTGTCTGAGAATCCTCGTAACTCCACCTCTTCTTCACTCCGCGGCGGGACGGGAGCCTCGCAGCATTTTGTCTCCTCAGGATTGAAAGTCGCAACGATTAAGAAATCCTCGTCGAGCAACACGTAAAGCAAGCCTTAAAGGGTTAGTTCACCCAAAAATGAAAATGATGTCATTAATGACTCACCCTCATGTCGTTCCTAGCCCGTAAGACCTCCGTTCATCTTCGGAACACAGTTTAAGATATTTTAGATTTAGTCCGAGAGCTTTCTGTCCCTCCATTGAAAATGTATGTACGTTATTCTGTCCTTGTCCAGAAAGGTGAGCCACTGTAGTCACATGGACTACTTTGATGATGTCTTTATTACCTTTCTGGACAAGGACAGAATAGCGTACATACATTTTCAATGGAGGGACAGAAAGCTCTCGGACTAAATCTAAAATATCTTAAACTGTGTTCCGAAGATGAACGGAGGTCTTACGGGCTTGGAACGACATGAGGGTGAGTCATTAATGACATCATTTTCATTTTTGGGTGAACTAACCCTTTAACTCTGATTTTATCTGTGTTAAACTATGATATCAGTTATTGATGTATTTTAAATGTCTACTTTTTACTAGGCTTATTATTACTAGGCTGAGAAAAAAGGGCTGTCTAAGTTACTGGCGCAAGTAAGCCTATCTTTGGATAACTCTGTATGTTTTTTAGACAATAACGAGTGAAAATAGTTAGGTTAGATACATTTGAGTAGGCCTGTTTTGTTAAAAATCGAATGCTTCGGTGCAGAAGGAAGCCCATGAGCCACGAAGGTAAGTTTGCATTCAGATTAGGCTAATTTCCGCCTATTGGACAGCCTAGTCACCTCATCGTTTTTTGTTCTGCTTCACTTATAACTCTTAAACCTTTAAAATGGAGTTTAGGAAGATGTATGTAACCACAGTCGTTAGCTTTGGTTAACTATTGAAGCCTTTTCTCTTGTCAAAAGGCTTAACGTGACCGCCGAATTTGTGTGCGTGCAGATTAATTTCCGCCTATTTTAGACAGCCTAGTATTTTGGTATTGCATCACTCATATCTCTTAAACGTTTAAAATGGAGTTTAGGAAGATGTATGTAACCACAATCATTAGATTTGAATAGCCTTACTTAAAGCCTTATCTCTTGTCAAAAGGCTCAACGCGACCGCAGACTTTGATGAACACGTCTGTGTCCGTTCCATTCTAATCAATGACAGCGTAACCTCGTATCTCCCTGCTCCCAAGTCATAAATCTTGTATCTCCGATTAAACATGATTTTGGGGAAATGTTGTGTTAATGTTGGTACACAACAGTATATGATAGCAATATAAGGTATAATACCAACTTTAACGATACAATGTTTCATAACTCAAAAAATATGCAGATTTATTTATTTCCTGAAAAAATAAATAATATAGCATAATATTTACTGCTGGAAACATATTTCTGGTTAATTTGTGTCAGTTGCAAGTGACATCACAGGCAGAGGAAGCGCTGGTGTCTGAGCGTGCAGGTCTGAGAGTGCAAGTCTGAGAGTGCAAGTGACAAGTCTGCAGCCAGACGCTATTGGTCCCACCTGCTGTTCAATCGCAGCAGCACCACTGCCTCGGGCAGCCACCGGCGGTCACCGCCCCTTTGCTGCCCAACCTCCTCAGCACCCCTCTCAGCAGCGAGGGCTCTCCGACAGCGTGTCCCTCCTTCTTCCCGGGTTTTGGCACCAATGTAGCAAGGTTAGTTGTTGTGGAGGATGGGCCAAGATGGCGCCTGTGTGAGTCGTGCTGTTAGTTGCTCTTAAGCTTTTATGTGCAATTCTTGACCTAACCTGTCCTCATGTAAATTGAAGATGATGGATGTTTCCTATACGCACTTTTTTGGAAATGAACCTGTAGGCCTATGTTAGTTGCTATTTGAGAAGTGACTGCTCTTTCTATCGGTTAGACCTATAACAATTCGGTCTCGTCACAATATTTATTTCCCTCATCGCAACATATGGAAGACGCTTTAGCAGTAAAACGTGTGCATGATTACACGTCGCCACCGGTGCAGGAGGATAAATCTGCTCTCTCAACGTTACCTGTTACTCCCACAAAGAGCCCACAATCGAAGATGCGACGCCATACTACAGAGCCATCAAATGCTCTTCTCTTGGAAGCAATTGAGAAACTAGGGAAAAAACAAGACGATTTTTTAGAGAAATTAACGGCGATTGAAAACTCTGTCTCCTGTAACTCAAACCGCATCGCTGAACTCGGAACTAAAATGGACGCGATCTCTGACAAGGCCGATCTTGCCGTTACAAACTCCAGTGTGATGAAGGATCAAGTTACATCGCTAAAGACCGAAAACAAACAACTGTGGGAAAAGCTGGATGAATTGGAGGCATACAAAAGACGGTGGAACTTAAGGATTGCTGGTATCCCTGAAGTGGAAGGTGAGAATGTAAAGATGGCTGTGATGGAAATATTGCGCTTTGTTTCACCATCTCTAGCAGATGTTCTCCAGTCATCCATCGACGTGGCCCACAGGCTTGGGAAGAAAGCCAATCAGCCTCGTCGTATTATTGTGCAGTTCATCTCTCGCACGCACCGTGACCTCATCTGGGCCGACGCAAAGCGTTCCGAAATTCTCAAACAAAAGAATATCAGGATAACGGAGGACTTAACACAACGCGCAAGGGAGGCTCGAAACCAACTGTGGCCACTCGTGAACCAAGCTAGACTGGAAGGTAAACGTGCAGGGTTTCAGGGTTCAGCTGCCATCATCGACGGGAAGAAAATTACAGTTGACAACATATAAGTGACTCTTTACCGTGTCTCTATAACATTCTGTGAGGTTTTTCATCCTCATGGAACTTATTTCTTGTTAGGGTTCCAACCTATATTAGAGAAATGTTAAACTCGTTCTTACTACAGTGAGGAGGTCTGGATAAGTATTGCACTCACTTTTTTCTACTTTAATCCATTTAGGAGTTTAGTTTTATTTACTAAACACTAGATTTTGGTTACACGTTCTTGTTGTTTGTTTTATGTCATTTAAGTTGAACTGTTTTTCACTCAATGTTAGGGGAATCCGAGACTTAACCAAACGTAAAGCTTTATTTCTTTTCTGTAAATCAAAAAGCAGAGATGTCTATTTTTTACAAGAAACGCATTCAGTTGTGAAAGACGAAAGTTTCTGGTCGAATCAGTGGGGGAGTAAAATTATCTATAGTCATGGTTCCAATAATTCTGCTGGGGTTATGATTTTATTTAATCAGAACTTTAATTACACTGTACTTGAAACACTTTGTTCGAATGAAGGCAGGTGGTTAATTATTGTTATCCAGTTTGGGGAAAATATTGTTGTTTTAGCAAATGTCTATGGCTTTAACAGATCCAGTCTTAATAGTTGTCTCTTTACAGATTTATCCTCCAAATTACTTTCTTTAAAAACAAAATACCCATCTACATCACTAATTATGGGCGGGGACTTTAATGAGGCTCCTGATTTATGCTATGATAGATTTCCTCCAAAATATGGCACTACTACTGTTATCAAAATAATTAGTGATATATGTTCCAGTCTCTCGTTGGTAGATATTCATAGATTCTTACATAATGACTCTTCCCCTTCTTTCACTTGGTTTAAATCTGATTTGACACAAAAATCACGTATTGATTTTTGGTTGATATCTGATAATCTGATTTCTTCTGTTAAATCCTGTTCTATTTCCAATGCACCTTTAACTGATCATGCAGGTATCGAGTTAGAAATTTCTGACATTAATTATAACTTATTTAGGAAACCAGGATATTGGAAATTGAATAGCTCTTTATTAAATAATTCTGATTATTGTTTGGGTATTAAAGGCATAATTGATTCTTTAAAAAAAAAAAAACTAATATTTATCATACCTTAAACTGGGAATTGTTTAAATATGAGTGTCGAAAGTTTTCTATTAAATTTAGTAAAGATCTTTTAAAGTCAAAAGGATTACAATTTGAATTTATATTGAAAGAAATTAACCGCATTACTTGTCTTGCCAATCCAAATGATGCAGAGAAAGAAAGTTTATACTTATTAAGAGAAAAATTAGACTCCTTTTAGATAGAAAAGGCTAAAGGGGCCTTCATTAGATCTAGGGCCAAATGGCTAGAAGCCGGAGAAAAAAACTCTGCATATTTTTTCAATTTGGAAAAAAAAACGAGCCGAACTAAAAAAAATTTCCTCTTTGTATATTGATAACACTCTTATATCAGATGACAAAATAATTTCAAAATTTGTTTCAGATTTTTTCCAAAAATTATATACATCATCCTTTAATCCTGATTCAAGTGATTTATTTTTTAACAGGATACAGCCTTACACTCCTAGTATCAGTATAAACAGCAAAAACCTTTGTGAAGAGGAGATGTCATTGAAAGAATTAGATGATATCGTTAAAAAGACACCTTTTAACAAAAGCCCAGGACCCGATGGTTTACCGTTTGAGTTTTATAGATGTTTTTGGGAAGAAATTAGAGAATTTATGTTGAATGTGTTCAATGAGTGTGCAGCAAATGGAGAACTTACAGAATCTATGAAACAGGGAGTAATAACACTAGTTCCAAAACCAAATAAAGACGTTTTGCATTTAGATAACTGGCGCCCAATCACACTGCTTAACTCAGATTACAAATTGTTAGCATCTCTATACGCCAATAGGTTAAAACCATGTTTGGAGGAAATCATATCTGTCACACAGTCTGGATTTATGAAGGGAAGAAAAATTTCAAACAATATTAGACTGGTCTTAGACCTTTTAGATTATTCAGATTTGGTAAATGAGGAAGCTCTTATTTTGTTTTTAGATTTTTGTAAGGCTTTCGATACAGTAGAGCACAATTTTATGTATCAAGCTCTTGATCATTTTGGTTTTGGCCCAACTTTTACAAATATGATGCACACATTCTATAAAAATATTTCAAGTATAGTGTTTCTTTATCCAGTGGTACATCTTCTCGTTTTGGTATCCAAAGAGGCATTAGACAGGGATGCCCTATTTCCCCATTTTTATTTTTAGTAGTAGCCGAAACTTTGAATCTTTACACTCTACATTGCTCTCAAATCAAAGGTATTGAGATGGGAGATTTCACTTTAACTATTAGTCAACTTGCTGATGACACTTGTTTATTTTTGAAAAACAAAGATCAGGTCCCTGTTATTTTGGAGGCACTCAAATTGTTCTCTGATGCATCAGGTCTATCTGTGAATCAGTCTAAGAGTGAGATAATGGCTGTACACCAACTTGAAGACTCAAGTATATCTGGAATACAGGTTAAGCAATTAGTCAGATACTTGGGTATTGTAATTAGTAAGTCAGACACAGAGAGACTAACAGAGAATTTTTTGCAAAGATTACAAAAAACAAGAAATATCTTTAACTGTTGGCTCCAAAGAAATTTATCTATTCATGGTCGTGTATTGATTTCAAAGGCCGAAGGGATCTCCAGAATTGTATATCCAGCGTTATCTCTTTATGTAGATTCTAAAATGTGTGCCGCAGTTGAAAAAATCGTATTTAAATTTATTTGGAGAAACAAAACAGAATATATTAAAAGGAAAACCATAATTAGAAGCGTATCAGAAGGAGGACTAAATGCCTTAGACTTTGACACTATCAATAATATATTTAAAATTAATTGGATCAAACATTGTCTTTGTGAAAATAACCTTCCATGGTTTTTCATTCCCAATTTAGTCTTCAAAGAATGTGGTGGTCTTAATTTTCTACTTGCTTGTGATTTTAAATGTACTAAACTCCCAATTAAGTTGTCTAACTTTCACAAACAAGCTTTGAATACATGGAAATTACTTTACAAACACAATTTCTCTCCCCATTCCTGTATTATTTGGAATAACCAATATGTATTATTCAAAAACAAAACCATTTTTTGGAACGATTGGTTCAACAAAGGTTTAATTTTTGTTACAGATTTGTTAAATCAATCAGGTGACCTATATAATTACAACGAATTTGTTAATTATCTTGGGACAAATGTGTCTTCTAAAGAATACTTTAAACTTATTCATTGTATCTCTCCGAAACTACTTTATCTTATAAAAAACGAAAAGGTGTATAATCCTGTAATTGGCTCTCTTCCTAGTCTGACTGTTGGGGGCCTTTCCATTAGAGATAAAAAATGTAATAATATATATATTAGAAGAATTTTAACCAAAGAAAAAAGTTCTTCACCTAAGGCAATGGTAAAGTGGAAACAGGATTACCACTTCCTTGGTTTTAAGAATTTGTGGTCCGATATAAATAAATATGTAATTCCTAATAAAGTCAAAGAAACTCACTTTAAAATAATAAACAGATACTATCCATGTAATGATTTTATTAGTAAGTTTAAAGAAGGGTTTTCGCCATTATGCAGTTTCTGTAAAGAAGAAAATGAAACAATTGTACACTTATTTTTCAGTTGTAACTATACTAAATTATTTTGGTCCCAAGTTTCATGGTTTGTTTTTGAGTTATTTTATAAGTTTGTTACAATAACTGATGTAATGGTCTTGTTTATGGATTGTGATACTGGTTTATTAGAAATGGATAAAATAATTAAACTTCTCATTCTATTTGGAAAATATCATATACATAAAGCAAGATGTATGTCGACTGTACCAAATGGTAGACTATTTTCCATTGATTTGAAGAATTTTTATGACTCTCTAACTTCAATACAAAACAATCGAAAAGCTCTAAAAACATCTTAACTGTTGAAAAGAATACTTAATGTATTAGTAACATGATTGATATGTGATGTAAGATTTAGAATTTTAATCTTTTTGTTTTACGGATTCAAATGTCTCTGTATTCCCCCTTTTCTGTTATCTCAATAAAATAAAAAAAATAAAAAAAAGGTTAGTTGTTGTGGGAAGAAGGAGGAGGAGGGAACCGGCGAACTTTCACAAGCTTTAATTATAAAAAAGACAAACACAAAACAAAAGTAAGGACAGAAGCCCTTCATGGGCAACTGCCGCACACTCATAAACAAAACATAACATAATGTCCAGGCCTGGGGCTCGTTCTTCGTACGTCGCTAACTCAGTTAGCTGGATTTGATTGTTGACGATTTGGCATGATCTTGGATTGTTTGGTTCTTCGACGCTCATCCTGGACTTGTTGTCATAGCAACAGGTGCGCAAACTTGAACCTGCTCGGGAGCAGGCTTATTTCATGTAAACAGGATTAGACTGCGGCTTCATAAGCGGAGCTGATATGGGAAGTCCATGGGGAAGTCCAGCGCAGCGCGATAGTGCACTTTCTGAGATGTATATATTTTTTCGTGACTCGTGAGATTGTCGTTTACATTATAAAATTGTTGGAAACGCACATTTATTTTCGACTTGTCGGAGTCGGGCTTTAACTACAGCACAAACTGTTTGCATTGGCCTAAGATTATTTGCGAGTGGCTCTTTCCTTTACACTATTGGAGATGCGGAGAACTTGATGTTAAGTGCTGTCTGTCGTGTCATTCGGAGTTTACCTGGCGCTTTTAGGTTTAAAAAACAGTTTTAGGTTTTTTTGTGGCATTTCCAAGCCACTTAAGACCCAATGTTGTAAAGCAGTTTTTTTTTTTTTTTTTTTTGGCTATCATAATTTTTTATGAAGATCATGCCATCATGACCATGCCGATTACAGTATATGTCACTCAGGCTTCACTAACGTGATTGGTACCATAGACTATAGGCTACCATAGACTGCCATCAAGGCCTCAATGAAGGGGATTATGTGAACAGAAAGGGGGTTCACAATGTAAATGTGCAGCCCAGTTACTATTGGGATTCTTAATATTCCAGATTAATAATATTATATCAAATTTAAAAAAGGCAGTTGACTAAAATCTTCCATATCACAAATGTGAAAGCAAAATGGCCAGGAACTGTGCATGACTTAAGAATTTTCAGAAATTCACATTTATGCACATTATTTGAAAGTGGTAAGGAAAGTTCCACAATTAAATATCAAGCTCGCTGTATTACATACACTTATGCTGATCCTAACAGAACTGCATTTCTTCATAGGTGATTATGACATGTTCCTGCCTGCAGACAGGTGTTTTATGACCCCATTCCCTGACCCAAACCAGTTACAATGCAGTTCTAGCCAGGACAAGGGCACACAATGAAATGAACTTTGGCTAACTAAAGGGAAGATTTCAGTGTCTGATAAGTCTGAGGGTTGCACACCTGACAGGGCCTGTGACATTGTTGCATGTGCCATATTACACAACATTGCAAAAAAAAAAAAAAAATCTTTTCATTAAATGTTTAATAAAAGACAAATATGCTTAGTTCCTTGAGTTTTATTTCAATTGTTCTTTGTAAAGAAAAGCCAGTGGTCAAGTGCCTGCAACAAGAGATATTAGACACATGCCTCATGCAACAAATAAAAAGGAAAAGTTGGCTATACACTGCCCACCTGTAGGCCTATGTCTCCTCTGTCTGTGCAGACTCTTCTGTAGGCCTTTCTGTAGATGTGGAATCCTGCTACTTATATTGCAGCCATAAAGCATACAAGTATAAATTAAGTAAAGTTCTTTATGCACTTCCAGGTAGGCTAGTTCCTCCATATGACAGTTATCTGAGAGGGTTTATTCACTGTCCAGTGCAATGGAAACAAATGGACATTACAAAGTCTTAAACTTTCTTTCCTTTGGAAAGTTAGAAAATGTCCACTTACTGCACATATTTCAGCCACCACTTTCTTGGGAACAGATACAAGTGTTGGTATATTATGTACAAGTGCACAAAAGAGGAAAACACAATGTCATTACAATGAACTACACTCGGGAAAAATGTGATCAATATCTCATGGCAAAATATTTTTACATTAACAAGTTTATCAGTTTTCACTTTCACAAGTCAAAATTCATCATTACTCAAGATGTAACAGTTGAAATGACTATATGGCCTTAATTTAATGCAGCAAAAATTATTTTACAGTGTAGGCTACTAAGATCTTTTCTCTTTTTTTCTCAGCCTTTTTCTTGGTTGCTTTTATAAACAGATAACCATTTATTTAACAGTGGCTTTTATAAAAGAGACTTTAATATAACTAAACACTTTTATTTGTTCCCATGTTCTAGTGTGTTGACTCTGACATTACAATGAACAAACTAATTATGCAATTATTAAAATACAAATATATAGGCTAATAAGTGATAAAAACATCTAACATGGCCACATCTAACGGATTTAAATTGTCTGCTACTTTTTGCCAGCCCTCTCTCCTGGCTTTTGCAGACTTTGAGGTGTTCCCTGGCGTTTTGATTAAACATTAAAATTCCGAATTAACTTCGACTATTAGTTCTTGCTCTGCTGCGGAGAAAAACTGAGCGCGCTCTTTGGCCACGCTGAACAGCCAATAGCAGCGTTGCTGATCAATGTTTCTACTATCGATACATATCCCCTTTTAAACCAGCGCATGAACGCGCAATTATCTCAGATAACTCAATCCCGCGATACTAATCCTATCCGGCAAGTGTGTTCGAAGAACCGAGTTAGCCAGATCATGATTAGCACGATGATATCATCTTGGATGTGTCATTTGATCTCGGATGTAAGCAACGTACGAAGAACGAGCCCCAGGTCCTCTTTATCCTTATCCACACAACCAAAGCGTGTTTATTGTTTATTCCATAATAAATATTTGGATTCCAAACTTCACTTTGGAGTAGCTCCTGTTCTTTCTAACAGAAGAATTAGGCCAGCTACACACAAAACATCCCACAGCATGCAGTGTTTCCCTTTGCCCAGTGTTGATACTTATTGTCTTACTTTATGGTTATTTACCTCCGATATCATTCTTGGACAGTGCATCGAGTCATCCATTGCATTATCTGCCTACTGTTCATTCCACTGCTGTCATCCACTGTCAGGTGCTCTGTTCGTCATTCAACACCATTGTTGTTATTAACCTATGTCAGTCAAAATTCATGCTACTGAATCCAGCACTGTTAGTGCCATGGCAGTTATTGCCTGTTTTTGTTAGTGCCATGGCAGAGAAAAGTTTGGAGAAACACTGGTGTCACAATCATCCTGGACTCTGTTCTGTCATTCGCATGCTCTTTCCAGTGCTTTAACGAGCTGCACCTGATGCTCGTTGTTGGAGTGTATGGAGCATGATGTAAACTCTGCAAGCAAGAATCAATCCTGGCCTGGCAATTAACACTGGAATGGATACTGACTTTGCGCTTTAGTAAAGAGCTGGCTCACCAAACTTCTCCTGTTGTGACATTTGTTTCTCCGAGTGGATACCAGTTAAGTTCAAGTTTAATTCTAAGATGTGCCTATAAATATGTACCTAAGTTCTGAGTTCTGTTCTTTGTTGTAAAGACTCTGAGAATCTTTACCTTTGAATACCTACCTTAGTTGTGTTTAATGCCGCACAAAGACTAAGAAACCTTACCTGTAAATAGATATCTGAGTCGTGTTTTGACATGTGGAAGCATTCCTGCACCGTTAGCATACCCTGTGTAGCAAAGATTGTGCTTGTATACCTGCTGTCACTCACCAGTCCATACTGCCTGCTTTTGTTGTCCGAATAAAGCTCCTGCAAATGTATTCATACTAACCTCCGTCTCCATAGTAGTGTTACAACTGGACTAGATGTGCACATTGGATGATGACATATATGAATTATATTGCATTTATTTTCATTTGTAGATTATTATTATTTTTTTTATTTTTTTATTTTTTTTGTGCAATATATTTGCTCCTACAATGAAGATATGAATTTACTTTTTTGTGTGAAATTTGATCGTTTTTCACACCTGGCAAACTGTCACAACACAAGTTTGCCATGTACAATGGTTGGGAGACACTAGCTTACAGAATAGTTTGAGTATGGAGGGGAAATGTCTGTGACACCACTTGGTAGTCGTAGGGTACAATGGGGCTAAAGGCACACCAGGGAGAAGCCGCATTTTACTTTATTCTCTTTTAAACCACTAGATGGCAAAAAAAATAACTTTTCTTAACAACCGCTTTTGATCATCTTTTGATCATTGAGCATCATGCACGTGGAAATTTGGCTGCTCCTTGACGCGATCGCGGACACTAATGCAAAGTTGATTCTGTGCTAATTTGGTCTAATATTTAATGTTTTTTAAAAAATATTGTAGATTTATGTAGCAATGAAAATCAATACAATTATTGACATATCTTGTTAATGATTTTCAGTTTTGTTCAAGGTAATTAAAGCAACAGTTTATCAATAACGGAAGAATATAAAAGAATGGCATTTGGGGTAAAAGGCACCCCTGCTGTTGGGGCTAAAGGCACAATAATTAACATGAAAATAATTAGCTGGCTGAATTTTCCATTTGTTGACATGACATTAATTCAAATGGTAAATATTATATATCAAGTTGGCTGTCAACCTTAGAGATAATCACTATATTTATAATGAAACCATCATATTTAAAAATTGTGTGAAAACAATAGAGTGGCCAACACCATCTGCCTAGCGGAGGATTCTAGCCCCACTCCCACAGATCCAGAGCACAGCCAGCCATCATCCCACCGCACAAAATGTTTTTTTGTTTTTTTTTAAAGAGAAAGAGAGGAAAGGAAGGGAAAAAAGTGCACATATTGATTGACGGTTGTATGTTGCGAATAATGTGTGTGATTTGTGTTATGTACTGTTGTATACGGGCCATTCTACAGAATTGGTGCAAAGTCAGAGTTGGAAACATCTTGAATTTTTTTTTGTTTTTTCCCACAAATTTTGCATGTATGCAAATTGTATAATATCCAAGGTACACTTTTCTAGTAATTGTGCAGTTAATTCTCATATTGTATTTTCAGAAAATGTTGGAATATTTTCCTTCTCCCCAAATTTGTCACTACCGAAACACAATATTAAATAATTTATTAAGAAGGCTTATAATGACCTATTAAGATTTTGTTTACATCTACCTTATAAATATATATTTTTTCTATTTTGTAAAAATATTTTTACAGGTTAAATAAATAAAGATTATAATTGTAAGTGTAATTTATGAGATTTGTTGTATTTTGAACCCAATCTTTCTTTGTAGAAGGCATAAAGTTTATCGCAGTTTATCGTACTGATTTCAAAGTTAAGGATTCATTAGTTTGAATATGCATTGAACCAAACACTATCATAACATCTTAGTTGATAATTCAATATACTTTATTTTTGACAAAACATCCCATGTTATGGTAGTGACTGCACATTTTTGGTAGTGACAGTAATGTTTTGGTAGTGACCACAATACTTAGTTTGCCATGGCTGAATCAGACTGTCCACATTTTATGTTAATATAAATAAATAACTATGATGCATATGTGCATCATAGTTATTTATTTATATTAACATAAAATGCAATTTCCTCATTCAGATAAATCTCCAGAACCACTGAACTGTGTGTGTGCGTGCGTGCGTGCGTGCGTGCGTGTGCTTACATAAAACATTAATTTCAGAATAATTTTCCTCATTCAGATAAATCTCCAGAACCACTGAACTGTGTGTGTGCTTACATAAAACATTAATTGCAGAATAATTTTCCTTTGTTCTAAGGAGTATTCAACAGTATTCAATCTTTTTGTCTTTTCACCATCATCCTGTGTCTTTGCTTTTCTGACATGTCTTTGCTCCCTGTCAGATAATTCACTGATACTCTTCAACTTTCCTTCTTCCCTTTGTTTCTTATTTATTTCTCTTTCTTTCCTTAAGTATTCCTCGTACTTCACTGGGTCTTCCCTCAACCTTTGTTTGTATTCTCTCTGTCTCTCTGTTGTAGTTTTTCTATTTTTTTTTAGGCATGTTGGTGTTTTATGTCATTCTCCCTGTCAAGTTAATCATAGAAATGAACATTACTGACAACAACCTTACACCTAAGCTAGTATCATGGACTGCAACCTTAAATAATTGTAACCTCATCACATTACAGAATTTTAACAGAATCTTGCATACTAAAACACTAAAACACTACTAAAACATACTACAGTAGTAATTATTTGCATAACTGTACTAAAACGTAGTTTATTCCTCCAAATAAAGGATTATGTGTTCCCTTTTGTCACTACCAAAACAATAATGTCACAAACGTAACTTCAAGACATGTTTCGGTTGTGACTGTTTGGGTAGTGACAATTTTAGATACTTTTGAGCCTAGCTCAAAGATGCTAATCAGCACATGGTTAGCAATCACTGGTCAGAACAGTTGAACACATATAACAACTAAATGTTATGGAATAACATCCAAAAAAGTTTTCTCAATAGCAGAAAAAATGAGTTTGGTAGTGACATTCCTTAAAGTTACACACAGATTGTTAGACTTTAGAACACATTTACCTCAAAATGATGGAATCAATCTACTCACCATATAGCACATGAGAGAGAGGGACACAGGAATATTTCCTGATCAAAAATGTAGGGGTGTGGTTAAAATCAGTCTCAGCCAATGGACTACAACATTCACTGTTTTGGTAGTGACATGAAAATGCAGGACACGCATATATATATATATATATATATATATATATATATATATATATATATATATATATATATATATATATATATATATATTAAAACAAGAATGGAAAAATTTGCAAAAATGTTTTCAATATCATTTTCACAAGTTGAAATTTAGGGGTTAGGGTTTGGGACAGCCACCTCCTAATTGAAAGTAGCCCATAAATGATGATTTTATATATATATAAAGCTTACTGATATCTTAAATATTATTGTGGGTTTCAATAGATAATTGAAGGATCTTAGTAAACATCTAAGATTTTAATAATTAAATGCTTTTCAAATGTGTTTTTTGGATGAGGGACAGCAGTTTGCACCAATTCTGTAGAATGGCCCATACATGCTGCTCTTAACTAATTGCCCCTTGTGGGATCAATAAAGTTGATTGAATTGAATTGAATTGAATTGAATTGAATTGAATTGAATTGAATTGAATTGAATTGAATTGAATTGAAAATGGACGCCTGAGCCCACCGCAGACGGAGAGATTGAGCCTGCAGCGATGCATTAGCCAACACCAAGAATATGGAATGAGCCATTGCCTTAGAGCATGAGCATTCAAAAACTTCTGACCAGGGGTGTGATGCAGGTTGTGTCAGGATAGTGTTCTGTTTAGTGTTTGCTCCTGTTATTCTAAGTTGACCTAATCTCCATGTCTGTGTCCTGGGTTCCCCTGTATTTCCTGAGAGTTAAAGAGTGTTATTGTAGTATGTCTATCATTGTGCGCTTTATTCACCACAGCCACTCATGACACATACACTATAGGAGTAGTCAAAAGCAAATTTTTCTTAATGTGTGCCTTTAGCCACATTGTACCCTATACAAAATAACTGACCAATTTTTATAATATTACAGTTTTTCTCAGTCGCTTTGGTGCATTTCTCACATCACTATTTACATTTGCACAACAGTTAGTTCAACCTCCACAACATTTAGTCATTTGTGCACATCATAGTAGCAGTTTCTCATTCCTTCCAACAAATTGCAAATGCTTTTGGACATGCATCAGTTGCTTTCATACAACTCTCTGCTGTTTTATAACATTATCATTTGCTTATGTCATGTCAGTCAAAATTAACTATACTTGTGAATGCTGAATAGTCATTCCATATAAAACTAATAGTCCTCATTTCATTGCTTGAGTCAATACATACAAAAATGTTGAACTTGTTGTCAAAATCTGTCAAGCAAAAAAAAAAAAAAATTTTCTTTTCTGAAAATGTCTCCTAAATTGAAAAATTTCTCTCAGGTGAATTTCAGCTTTCAGCATAGACAGAGAGGAACGTCTGGATGTGCATGAATGATTACAGTACTATGTATGTTGTATGTTCAGTTCCAATATGTACTGCAATATTGTATCCAGTTGTGCACAGCTCTACCCAAAGGGAGTTTATGTTTGTTGTAAATAAGGGTGTATTTTTTCTTTTGCACAATGCTGTGAACAAATTAGAATTGCAAAGAGCATATGCAGTAAAAATGTGAAACATACATATTCAGTGTCTTGTACTCAGTTACCTCACTAAATACAGTAATGTGTAACTTTACTGTATTTTTCAAATGGCTGTGCAAATAGTATATAGTGCTGTCTTGAGCATTTTCAGGTAGTGTCACCAAGATCTGACTTTTTTGCATTGGACAACATTGACAGAGTAAACCGTCATAATGAAAACATGACAAAGCCATTTGACTATCTTGTTCATAAACAATGGTGTCAGGACTTTTCATCTTGATGACACTGACACTTTCATTGACATGAATACTTGCTTTTGAGGAATGAGCTATCCATTTTGAGCAAGTGACACGCTTTTGCAGGTTATCAACTAGGTTTTGCAGTTTGTACTAATTGTTTTGAGAACTGCATTAACTGTTGTGCAAATGTAAATAGTGATGTGAGAAATGCACCAAAGCGACTGAGAAAAACTGTAATTAATAATCAATGTTAATTATTTTATAGAACTGTTGTATAAAACCAATATCACTTGCGCTGTAGAACTGAATACAGATTTATCAGTTGATGTTTAATGTAAAGTCTCTGTTCTAAAGCAAAACCATTTGAGAACCACTGACTTGTAACTATGCATCTATATTTCTCCATGTATACTTGTCAGAATGTTGATTCTCTTACCCTTTCCTGGGTTTTCGGTCAATTTCTTCCCCTCAGTGGACACGCATTCATTCCTCTCCTGACCCTCCTCTTCATCCTCAAAAACACAAAAAGATTGATTAAAGTTAAAAGTTTTAGCTTCCATTCAGTAAATGCAAAATTTTTGACAAATATATTTTTTTTGTAATTGCTGGAAAAAGATTAGCAAGTTTAGGTACTAAACAAAACACTATTGAAACAATTGAGATATATTCATTATAAAAATGGATTACACTTTATATTAGGTGTCCTTAACAACTAAAAAATAAGTACAATATACTTATTGAGTTCCTATTGTATTGCAAAACACTTGTGCTGCTACTGAGGTCGGATTTGGGTCAGGTTTGGCGGTATGGTTAGGTTTAAGGATGGGTTAGGGTGAAAGGGGAGGCTGCACAGTATAATTATAGATGTAACTAGAAAAAAAAGTTTGAGACAAACTTTAAGTTGGCTTGAGAAAGCCGGACCAGAGAGTTTGAAGAAGTTAAAAGTAGTTAGAAGTTTGAAGTAGTTTGAAGTTTAAAGTAGTTTAAATTTTGATTGATAAATTAGTTAGAAAGAAATATTAGAAAGACAGAAAGAAAGATTAGTTAGAAAGAAAAAGAAAGATTAGTTATAAAGAAAGAGAAAGAAAGATAGATTAGTTAGAAAGCAAGATAAGTTAAAAAGAAAGATTAGTTAGGAAGATAGATTAGGAAGAAAGATTAGTTATAAAGAAAGAATGAAAGAAAGAAAGATAGATTAGTTAGAAAGCAAGAAAGAAAGATTAGTTACAAAGAAAGAAAGAAAGAAAGAAAGAAAGAAAGAAAGAAAGAAAGAAAGAAAGAAAGAAAGAAAGAAAGAAAGAAAGAAAGAAAGAAAGAAAGAAAGAAAGATTAGGTAGAAAGAAAAAAGAGAGAAAGATTACGTATAAAGAAAGAAAGAAAGAAAGAAAGAAAGAAAGAAAGAAAGAAAGAAAGAAAGAAAGAAAGAAAGAAAGAAAGAAAGAAAGAAAGAAAGAAAGAAAGAAAGAAAGAAAGATGGATTAGGAAGAAAGAAAGATGGATTAGTTAGAAAGAGAGAAAGAAAGAAAGATGGATTAGGAAGAAAGAAAGATGGGTTAGTTAGTTAGAAAGAAAGAAAGAAAGAAAGAAAGAAAGAAAGAAAGAAAGAAAGAAAGAAAGAAAGAAAGAAAGAAAGAAAGAAAGAAAGAAAGAAAGAAAGAAAGAAAGAAAGAAAGAAAGAGAAAGAAAGAATGAATGAATGGTGGATAAGTTAGTTAGAAAGAAAGCTAGATTAGATAGAAGGATAAATAGATTAGATAGATAGATAGATAGATAGATAGATAGATAGATAGATAGATAGATAGATAGATAGATAGATAGATAGATAGATAGATAGATAGATAGATAGATAGATAGATAGATAGATAGATAGATAGATAGATAGATAAGTTTATAAGTACATTGAATGGTAGTTTAATTGAGTCTAGGGCTTCAGAGAATTTAGATTTGAGTTTTTTGGTTGTGCACTAATGGGCCACCGTAGTCTTGGCTCAATTTGAGCATTCTGCAATGAAAGTCAATGGGGTTTTTATGATTTTTAATATTAATTTTTAAGAAAACTGTAACGCAAACCAGTCTGAAAAGATATAGCACACCAAGTCAGAACAGTATGAAGGTCTGACCCGAGTTTGGAGTATGTAGAGTTAAAGCTCTAGGAGGAGTTAGTGTCCAAAAATTTGTGTTCAGAAAAAGAAGAAGAAGAATAAGTTTAAATAGGATTTCAGTAAGCTGGCTTTCTCAAGCCAACTTAATAAGTTTAAGCACAATATCAGTAAGTTGGCTTTTCCAAGCCAACTTAATAAGTTTAAATAGGATTTCAATAAGTTGGCTTTCTCAAGCCAACTTAATTACATAAATGAATTACATCTGTAATTACATGCAGGTATTTCTTAAAATATATCCCTTAAACAGACAATGTGCACCAGGATACATATTCTTTAGTCTCTTGTATGAAGCATGGGAGATGATTTTTCATCCAATACTGTAATCATTATCATAGTTGAGTTTGTTTGGAGTATCTGGGTCACATGAATTGGATAAAATTTTCTGTGCTCATTTTGTCAGTCTGACCTAAAGCCAATATGTCTGCCATGGTGCCATGGACATTCTGACTTTGTAGAAAGTAGGCATATATTAATCTTACTTTTTTCAGCAAAAAATGCAATACAACTGCTAATATTAATTGTGAAAATTTTCTTAAGATGTTCAAAAAAAGAAAATTAGTTTGAAAAGTAGAAAATTGTAAATCGCTTAGAAGGGAGGGGATGCCCCTTAGTAGAAATCACGTTCCAGAGCAGGGCCCTTAGGGAAGATCCTTATAGGCCCCCCTGTACACCCCTTTCTATTTCTAGGTATTTTGAGTTTTTAAAAGAATTGCAAATTTGAATATTCACATGATTCACTGATATTATGTTTAGTTGACAATTTTTTTGCATTTTTAACTAGATTTTCTTGCAGGGATTCACACAGCTCATTTTATGGTAGATCCAACCCTGCTCCTGGAGGGCTAACATCCTGCAGAGTTTGGCTCCAACCATAATCAAACACACCTTAAAAAATTAACCAAAGTCTTCAGAATTACTTAGAAAATGATGTTGTATCATAAAATACATATGTACACTGTATTTACACTGCATAAGTGCACTGCATCAAATTATTAATTTAAATGTTAGTGCACAGTAGTTAAAGACAACTAATATAAAGTGGGACCCACTTGTATTTTGAATTTAGATTGACAACAACTTTATTAAATCTTAATTTTCAACAAGCCACAACAGCTAAACACACTTGTGGTATATATGGTACCCACCAGACTTTGTGTTGGAGATTCACAAAAACTCCCAAAGCTAGATCGGCTGGTGTTGGCCAGAGAAGTTCCAAAGCACAGTGTAGAATACACAGGATCCAGAAGAGCTTTTGACTCTATCATATCACAAACATACATGTCAAAATAATGAGCACTGTACACAGACATACTCGCTCTTTAAAAAGAGAAGTAAACATCAAGTTCATTTTAAAAAGTAAAGTTCAATTATATTTTCCAAGTTTAATTTATGTAGTATTACAAATTATATTAAATTTACTTTTTCAATACTTCTTGGGACTAAATTGGCCCACTTTCTTGAGTATCCTAGTTACGTGTACTTTAAGTGTAACAGTAGTATACTAGTTGATATATAATATTATATATATATATATATATATATATATATATATATATATATATATATATATATATATATATATATATATATATATATATATATATATTGTGTTTGTTTGGCAACTGTACTGTTAACAATACTACAATTAAAATGATGGGTATATACTTCTAGTCCACTTTATATATTCTCCTTATATATCTCCACTCTATATCTAGTCCACACACATATCCTGTGAGTAAATTAGTTTAAGAATTTTTATACTGCAAGTATACTGTTTTCTTTAAGTGAACTTAACATCATACTTATAGTTTACAATGTACACTTTTTTTACAATGCACTTTAAATATACTACTAAATTTCTTTTTAGGTATTAATTTTAGATTTGAAATACATCTTTAACTGTACTTGAAGTATATTTACAGTTGACTTCTATGTCATGACTTTTAACTACTATGTACTAATGTTTTAATAATTTGATAAAATGTACTTATGTACATACTGTACATGTTTACTAATATTTGAATGCATGCATGTGATTACATCGGTAATTAATTTATAATTTATAATTTATAATTATAACCTAAACGTATTCTGCTAACATTGTTGACCCTTTCCTTACTACTTAACCCACTCTTAAAATGACCCATGCCACCAAACCTGTCATAAACTTACCCATGTCCCATTTCAATAGCAGCAAAATTGTTTTGAAATACAACATGAACACAATAAGTACATTGTGCTCAAGTACATAAGTACTTTTTTTTTTTTTTTTTTTTTTTTTTTTTATGCAAGTACATAGTAGTTAAAGGCACCTAATATTAAGTGTGACTGAGACTCCATTTACTATTTGACTGGATGTATTTGATGAAATTTAAAATGATTTATTCTGGTTAAAGCTTATAATTGAAGCCAGTTTAAATTGTCAATAAAGTCATCTGTTTCTGTGTGGGTTAGACCCATTGTGTACAGGTTCAGTTCCACCCATGCACGATTCACTCTACCCCAAAGTTGATGTAAGTTTATAAGATGTATCTACTACCTCAAAGAAGCCAGTATGTTTTGGGGAAAAAACAATAATTGGCTACTATCAAAAGGGTTCGCCAGCAGCCATATCACCCTGTAGCCCAAGACTGGTTGCCCACTGAAGCTAAGCAGGGTTGAGCCTGGTTAGTACCTGGATGGGAGACATCCTGAGAAAACCAGGTTGCTGCTGGAAGAGGTGTTAGTGAGGCCAGTAGGGGGTGCTCACCCTGTGGTCTGTGTGGGTCCTAACGCCCCAGTACAGTGACGGGGACACTATACTGTCAAAAAGCACTGTCCTTCGGATGAGACGTTAAACCGAGGTCCTGACTCTCTGTGGTCATTAAAAATCCCAGGATGTCCTTTTAAAAAAGAGTAGGGGTGTAACCCCGGCATCCTGGCCAAATTTGCCCATTGGCCTCTATCCATCATGGCCTCCTAATCATCCCCATATACTGATTGGCTTCTTCACCCTGTCTCCTCTCCACCAATAAGCTGACGTGTGGTGTGCGTTCTGGCGCAACATGGCTGCCGTCGCATCATCCAGGTGGATGCTGCACATTGGTGGATTCATTAGCAGCATAACCGGTGTGTTTAAGATGATGAAAATATATTAAAATAATATGATAACAAATATTAGTAGTAGTACTAATGCTGTACAAATACTAATATCAAGCAACATAATGTACAGCTAAAATAACTGGAAGCAGATGACACCGGAAGTTACAAATGGCTCCATCTGCTCTTATGTTATAAATAAAGCGGATAGTCCAAATACACACTATAAACTTTTCTGTATGCATGTTAGTATAAGCCAAGTATACTTAAGTCTTATTTTGTTAAAGGGATAGTTCACTTTGAAATTAAATTTTGGTATGTTTTTAGCTTGTTTAGGCATCCAAGATGTAGGTGTCTTTTTTTCCGCAGTAGTTTCAATTTTGATATTTTTAGGTCAAACCGTTCTTGTCTGTCAGTCATATAATGCAGGTCTGTGGTCACTGTCTCAAAGAGAATGCACAGAGTCCAAATTAAAACAATTCCCCATCGTCCAAATTAAACAATTCCCCATCGTAAGTACACAATGATGGCCTAAGACACGAAACGAGCGGTTTGTGTGAGAAAACGAACAGTATTTATATCGTTTTTACCTCTTGAACACAGCCACATCCAAGTGATCTGAGGGCGCGCTGTGTGACGTGTGCGCAGACTGGTGCATAGATATATACACTAGATGTCGCCTTGGCTACTGCAGTTCATTGGAAAGAAACCATAGCCAAGGCGACTTCTAGTGTATATATCTATGCACCAGTCTGTGCACACGTCACACAGCAGGATGTGCGCGCCCCCTCAGATCACTTGGACGTGGCTGTGTTCAAGAGGTAAAAACGATATAAATACTGTTCGTTTTCTCACACAAACCGCTCGTTTCGTGTCTTAGGCCATCAATGTGTACTTACGATGGGGAATTGTTTAATTTGGACGATGGGGAATTGTTTTAATTTGGACTCTGTGCATGCTCTTTGAGACAGTGACCACAGACCTGCATTATATGACTGACAGACAAGAACGGTTTGACCTAAAAATATCAAAATCGAAACTACTGCGGAAAAAAAGACACCTACATCTTGGATGCCCTTGAGGTAAGCTAAAACATACCAAAATTTAATTTCAAAGTGAACTATCCCTTTAAGTATATCTCATAAATACATGTGAAAGTATTCTCTCGTAGTTTTGGCTTAAAGTATACTAATAGCACATATGATTAACCTGTTTTGTACACATTTTCCACAACTCCACCTTAATTCCAATTTAACCCTTGATGTGAAGTAGAATATATAATAAACACAAATGAACATTACGTTAATAATCATGCCATTTCATTATTTTACACACTGAATCAGACTTCTTTTTCTGATGCACATACCCTGTGTCTTCACAGCACATAATCGATCATCTGTCAATACAGGTGAGCTTAAATTCCTCTTGAACATGCCAGACTTGAAGAAAGAAAGAGAAATACAAATATGAGATATAATAATTCGATCTCTGTTTTATGCTTTTAGTAAAAAAAATTAAAAAATTAAATATTAAATATTTCCAACTATATAAGTATGCACAAATTATTGATCAATTTAACAGACTGGGCTGATAAAATAAATGTTTTTTTTTTTTTGGTGGACTCATGGTTTGAATTTCTGCCTGTTTCTCTCTAGACTGTGAACTGTGCCTGTCAGATTTTAATCTATGAATACTACAGACCAGTCTAGTGCTCCCATAGGTCCCTAGTCCAGTTGCCCCAAATCCGATGGTCCCAGTGGTCACAAGTCCAGTAGTGCCAAGGCTGCAGTGTTTGCTGCAGCTCCCTCTGAGGCAGCAACATCTTCTGCTCTTGAGCTCTCTGCCATGGACGGGAAAGCACTCATCCTTTGAGTCCGGTCTAGCCCTGGAGCCACTCAAGCCATCTGCTCACCCTGTCATGGCGGAGGCCGTGACTGACAGCCTTGATCTGTCACAGCCATTAGGCTACCCCAGCATATTATGTTACGGCTATGGAGGCCATCCCCGAGTTACCTGTGTTTCCTGCCTGCACTGTCAGGGCCAAGTGTACCATCTCTGTACTCCCTGGGTGACACGACCAGGAGTGCCATCTCTGTGTTCTCTGAGCACAGTGTCATTATGGCCAGGAGGGCTGTGCTCACTTCATCCAATTCTCCATCTGTTGGCCTGTTCTACACTCTCCCTATCCCATCCTCTCCCTGGCAGTGTTGGGTTGTAATGCATTAATAGTAATGCATCACCATAATAATATTACATTTTGCAGTAACTAGTAGTGTAACTAATTACTAACAAGATTTCAGTTATAATATTACACTTACCATCCATAAAATAGCTTGTTACAATGTTTCTTCTGTTGCCTCAACCCCTACTGATTTGAAATCCAACAATCCAATCATTCCTAGATTCAATGTCGCAATCTTCACAACTCATGCATGCAGTTGACGTCACCATTGAAGCAAGCTAGCTTGGATTATGGAAAAGCATACATTCAGTGACTAGAAATATTGATTACTTTGATTTTGTATCGAGAAAAGATTACATGAACACCACTGTCAAATATAAGTTTTGACAATACATTACTCTGGCATTACATGGCTTGCCCATCCACATCCTTTTGATCTCGATATACATTATATCCACCTATTATCAAAAACGTTTCAAGAAAACAAAACATTTTCTTTTGACCATATGTCAATTCTTTTGACAATCATGAAGTATAATTGTATCTAGGTAACAGGTGAATTATACACTCTAAAAAACACTAGGTTATTTTTTTCTACCCAAATGCTGGGCTGAGCCTGTTGGGTCATTTTGTTGGGTTATTTTTACCCGTGGTTGGGTAGTTTTTGTATTACCCAGCTGTTGGTTTTAGTGGCTGGGTAAATCTCACTGACAATCTCACTCAACAATACACCCCTCCCCTACCCGCCCTGCGAAGCAAAAACCCAGCGGTGGCTTTACTACAACAACCTGATCCCTGACAACCTGACTAATAATAAATAGTTACATTTGAATTTATCCTGACTTAGGGAACGTTTACAAAACAACAACAATACGATTAAAACTGAGAAGTTTTTCCTATAAGTTTTCCGCATACATTGTCAAAACCATCCCCATTCACACATATCCGCGAAAACTAAAAACTCTGTATTCTGCTGCCAGGCCATTAGATGGAGATGAAACACTATAGACTGAACATGTAATACGCATGTGCATGACGTCATCGTTTCCACAGATTCACGTTTTTTGTTGTTTACATGGAGACCTTTTTCCAAAACATGCACTTTGAAAACAGTTTTCAAAAGCTTATGTTTTCAGGCACCCAAAATGCTGTTGTCTTGTAAATAAATGGCCTAAATGCATAAAGTTTTACATTTTTATTTCAAAACGCTGTCATGTAAACAGCCCCTTAGTCTGAAATGATTAACTCTAATATATTATGTTGTCTCCACTGTAACTGCAAATCTGTGTCCAGGGTTAAATACATACTAGAGCTTGGGATAGATGGAGTATGGGGCATGATTATAGACTTCTGACTAACTGCTTGACTTTAGTTAAGTTGTTATGCAGTTGCATTCACTATAGGGGGCTAGACAAAAATACTATCAAAATAATAGCAAACATTACTTCATAGAGCTAGCCATAACCGCTGATTATTTTTTTTAGCTTTAATTAATGCCTAGTTCACACTGAACGATTTTAGGCCCGATTTTCGCTCTCGCCGACAGGTTTTGTGAGATCGCCGTCAAATGCCCGAAATCATAGGCAAATTGGTGGTCGTTCATGTGAGTGACAATCACGCAGAGTGAATGATCAAAGACACGATCTGAGAGAATCGCCGACAAGTCGTCACCAAATACTAAATATCTGTTACGTCAGAAACGAGGATACAATATGCAAGTGCAAAAACTCTTTATTGATAGTCAATAAATGATGATGATGATGAAGTCCAGGTGGTGCAGGCTGTGGCGCAGGGACTTTGATGGTCAGACACGGAGTGATGAATGAAGTGCAGCGTGCTCTGATGAGTGAAGACGTGATCCAGACATGTAACGTAATCCAACTAGACGTGAAACAGGAACACAGGAACTCCAGACGGGACACGAGGCACAGGAACAGGATCAGACAACAGAGACTTCATGCAACGATCTGACAAGGAGATGAGAAAGCAGTGAGCATATATAGGAGATGAGTGGCAGCTGGTGATGATGATTAATTGCAGCTGGATACTGATCAACAGTAATGATCCGGACACACACACTCACACACATGTAAACAACAAAGCACGAGACTAGAGAGAGGCATTGGATCTATGAACCGTGACAGTACCCCTCCCCCTAGGAACGCCTCCTGGCGTTCCCAGGTCCCCTTACCTGCCGATTGTAATCATCGATAAGGGAGTGATCCAGAATGTCTCTAGCCGGTACCCAACTTCTCTCCTCTGGACCGTAACCTTCCCAGTCCACCAAGTACTGGAATCCACGTCCCCTCCGCCTTGAGTCCAGCACACGATTGACCGAATAAGTGGGTTCCCCATCTACGAGTCGCGGCGGGGGAGGAACCGGGATTGGCGGATTAATACGAGAATGAAATACGGGTTTAATTTTGGATACATGAAAGACGGGGTGAATCCTCCTGTACGCTGGAGTTAGGTTGAGGCGGACTGCCACCGGACTAATGATCTTGGTTGACAGTAAACGGGCCAATGAATTTGGGAGCAAGTTTATTAGACACGGAACGGAGAGGAATGTTCTTGGTAGAAAGCCACACTTTTTGACCAGCGACGTATACGGGAGGCCTAGATCGGTGGCGATCGGCTTTGGCCTTGGTGCGCAACCCCACCTGGAGTAGAGTCTCACGGGCTCTAGTCCACGTGCGGTGACACCTCTGGACGAAGGCGTGAGCGGAGGGGACCGCGACTTCGGATTCCAGACTAGGAAAAATTGGTGGCTGGTACCCTACGCTACACTCAAACGGAGATAGGCCCGTAAATGACACTGGCAACGTGTTGTGGGCGTACTCCACCATAGAAAGTTGTTGACTCCACGAGGAAGGATTCTTGGAAACCAAACATCGTAACGTTCTTTCCAAATCCTGGTTGGCTCTCTCAGTTTGGCCATTGCTCTGGGGGTGGAACCCTGAGGACAAACTGACAGTCGCCCCCGGAAGCTTACAAAATTCTCGCCAAAATTTGGACACAATCTGGGGTCCCCTGTCAGAAACCACGTCCATCGGGAGGCCATGTAACCGAAAGACGTGGTCAACGACAATCACCGCTGTCTCCTTGGCTGAGGGTAATTTGGGCAAGGGAATGAAATGGGCCGCCTTCGAGAACCGGTCCACCACAGTCAAAACTACCGTGTGACCCTGAGAGGGTGGGAGGGCGGTAACAAAATCTAGAGCGATATGGGACCAGGGTCTCGAAGGGACCGGCAGCGGTTGGAGTAACCCATCTGGGGGTCGATTGGAAGTTTTACCAGTGGCACAAACTGAGCAAGCCAAAACAAAATTGTGAATGTCACGAGCCATGAGAGGCCACCAGAATCGTTGCTTGACTAAAAATCTAGTGCGACTGACTCCTGGATGACAAGCCACATTGGAAGAATGCCCCCACTGAATGACGCTGGACCTCAGACCCTCAGGCACAAATAAACGATTCGGTGGGCAACCGACTGGAGGCGTTACCCCTTCTAAGGCCTTCTTGACCTTCGATTCGACCTCCCATACGAGTGTGGAGATGAATAGAGTCTCTGGTAAAATGCACTCGGGAGTAGACGGGCATTCGGAACGATCAAAAATGCGCGATAAAGAATCGGGTTTGATGTTTTTAGAACCCGGGCGGTACGAGAGAGTAAAATCAAAACGACCGAAAAAAAGTGCCCACCGAGCCTGCCTGGAGTTCAATCTTTTAGCAGTCCGAATGTATTCTAAGTTCTTGTGATCGGTCCAAACGATAAAAGGTACCCCCGACCCTTCTAACCAGTGCCGCCACTCTTCCAATGCTAACTTGACTGCCAACAACTCTCTGTTCCCAATGTCATAATTACGTTCGGCAGGAGATAGACGATGAGACAAAAACGCGCAAGGATGCATCTTGTCGTCTGAGAGAGAGCGCTGGGATAACACTGCTCCTACCCCCACCTCTGACGCATCGACCTCCACCACGAACTGACGTGATGGATCAGGGGTTATCAGAATGGGGGCTGAAACGAAGCAACCCTTCAGTTTGGCAAACGCTGCCTCGGCTGCGTCTGACCACCTGAACGTCGTTCTGGGGGAGGTCAAGGCGGTCAGAGGTGCGGCTAGTTGGCTGAAGTTGCGAATAAAACGCCGGTAGAAATTGGCGAACCCCAGAAATCTCAGTAGGGCCTTACGAGACTCTGGACTTGGCCACTCTACCACAGCCTTGATCTTCTCAGGATCCATGCGCATTCCCTCAACCGACACGATGTACCCTAGGAATGGAACAGACTGTGCATGAAAATCGCATTTCTCCGCCTTGACAAAAAGCCCATTCTCTAGCAGCTTCTCTTCCGCCGGCCGCCCGGTCGAAAACTCTTTTCATCTCAGCGGAGAGCTCCTGGAACGAGGCGCAGCACGGATCTTCATTCTCCCACACCGCCGTTCCCCATAACGCCGCTTTCCCAGTCAGGAGGCTGACTACGAAGGCGACCTTGGATCGCTCGGTCTGGAAAGTCTTGGGTTGGAGAGAAAAATGCATGGAACACCGGGTTAGAAAAGCTCTGCCAAATTTTGGATCACCTGAATAAGGCTCTGGGGCTGGTAGGCGTGGCTCCGACTGGGATGGGCTCTCCGATGGTGTGGGGGGAACGACCGGTGTGGGCGGCGCAGTGGGAGCTCGTAGCTGTTGGATCTACCGGGTGAGCTTGGACACCTGCGCCACTAACGCCTGAACAGCACGACCAGTATCGTTTAAATTCTTCTCTTGAATGTCCAGACGAGCCATACTGTTACTCAAACAGTCCTCCATGGTCGGCGCTGATGTACTTGCTGTATCCATTCTTGGTCAGATCGTTCTGTTACGTCAGAAACGAGGATACAATATGCAAGTGCAAAAACTCTTTATTGATAGTCAATAAATGATGATGATGATGATGAAGTCCAGGTGGTGCAGGCTGTGGCGCAGGGACTTTGATGGTCAGACACGGAGTGATGAATGAAGTGCAGCGTGCTCTGATGAGTGAAGACGTGATCCAGACATGTAACGTAATCCAACTAGACGTGAAACAGGAACACAGGAACTCCAGACGGGACACGAGGAACAGGAACAGGATCAGACAACAACAGAGACTTCATGCAACGATCTGACAAGGAGATGAGAAAGCAGTGAGCATATATAGGAGATGAGATGAGTGGCAGCTGGTGATGATGATTGATTGCAGCTGGATACTGATCAACAGTAATGATCCGGACACACCCACTCACACACTCACACACATGTAAACAACAAAGCACGAGACTAGAGAGAGGCATTGGATCTATGAACCGTGACAATATCTGGACCTGTCGGCGATTCAAAATCCTGCTGTGTGAAAGTGTTCTGACTGAAAACTACATTGGCGATGACCTACAGCCAATGAGAGAGCAAGATACAGAGCAGCGGGGAGTTCGGGGAGGATATATCTGTATTTTACAGAATATCAGTATTTTAATAGATATATTTACAATTATATCAAACAGAAACAAAGCACACACATTTGCTTGACCAGCAGCACTCTCTTTGCAGAACACACAGTCCTTGCTCCCCTCGTCTTCCCAACCATTTCCTCCAGCATAAACTGTTTATTTTTCTCTTTTTCGCTGCAAATCAGTGCAAGACAATTTGGATCGCAATCTTCTTGCAGGCTATCATTTTTAATAACAATTTCAGTCTCGCGCGAGAACTCCGGTCTCATGCACACGTGATCTTGTGTTATTTCCTTATCACTTCTCGCGTGTTTGGTTGTGAAATGTAGTTTGCGGACCAGACAGAAGTTGTCAGCAATTCTTTCTTTTGTAAAGTCATGCAGTGTAAATCCCCGTTGCCGATCCATCGTGCGGTGTGAACACAGCAGCAACTGAATGTTACCCCAGATAGTCATGCTGTGTGAAAAGAACAGTGACCCGACTACTTTGAACATCGTGCAGTGTGAACTCGGCATAGGTTGTTATATAGGCGACTGTAGGGGGCTAAACGGAACTACTATTTAAATAATGGCAAGCATGGGTGGCCTATTAAATAGCATAAGCCATAACCTCTGGCTAAAGATCAGACTGGCGAGTTTGTGATTGTGGGATCCACGTAAAAGAACATGACCCATTGGTAATCAAATGAACGAGTACAGTAAGAGTAAAACAGAATAATCAACTGTCAGATAACTTAATATACGCTGTAAAATCCAACAGTGATTCTAACTAACACTTAGGCCTATTAGTTAACTTTACTTAATTGTAAAAATCTAGTAATCTGTACTATTCACATACTATGCTTTGTTTACTAAGAAAACCCAAGTTAAGATTAATTGATTGGTTTGAGTGTGGTTTTTGAGGAAGGGAAAATCTTAATGGATGTTTCACTCATTTCCTCCACTTCTGCAGTTATTTTTCTCTGTTTGCATTCACTCATTTCCCAAAGTCATCTTGAATGTTGAAATTTTAATACAACTGAAAAATTTGAGAAAACATCACATAAGCTGACTTTATAAATTGATGTTGATTTTCTTTTTTTTAGTCACCATTATGGCGATTAGTGATCCCTTTGGTTGGGCACTTGGAACTTCATTTATACTATTGTAATTCTCTTCCCATTACTGCTGTGATTGCAACAATATAATATATATATATATATATATATATATATATATATATATATATATATATATATATATATATATATATATTTATTATTATTATATACATATATGTATGCATATATGCATATATGTATACATATACTACATTTGTGACAATCTTGCAATTGATCATACTTGAGTCACAGACTTCAACATTCAGCCTGCAAAACACAACAATGGTAACAATTATATTTTATTTAAAGTAAATTATCAAGTACTCTCTACAGTTCTTTTTTAGTTACTAGAACTCTTGTGAAAGTGAACTATACTAACTAAGCATTTGTTAGTACCACATACTATTCCTATTTCACTTTACATGTTTTTTTAAAAATTTTAAGGCAATCGGTTTGCATGCTTTTTTTTTTTAAGTAAGTCCAGCTAATTCGATTTTACAGTGTCTACAGGCGATGAAACGGGAACTCGCGAGCTCATTCAAACCCTGCAGGCTCGCATGATCATTCCCCACGCTCTCGCGCTTGATCTTAGGCTTGTTTGAGATGAGCAAAATCTGTGCAGAACCGATCACCGGTGATCAGTGCGAGATGCATGCCGGTTAGAAATGTGTCCGAGTGCGGTCCGCCTTGCTCTGATGTCATGCTGACGTATGTCAAAAATCTCTCGCGAGCGCAAGGCGGACGTGTCGGATTCTGCAGTCAGGTGCAGTTGCTCTCCACTGACTGCGCTGATCAAAAGCACGATGGGAAACGACTTGCTTGACGACACAGCTTAATGCTCATTGGTTTAAACCACCGTGATGTATTGTTCTCTCTAGAAGAGGGAACGAGTATTGCGTAAGTTGCTTACGCTACGGGTAAAGTCATCTTTTCTCGAGATCTGAAGCCAGAATGGGTGTGGCTTAGCGTATATAAAGACGGGCTCAACAGGCTGAACTCTGGTTTTCATTGACTGAAGCGAATAAGCTTGTGGCGCGAGCACGGCAAGTTACGCAATACTCGTTCCCTCTTCTAGAGAGAACCGAGGTTACGTTAGGTAACCGAGTACGTTCTCTTACGAGAGGTTCTCTCGTATTGCGTAAGTTGCTTACGCTACGGGAACCTCTTGCTACGGGAACCTCTTGTCAACGCCGTGCGTGCCGAGCATCACTGCATGAGTCCCAGGGAAGCCCGGGGGACACAACATGCGGGAACAGGTGGCCAGCTCATTGCGCAGCGGCGAACACACACACACACACACACAGCAGAAAAAGGATACTGTCGCCGGATAGCTCAACAGGCACGGATGGCTGAAGGTGGCGAAGACGGCCGGCTTCCTCAGACGCTTCCTAGGCTTGCTGGTTGCTTGCTTCAACGGCGGCGGCTTCTCAAGATCCAGCGATGCGAAGAGCTTCGCTGAAGAGATGAAAATCAGAGTTCAGCCTGTTGAGCCCGTCTTTATATACGCTAAGCCACACCCATTCTGGCGGGCTGTGACGCGTAGAGGGCGCGAAGTCACGCAGGGCTCACCGATAGGCTGCAGCAGTTGCCGCAGGTCAGCCAATGAGCACGCTTATACAGCCTGCTATGGTCTGCTGGCTGCCGCACTGCGTTGACAATATATACAAAATTAAGGATAATTTTTTGGCTTCAGATCTCGAGAAAAGATGACTTTACCCGTAGCGTAAGCAACTTACGCAATACGAGAGAACCTCTCGTAAGAGAACACATGTCTGTATTAAAGAAACAATTATTGATAAACATGTATTTGGAATGGAATTAAATAAGTACTTTGTGTGTCTTGTTCATTATATTTGTTTTCATATAAAAGCAACAGAACTTAAATTAGGCTACATCTAGTTTATTAGCAGCACTGTGCACGAGCGTGAATCCCGCGATATCCATCTTTGATCTCGCAGGTGTCAGATCCACTGCGAGAAGAGAGGACTGTCCGGCTTGCCTGCACTTTTTTCACTCCTCCTCTCACTGCAGCCGCCTACTCTCGCATACATTTCAGGCGAGGCAAGGCGCATCTCAAACAAGCCTCTTCTCTCGCCTGCTGCTTTTGCTCGCTCAAACATTTTTGCCAGTCGAGGGGCGGGACTTACTGTTTTAATAACCTCAAATGTCATTGGTTATTTTCCCTTTTCCGGAAGTCAGTTGTGATTGGACTCCTGTCCAATGACCCGTAATTCACTTGACTAGAAACATGAGATATCACCAGAGAATGTCTAATAGGAAGAGAATTGGCACTCTCTGGTTACTTCCGGTTTCTGGACTGGCTGCTTTACGGCAATCCTTCAGTCACTTTGGTGCTTTCGCGCTCTGCACTTTCTTTTCTCTCGAGGCATCGACAACACAGCTGACACAGGTAAATACACGTGCTAGACGAGTTTTTGTTTTGTTTGTTTCTGGTCCCGCTTCGGATGCCACGATGCCATCAAGTGGTATCTCTGGTCGTAATCAGTCCTTCACTGACCAATCAGCGTTCATTAGCAGAATGCTAGCGTGTTATGGGCAACAACAACTCAACCTGTAAGAAATCGAAAGGACATAAGTACTCGTTCATTCAACTTTCGACCTATAACCCATGTTGAACTTGCAAAACCTACAATCAAATCTGAGATTTCTCAACAGAAATCGGGTGAAAGAGACAAATTTAGCCGTCTAGCCCCATAGACTCCCATTCATTTTGCACTCATGGGCGATCACCCCCAGTGGATCTCTGGTGGAACTACAACCACAATTCGGTACAATAGGACTTAATAGGAAGTGCCAAGGCTCTCCATAGACGGGCTCTGACATCACTTAATTTGTTTTATTTATTGTGGTTTATTAATGTGTAATGTGATTTAATGCATTGTTAATGATACTCGGATACTTTAGAATAGATTCTTACCAGATACTTTATTAACAGGAAGTCTTACTAGTGATTGCATTGTGTTGCACACACACACACACATAAATTATATATATATACTTTTTAAAGTACATTTTTAAAATAGAGAAGTGACAAAACTGACAATGGCGCAGTAGAAAAGGGAAAATTACACTACTGCAGAGATGGACAAGCTCAAATCAAACATACCTTTCCTTGGCATGGCTTCTCTGATGCTTCAGAGACACACCAAAGATGAGCTCCCATCTTACATGTTTTACAGCGCACTCCCTGTTTAGAGTTGCCTGAAACAGACATGGGAAAGAGACTTAAACATGCTTCAGAATTTAAACGGGTCATGAAATAAGGTTTTTTTTATTTTTTTTTTTTTTTTTTATTCTTATTTTAATATGTAATTTTTTTTGTAATGTTTGTTTTTGCAAAACATGATTATTTTTCACCCTCATTCCATCTCTTAGAATGTCACTGCATAATGCTTCTTGTCACCAACTGCTGGGAGGGCAACAAAAGTGATAATTAGCTGTTGATGTGTTGTTGTAGAGCCGGCCAGGTGCAAATGTCTACCATAGTCACAACATCATAGCAACATCACAATGTTGAGGAAGTAAACTTCTTTTTTTGAAAGAAGTGCTTTTTTTCATTTAGGAGGAATTTCTGAGGTCTGAAACTTACAGTATTTTTTATAGTACAATGACCTCTTATATGTCAAAAGACCACGAAAAAAATGATTCCTCATGTCATGACTCCTTAAAAATTGAATAATTGAAAATAATTGAAAATCAAAACAATCAAGCCTACACAATAAAAGCTTAATGTATAATACCAAAAAAATTACAGATCAGTCACTTTCCTCTTGTCCATAGCAAAAACACTTCTGCCTTTCTTTTAGTCCTGATGCTATGCAGTTTTTTTGTTTGTTTTTGTTTTTACCTTTATTTAACCAGGAAGAGACTCGTTTAGATTAAAAAGCTCTTTTTCAAGAGTGTCCTGGCCAAGACAGGCAGCAGTACAACCATACATACAGACACAGAATAGACTAAAATAATAAAAACATAAGTCAACCACAATCCTTAACATATCAGGCAGAACATCTACAGCCAGATGTGGCTGCCTCCAATTCAGTTAACGTCCTCTTAAAAGCAACCAATGAGACAAGCTTATTTAATTTCATGGATTTCTGTAACTTGTTCCATGTAGAGGGAGCAGCAAACTTAAACACCTTTTTTCACAGATCAGTTCTAACCTTTGGAACAGACAGAAGGAAAAGATCCTGGGAACGAAGATTGTAAGTCCCGATATTATTTACATTGATGTAGGTCAGAAGGTAGGATGGAAGTAGACCTAAAATAGCCTTATATATGAAGATATACCAGTGTTGAAGTCTCCGTGTTGATAGAGAAGACCATCCAACACGTTCATACAGTTCACAATGGTAAGTGAGGACTTTAAGACCAGTGATGAACCTCAGAGCTCCATGGTATACAGTGTCCAGTGCATGTAAACTTTGAGATGAAGCATGCATATATAAGACATCACCATAGTCAAATATACACATAAAAGTGGCAGCAACTAATCTCTTTTTAGATTTGAACGAGAGGCAGGATTTGATTCTAAAATAAAACCCTAGTTTAAGTTTTAATCTTTTTGCTAGCTGCTGAATATGAAGGGTAAATATCTGTATTCAGAAACACATTCAATCTTCATACCCTAAGAAGTGAGGATTGAAGGCAGATTTGATTTGAATTTTGAATTTGAAAAAAGCATGACTTTAGTTTTTTCAGCATTTAAAACAAGTTTTAAATCATAAAGGTTCTGTTGAAGCATGTTAAAATCAAGTTGTAATTGGGAGAGGGCCTGGTCTGCTGTAGGTGCTGAGCAATACAGTACAGTGTCGTCCGTTATGATCAATGTTATTTATATAGAGGATGAAAAGCAATGGCCCCAAGACTGACCCCTGAGGCATGCCTTTTGTTGTTTTGAGATGGCAAGAGGTGTTGCCCTCCGCCTGCACACACTGAGTTCTGTCTGTAAGATAATTAACAAACCAGCTGACAGTTTGTTCCGAAAGTCCAGCGCTCAACAGTCTGTGCTTAAGCACTATGTGGTTCACTGTATCAAATGCCTTAGAAAGGTCAATAAAAAGGGCTACACAATGCTGCTTGTTGTCTATGGATTAAATAAAGTAATTTAAAACCTTAAGAGCTGCCAACATTGTACTATGTCCTTTTCTAAAACCAGATTGGAAGTCAGATAAAACATTGTTACTGTAAAAAAAAAACTTTAATTGATCACTGACAAGAGACTCTAGAACCTTGACCAGGACAGACAATTTAGAGATCGGTCTGTAGTTATTTAAGATAGAAGGGTCACCGCCTTTAAGGAATGGAAGGAAGGAATGACATTTGTGTTCAAGCACAGATTAAAATATTAGTTAAAGGCACAGCAATACAATTTGCTGCTAACTTTAAAAAATAAGGATCCAGTTTATCAGGGCCTGCAGATTTTGCTGTGTCCAAATGTTTGAGGGCTTTATTTACGTCTAAAACTGTAATAGGACAAACCAACAGTCTCCACTGTGGGGGAACACTCATGTTGGGTATTGAGTGACTCAAATAATAATCCTGAGGCTATGAAATGTTCATTGAAACAATCAAGTATTTTGCTCTTATCAGTAAGTTTTTGAGAGTCTATCACAGTGCTTGAAGGAAGCTCCTGGCCTTTACTGTTTTCTGATAATGATTTGATAGTTTTCCAAAATTTTGATGTATTATTCAGGTTATGAGTGGTTTGAGAAAGAAAGTGATCAGCTTTGGCTTTTCTAATTTTGAGAGTACATGCATTGCACAGTTGCCTGAAAACCAGCCTGTCAGAGTTCTCATTTGATTTTCTGGCTTTTGCCCATGCCACATTGCGCTCATGGAGGATATTTGCTAAATCAGGAGAAAACCAAGCATTGTTTCAACCTTTAACTCTGTATTTCTTTAGTGGAGCATACTTATTAATTATATTGACAAACCCCTCATGAAAGAGGTTCCAGGCACTATCAACATCTTTACTGATATTATTTTTTTCCCAGTCAAAATGAGATAAATCATGAAGGAATTCTTGTTCTGAGAAGTGCTTCATATTACGCTTGACTATAATACGTGGTTTGGTTTTAGATATTTTAGTATTTCTAACTGTTGCTACGACACACTGGTCGCTGATGTCATTTGCAAATATGGAAGCAGGTAAGTACTTATGAGGAACATTAGTTAAAATTACATCTAATAGCGATGATTTTTCCGGGTTTTTAAAGTTTGGCCGTGTGGGACTGTCAACAATCTGAAAGAGATTTAGTGAATCACAATTAGCTCTGAAATCATCAGATATTGGTTGTAACCAATTCCAATTTAGGTCTCCGAAGACTAGTTAAAATCCGAAAGGAGTTGCATTAAGGAGGGCAGAGCACCGCTAACAGCTGAAGGTGTCCTGTAACAACCAACGACCGTTATACAAAGTGATTTAGAGACTTTGAGCTCCAAGGCTAAAAATTCTAACTGTTTAACTAACGATATTGATAGCAATACATTCACTTGATACTGGTTTTTGATGTACTGTAAATTGCTACACCCCCACCCTACACCCCCACCGGTCAGTCCTAAAAACATTATAACCGCTTATATTGATTTCTTTATCTGAAACCGATTTACTTAACCAGGTTTCAGACAAGACAATTACATCAGAATCTGTAGAGTTAGCCCAGATATGCAACATGTCCATTTTAGGAACAAGACTACATGCATTCAAATGAAAGAAACCAAGACCTGACCTTTCTTTAAAATCCGCCGGGGTGTTAAAGCCTATAGGGGTGTCTGGGCCTGGGTTTGGCTGCACATTTCCTGACATTAACAGTAATAAAGCAATTAAACATTATAGCTGAAATGATTTATTGTACGATTCATTGCTTCTCCGGTCAAAATTGGAGTCTTGGAGCACACAAGAGACAGTGGTAAAGTTGTCACACAACGTCATGATACTACACAGACAGACCAAGTCAACGGTGTCAGAAGTGAAGAATAGGGGCAAGGGGAATAATGCGACATTAAGTGAACAGCCAAATGCACGCGTGCCCTTATATGATTTACACGATATTGGGAACACTGGACTGGAGTAGCCATTCCAGTAATAGGTGTCCCCTGAGATAAATAAGGACAAAGAAAAAATAAAACAGAGAGAGGCAAGGAGCAACCACTTCTTTCTCTCCATGCCTGTAGCACCCCTCAGACGTGCAAAGACAGAATATTACGTAGGACCCGGGCAGCCAAAAAACAGGCCTAGGTATAATAACAGAAAAAGTCCAGTACGGGTCATCCGTTTCTCCGCGGCAACCAATGATGTTACACGTCGTCACTCGTAAACAGGAAGCCCGGCGAGTGAAGCAATGCTGCGGGTAAAAGAGTTAAATCAAGACCAGCCGTCTCTAGAACATCAGGCTGTAACTTAAAAACCAGCAGTAAGAACAAAAAAAGCACTTTCCTTCATTATGAAGAGATCAAGCCGATCAAGCCCATCAAACTCAGCGACACGTCTGCACTCGAGCTCCAGCAGATAAGTAGGCTCCAGGCACCGACCAGTCAGCATGAAACAGATCCTCCAGAAACAGCGCAATTATTATTATTACATTTATTATCTGTGCTGGCTCACAGCTATGTTGGTGAAGATTATTTTTATCATCTCTGTAATGAAGCGGATAGTCGTACAGATGCTGAGAGCTTGACTGGTGTTAGAGAGACCTCTAGTGACCAATACAGTTGGTGAAAGCTGTCTCAGACCATCCATCTATCTAAAGCCCTCATAGATCTATTGATTTATGCTGGGTGTCACGTAATGTAAATGGGAATTAGTTTTACCGCAAATGTAGATTATTTAGGATATCTTGGAGAGGAGAAATATCCAAGTCTTACTATCCATGCAGGTAGTATGGATCAGGTGCTTGATCCATTCCCCTTTTAATATAAACAATTTCCAGGGCCTATTACCCAGGCACATGGGTTTTCCTGCTACGCTAAAAGGCACACGGTTCTACTTCTAATTCTAGCATGTCAATAATCCCATGCGGGACTCATCTTGCCAGGAAGATATCTCTGCCAGGATGAAAGGCCAACTCAAGCTTCTTGTATTGGAAGACAGTTCAGCAATTCATATCACCTTGGCTTGTCAACAATAAATTCAGAGCTGAGTCTCTCACAATCTTCAAGAAACAAGTCTCCCATACACATTTGTCTAAAAACTATTAATGCACTTACTAACTAAATGTCTCAGGTTACGTATCTAACCTGGTTCTCTGAGTAAGGAACGAGACACTGTGTCATGGCATTATGTGAACGCTTACGTCTTAAGCATGTGTGAAATCATAGCAATTCATTGGCCAATGAAGGGGTCAGGTGACGTGTGTGGTCATCATCAAGACTATAACATGGCGCCTGTGTAAAAACTATAAATGGCGTCTGAAATGTTTGAATGCTGCAGACTGCTTAGCCTCCTGAAACCTATCGACAACATAATGGTGCGTTCACACCAAACGCGAATAGAGCGTCTGGCGCGAGTGATTTCAATGTTAAGTCAATGCAAAGACACGTTTACGCGCGTCTGGAGGTCCTGCGGCGCGAATGAGGCGTTTAGCGCGGTAGACGCGAATTTGCCTCATTCGGGCGTCCAGTTCGCGCGGATGACGCAAATTGAGCGTCTGGTGCGTTACGCGCGAATGATTTTATTTGGTGCTTTTTGTGCATTCACGCGTTTGACGCGAATTCACGTCAAACGTGTGACAACAGGTCTTCAAACTGGGCGCGGGACAGGCGGAAGCAGCTCCTGGAGCAAATGGTGAAACTCGCCAAACTGGGTACGTCTCCGGAGAGTCTCGGTGGACCCAAGTACGGCGACGATGACCCCTATGCCGCTGTTCTGCTTTCCAAAGCAAATACAGAGCAGATAAAATGTTGTCGGAATAATTCCGGTTCACGTGGCTACGCAGAGGCGACAAAAATAAATAAATACTGTATTATACATTTTTAAGGCCAGACAAGTAGTTTAGTGAGGGTTGATTTGTAAAGGAGGACATATATATGCGCACATATATTTTCAAACGCGCATACCTTTGGACTGAACATGTAATGCGCATGTGCGCTACATTTGCATTGTTGCGGGTTTGCACCTTCTAACCTATTTCAGGGAGTGCGTTCTCAAGACCTCGGGCACTGTTATGTGCGGATGGGCGGGTGGAGCACGTTAAGGGTTTTCCTGTTAGAATGGTGTTGTATTAGCGGCCCCTAAGTTAATAACTAATGATCTTTGCAATGGAAGTGAATCAATCAATCAAAACTAACTTTAGCTGGACAATAACTTTATAAAGTATACAAGAGATGCCCGATGCTCCTCCGCAGGTTATGGAAACTGTTGCGAAGGATATGGACAAAAGGTATCATTCCAGCATCCTGGAAAAGAGCAGAGGGGTGTTTTGTACCCAAGGAAATGGACTCCTCCGACATCAGTCAGTTCCGAACCATTTCTCTCCTAAGTGTCGAATGCAAGGTATTCTTTTCTGTCCTGGTAAAAAGGATGACTACCTACATGGTGAAGAACAAATATGTCGACACATCAGTCCAGAAGGGCGGCATTCCAGGTTTCTCCGGGTGCTTGGAACATACGGGCATTCTCAACCAGCTGATCCGGGAGGCCAAGGAGAGCAAAGGAAACCTAACGGTTGTCTGGCTTGACTTGGCTAACGCATACGGTTCAATCCCGCATGGCCTTATCAACATGGCTATGGAACACTACCATATCCCCCACCACATCAGGGGTATAATCACCAGCTACTTCGGAGGATTCAAACTACGGTTCAAAACTGCCCACTTCACAACCCAGTGGCAGGACCTTGAAAAGGGAATCGTGACAGGCTGCACCATCTCCCCCATCTCCCCCATCCTGATTGTCATGGGAATGAGCCTGCTCATAACAGCTGCAGGAAAGGAATCCAAAGGGCCATTAATGGAGTCTGGCACCCGCCAACCTCAGGACTGCCAGGAAAGTTCAAGGCCTGGCTCTTCCAGCACCGTTTGCTACCACGACTCATGTGGCTACTGACAATCTATGAAGTACCTATGACAGCAGTGGAAGGAGTCGAGAGGAGAGTGAACAAACACCTTCGCAAGTGGCTCGGAATCCCACCAAGCTTCACGTCAGTAGGGCTATATACCAGGTCTGGTCAGGTACAACTACCCCTATCATCAGTGGTGGAAGAGTTCAAGGTGGCAAAGTGCCGGGTTGTGATGATGTACCAAGACTCCACTGATGAAAAAGTCAGAAGAGCAGGCGTCACTACGAGATCAGGACGCAAATGGGCGGCTGACAAATCAGTGGCGCAAGCTGAAAGCGCATTGAAGCTGAAGGACATTATCGGGAACCCATGCGTAGGGAGGCAAGGACTCGGATCCACCCACTTCCAGCAGTGGGGAAAAGCAGACCCAAGGCAGAGGAGGGACATGATTCAAGCCGAGGTCCGACACCTGGAGGAAGAAAGGTGCAGGTCTAGGGCCGTCGAACTTGGAGCACAAGGTGCCTGGACAAAGTGGGACCTGCAGAAGCGGAAGATCACGTGGCCTGAGATCTGGAGACTGGAGCCCTTTCACATCTCCCTTCCATCACCAACAAACCTCCACAGATGGGGAATGAGGGAGGACCCATTGTGTAGGCTATGCGGAGGGAGGGGAACAATGGCGCTCATACTGGCAGGATGCAAAACAGCTCTTAGCCAAGGAAGATACAGGTGGCGCCATGGCAAGGTTCTCAGTGCACTGGCTGACATCTTGGAGCGGGAGAGGCAGAAAAAGCGCCAGACCAGTACAAGGCCAGCGACTAGGGTTGGGCGGTATTACGGTAATATCGGATACCGCGGGATCTTAAAATAGCACCGGTATCAGTTTCAATACCGTCATTACCGGCACTTATATAGCCTATAATATATACATAATTTATTTATTGCCTAAAAAATGCTTATGTGTGGTTGCAGTTTGGCAATATTTCTGGTTCCAACCAAATGAGAAGGGAGAGGCGGTAAATACTGACGAGGCAATACCGCGAGAGATGTAAACACCTCTAACGTCGCATCTCCGAAACAACCGCCCACTCACTGCTGCCAGGATACATAAGCGCATTAAGTTTCGTATTTGTTAAAATATTATAATGTTATTTTTTCCATCTTTGTTGATTATGAAAAGTGAACAGCACAAATAAGATGGGATGCATCGGGTGTCAGACGATTTGACCACTTCAATAAATTTAGTTTTGTAAAAGGCCTCTTTAAAACGAATTTCGTTTTGTATAAATTGTATCTAAATTTTTATAAAATTTTCATCAACCAAACGCCTGGATTTAATATAATCATGACATGATGAGCATGCCGCTGTCACTTGCATTGAAATCTCATAAAAAAGGCTATGCCTCACAGACATGACAAATAAATAAAGCTTGAAATTTCTTTAAACGAAACAATTAAAAACGAAAGAAATAGGCAACTCACTGATTAGGCTAAGTAATCCATGATGTGCATTTCTCTCGTTCATACAGAGATGCGATCGTCAATTTCATTAAAAGAAACAATTCAAAACGAAAAGAAATATAGTCTGATTAATCAATGGTGTGCATTTCTCTCTAGGCGCGTTCATACGGAGATGGCGATCGTCAATTTCTTTAAACAAAACAATTCAAAACGAAAGAAATAGGCTACTCACTGATTAGGCTAAGTAGGCTAATCCACGATGTGCATTTCTCTCTAGGCGCGTTCATACGGAGATGCGATCGTCAATTTCAGTAAACGAAACCATTCAAAACGAAAAGAAATATAGTCTGATTAATCAATGGTGTGCATTTCTCTCTAGGCGCGTTCATACGGAGATGGCGATCGTCAATTTCTTTAAACGAAACAATTCAAAACGAAAGAAATAGGCTACTCACTGATTAGGCTAAGTAATCCACGATGTGCATTTCTCTCTAGGCGCGTACATACGGAGATGGCGATCGTCAGTTTCTTTAAACGAAACAATTCAAAACGAAAGAAATAGGCTACTCACTGATTAGGCTAAGTAATCCACGATGTGCATTTCTCTCTAGGTGCGTTCATACGGAGATGCGATCGTCAATTTCAGTAAACGAAACCAAATTTCAAAACGAAAAGAAATATAGTCTGATTAATCAATGGTGTGCATTTCTCTCTAGGCGCGTTCATACGGAGATGGCGATCGTCAGTTTCTTTAAACGAAACAATTCAAAACGAAAGAAATAGGCTACTCACTGATTAGGCTAAGTAATCCACGATGTGCATTTCTCTCTAGGCGCGTTCATACGGAGATGCGATCGTCAATTTCAGTAAACGAAACCATTCAAAACGAAAAGAAATAGACTAGCCTACCTCTCTGTAATCCATGATGTGCATGTCTCTCTATAGCGTTCAGATGCCGATCGTCAATTTCTTTAAACGAAACAATTCAAAACGAAAAGAAAAAGGCCACTCTCTGATTGTGTAATGATGTGCATTTCTCTCTATAGGCGCGTTCACTACAGAGATGGCGATCGTCAACTTCCATCTTTGCAGAAAAGTTTTATTAATAAAAATCAATGGACACGCGTCACCGGATTACAAAGGCACTTCTTGCTTGTTGCACGCACACAGATATTATGTTGAATAATGGTGGGCTCCGGCTCATAATAACAGTTAATGCCGTCGGCCTGACTCAGACACAACGTGCAGGGGTTGGGCTTGATTTTTTTTGTTGTTGTTTTTTTGCCCGATCTGGCATTCAGTTTCTGAACGGTGTAGGCACAAGCCAACAGTTTGGTGACGCCGTCTGAGCCCATTATGTCATTTTTAATTAGTCACGGTAATACCGTATACCCCGGTAAAATAGGGAGGCGGTTTGACGGTTTCAAAATTCGAATACCGCCCAAGCCTACCAGCGACATCCATTCAGTTCATCAGAGAAGGGGAGAAACCACCAGCCCCCAAGAAGACAAAAAAGAGCCTCTTGCAAGCAGCACAATCCTGGGAGATGAGGGTGGACCTGGGAAGGAAACTAGTCTTCCCCCAGGTTGTGCAAACACCGCTGAGGCCGGATGTGGTCTTATGGTCTGAGGAGGCAAGGAAGATAATCTTGATTGAACTGACGGTCCCGTGGGAAGACGGGTGCGAGGAGACCTATGAGCGGAAAGCCACCAAGTATCAGGACCTCGTTGAGCAGTGCAGGGCCAAAGGGTGGCAGACCTGGCTATTCCCGGTTGAGGTTGGGTGTAGGGGTTTCCCGGCGCAGTCTGTGTGGAAGACACTCACAGCTATGGGTATAGCAGGAAGGGAGAGGAAGACAGCTGTCCGTAGGTTGGGTGAGGCAGCAGAAAGAGCGTCTTGCTGGCTCTGGAGTAGGAGGGAGGAATTGAGCTGGGGGCCAGGAGGAGGTGGGCAGTGACTGGCCACCACTGCCGACCCGCCAACTGGAGGGTGTTGTGGTTCAACAGGTTGTGGACCTGACGACATCTTCTCCTGGCTTAAAGCTACAGTCATGCTCTACAGTCAGTGACTGAGTTAGATAGCATCAGTATAGATGTATCCAAAAGTATCCTAGAGCTGTTGTAAAGCCTAAACAATCTTATTACGGTAATTTCCTATTATCACTGTAAATCTCTGACAAGTCAAGTCACCTTTATTTATTTAGCGCTTTTTACAATACAGATTGTTTCAAAGCAGCTTTACAGAGATAACAGGAAATTATGCAATATTGTTTTGTTTTTTTCAGAAGAAAATTCACCATCCATCTTAAGTAAGTTTAGTAATGTTTCATTTTTGTTGTAAAAAAGTTATTACTTTAGACCATTTATATATGTATAGCCACTCCGGGAGAAACCTGTGATGTCATCGTCCAGCTCAGTTCAGTTCTCTTATAAAAGTGTAAATGTAGATCAATAATATTGTTGAATATTAAATTAAATGTCCCCAACTAAGCAAGCCAAAAGCCAATGGCGACAAAGGCATTAAAAGGCAATGAACCAAAACTCCATCAGGTGACAGAATGAAGAAAAAAACCTTAGGAGAAACTAGGCTCAGTCAGGCGGCCAGTTCTCCTCTGGCCAACGGACAAACAGTGTATGATTATTATTCAGCCAGCATTATAGGTCAGAAGCCAGATTGGAAAAATCTGAATATTATCCAGTTCCATCTGGTTGAAGATCGGAGTCATCACGTGGGAATGGAGACGAGTTTGGTGAGGATTAGTGCCAATGGCTGTTGTGTCGATGAGGTCTTCACAGTAAAGAATCTAGTAGACAGGGCTGCTCTGCTGACACTTCAGGGATGCGTTGTGGTTGTTTCTAGGCGCAGGTCCTCCATCTGATCTGTATACGGCCCGGATACGGCTGACTACATCATGCGTTGTGGTCGTGTCTACGCACAGGTCCACCATCTGATCTGGATACGCCCCGTATCTGGCTGACGACATCATGCGTTGTGATCGTGTCTAAGTGCGGTTCCACCATCTGATCTGGATCCGGCCCGGTTCCGGCTGACCTAATTTATGCAGCCTAATTGTGATGGGAGTGAAGTATTATAATGGTTATTGAGATGAATGCATTTTTGATATACATTTTAATGTTATATTGTTGGTTCATTGATCAAGTGTTTGTATTGCCATGCTCATTTTCCTATAACACATCTGTTGACAGACTAATCAGTGATCCAGCGTGATAGGCTGGTTAGGAAAAAAGTGGAGACTGTTGCCCTTTTATGGTGCGTTCACACCGGACGCGAATAGCGCGTCAGGCGCGAGTGATTTCAATGTTAAGTCAATGCAAAGACGCGTTACGCGCGTAAAAAATTCCTGCGGCGCGAATGAGGCGTAGAGCGCGGCGCGGTAGACGCGAATACGCCTCATTCGCGCGTCAAGTTCGCGCGAATAGCGCAAATTGAGCGTCTGGCGCATTAAGCGCGAATGATTGTATTAGTGCTATTTGTGCATTCACGCGTTTGATGCGAATTCGCGTCTGCCGCCCGAGTTGAAAAATCTGAACTTCTGCGTCAAGCCTGCTTGCTGCTGTCACGTGGTGCAATGTTATTTTATCAATAAATTATTTTGTAATATGACTAAAATGCACAACAAAGCAAATCTTTCACATAAAAACTCTATTTTAATATATGAGAGATACTCATTTTGTATTGAATGCTATTTATTCCATATCTATTCTAGATTATATGAAACATTATTATTCTAATGTAAAGACAACAAACACAATTTAGTGTATAAAAACAGGTTTTTATACAAAAAACAAGGACAGGTTTCACTTTTGGAGGCTGACTCCATTTATTATCAAAACAAAAATAAATGACAGATTAGGTGGGTGCGGGCGAGGGTGAACCTCGCGCCGGGCTGTAGAGCGCGGGCTCGTCAGGCAGCGACCACTCGAGGCCGAGGCCTTACGGCCTACGCTGTCCTCGTCAGTGTCCTCACCGTTAGGTCCACCAAACCTAGCTCCTGGAGCAAATTGTGAAACTCCTGAAACCCTCTGGAGGGTCTGGTGGACCCGAGTACAGCGACGATGTCCCCTACGCAGCTGTTTCTGCTCTCCAGACCATATACGAGCGATGACTCTCTCAATTAATGCTAATGCTAATGCTCGATAAACATCTAAAAAAGATGGCCGCCAACGGGTTTCGAAACTTTCGCCTCTGAAATTTTGCTTCAAACTTTTGTTTTTACGCGCGTCAATTTCGCTCTTGACACGCGAATTAACACAAAAGTGGTCAAGCGTCAAACTAGACGCGGCAGGCGCGAATTTGACGAGCTATTCGCGTCCGGTGTGAACGCACAGTAAGACCGTGATTGAGAGACCGAGAGGTGTGTTGTTTGTGACTGCGTCAGTCACATGGAAATCGACATCTTGTAGAGCGGTGGTGCGCAGGCGCTGGCGTCTGAGAAGGAACACAGAGTGGCAGTGACAACCGAACATTGTACAGCTGTACAGCGACGCGGAGTAATCACATTCACAGCTGTTCGGAGACGAGCGAGTCAGCGAGTGTTCGGAGACGAGTGAATCAGCGGGTGGTGAGCACGATGGCGACGCAGAATAATCACATTCACAGCTGTTTGGAGACAAGCGAGTCAGCGAGTGTTCGGAGACGAGTGCATCAGCGGGTGGTGAGCACGACGGTGACGCAGAGTAATCACATTCACAGCTGTTTGGAGACGAGCGAGTCAGCGAGTGTTCAGAGACGAGTGAATCAGCGGGTGGTGAGACGGCGACGCAGAGTATTCACAACGATGGAAATTGACAAGACTGGGTAGTGGGAATTGCTACCCGGTCATATTGTGAGTACAACCCCAGTAACTGATATTTGAAGATCGTCTGATGGATATTGTTGTGATCATTTTACATCTAATACATAACTAGTAGATACTAAGAAATAATTGCCAGTACACTAGCCATAGCTCTTGGTTTTTCTTTGTAGTGCTGTGATTTATTTGGGTTGTGGTGGTGTGTAGTGTTTGGTGTGTATTTGTGTGCACAAGTGAGAATGGTAATAGGCTAACATTAGTTTTGTGCTTGCATTGGACTGGAGATACTAGCAGTTTGTTTCTTATTTTCCCTCCAGTAAACTACTGCCCTGATCTGTGGAGGCCTACGTGCTGTGGGACCAACCCAGGACATTCATTCGTTGACCATAAAGACATACTGGACTGTGCTAAGGACTGCATCTCTTTTTGATAACTTGTTTTAATACCTAGGTTATATGGTAATAAAAGATTTTGTAATTCAATCTACTGTTTGAGTGTCAATAGTGTCCAGCCCTCAGTGAGAATATTGAATTGGGTTAAATTGAGTCCTGGGTTTCAGTAATCAACCTAGGTGGCGTAGTCGGCTACTTTATTTATTTGGGGTTTAATACCAACAGTATTGCTGGTTTCTGTCATAGAAAGAAGTATTTTAAAACCTTTAATCATTCCGTTTGCCGCCCCTATCTCGCCACATAATAATCATTTAACTGATTTGAATAATTGGAATATATAATGTTCTATGTGTATGCTAGGTTAAAGAGATTCTAGTGCTTTTAGTCTAGATTTGACAGAGCTTGTCTGCTTCCCGGACAATATTAGGAAGATTGTTCCAGAGTTTAGGTGCTAAATAGGTAAAGGATCTACAATCAGCAGTCGATTTTGATATTCTAGGTATTATCAACTGGCCAGAATTTTGAGATCGCAATAGAGATGAAGGATTATAATGCGTTAAGAGCTCGTCAAGTACTCGGGAGCTAAACCATTTAATGCTTTGTAAGTAATGAGCAATATTTTAAAATGTATACGATTTCTGTCAGGGCCACTATCGTCAAATACGATTGACAATTAGCATATAGTTTGGATTGGCGGTATGGTTTCTGGGCAAGAACTCCCTGCGCATCCATGCAGCCTAGCATGGATAAGAGCAGCAAATAACCCCACAAAACAAAACCACATGCCAATATCCCCCAAAAACAAACTGACAGTGAAAATCTGGGTGCCTTTTATTTAATTATTTATTATTATTAATAAATGCAGTTACCTGAGTGAGCTAAGGCAACAAGCATGTTGCCAATACCTGAAAACGTCTCGGTTGCGTATGCAACCCTTGTTCCCTGAAGGAGGGAATGGAGACGTAGTCGACGTCGACTGAATGGGATCACGCTAGGGAGTCTGTCTTCTTCGAGTACTATTGAACGAGCCAATGCAATTGGCATGCGTGATTCGCATCACACACTCCGCCCCTGTGGCGTGGGTATAAATACGGAATTGGATGCACGCACTAGTTGCTTTTCGCTGAGGAGCCGAGAGTAACTCTGAGTCAGCGGTGGTCCAGCTATAGTGGTTAAGGGACTACGTCTCCGTTCCCTCCTTCAGGGAACGAGGGTTGCATACGCAACCGAGACGTTCCCTTTCAGTCGTTCACGTTCAACGTAGTCGACGTCGACTGAATGGGATCTACTATGGAAAGCGCCACTAGAGCTGCCACCTTCCAGTGCCTGGATGAAAGCATCCTGACCCCCCGCAATTTTGAGGCGGAGAAGGCAAGGCTTAGGCCAGGGGAAGTCAACTGCTGTTCCACAGGACCACTGGGAAAGCGTACCCTATCAAGGAAGGAAGTACCCTACGTCTCCAGAAACCACATCCTGCCCGAAGGAAGGTAACATGTGGAGAATATACATATGGACTGAACGGATGACTGGCAGTACAACATATGGAATGTCACTGGGATGACTCCAGCTTATAACAGGGGGGAGGATCAACCGAACAGTGACGACAGAGCGGACTCTGCCGAGGGAAGACACGGGCTCACCGCTGGGAGCTGTAGCATGGAAGAATACACATATGAGATCGCCATAGGGATCACAACATATGGACCCAGCCTAACACAGGTTCCACCAGTGCATACGAGTGATAGGCCTGGCTTCGGATGTTCCGCCACGTCCGTTGCCGAAGGGTATGGAGGAACTCGACAGGGTTCGGCTAATAAGGGGAACTCACTGGAGCAAGAATTGCGCACGTATCCAGTCCAGAGGAGGGGAATGGCGCAGCAAGTCGACACTTCGAACCGTGCTTACAGTGAAACTGGCTTCATGTGAAGGGAGCCCACATGAAGCAACGGTTCGACACATAGGCTAGTTCTCTAGTGAACATGTATAGGTGTCGCCCAGCTCCCAACTCTATTTAACCCTCTGGAGTCTGAGCGGTTTTCTGGGCCCTGGAGGTGTTCTGACATGCTCTGACATTTGTGCTTTTTTCAGTTATTTATAAACATGTTAATGGCAAAGGTGTAAATTCACTCTATATAGCACAAACAGGGCTACCAAAATATGTGATCACCATGCATGTATATTTTAGAATTTTTAAGAGAATAACGTTTATGCGTGGTTATTGAAAAAAATAAAAATGAAAGTTGCTGAAATAAGACCACAAAACTCATAATAAATATGTGTCAATAAGACTTTTGACTAATGGATGTTGTCGCTTCGAGTTCTGGCTTCAAAATTATGTGAAAATAGTCTTGCTTTATCGTTAACATAAAACAATACATTGAATTAAATTGATGTAAAACAGGTTTTGCTTGGAAAGCCAATATGCGAGGGGGGCGTGAAGGAGGAGTGGTTTACACCCAGGAATACAATGTCCCACCCACTCTGCATAATTAGCCATTCATTCAGGTGTGACACTGACTGAGCCACAATGCAAGGACAAAAGATATATTTAGAAGAAGACTTATATTGACCATTTAAGATTTTGCTTACATCTATCTTGTAAATATATTTTGCTATTTTATTAAAAAGGTTACAATTACAACAATAATTACAATTTCAACAATATTTCAAGTGTACTCTTTCTTTGTAAAAAAAAAAAAAAGATTATAGGCCTACATTTTATCTATGTAAAATGATAATAGATGATAATAACATTAGTTAATGATAATAACATTAGTTTGAATATAGCCAACATTGGAACAGCTAACATCTTAGTTGATGACTTTATTTTTGACAAAAATTGTATTTTATATATATAGAAATTGCTAAACAAAAGCTTATTTGATGTGGCAGTATATTCTACAGTAAAAACTGTACCCAAATCTAGTCAACAAAATGTTGTCTTTCATATTTCGCCTGACTGTAACGTTGTTTTTATGAAATATTAGGGCATATAAATGTTAATTTGCAGTTTAATACGTTGCTTATACAAATAGCCTACATTTTATTTCAACATATTTCAGTCGATTTTTACTCATCTCAGTATAGCAATACAGTTTGCTAAAACATCATCATTCATTCACACACGCGATTTAAATTTAAACTGTCTTTTTGCAAGCTGTGGTAAACAGCGCGCATCTCTGCCATTCAGTCATTCATAAACAGAAACCCGATTCACGTGAGAAGGAAAAAAAAACGTACTACAGTATTCCTCAGCTCGCTCCTCGATATACCCGCACTTCTGAGGTACATTTTCCATTATTATTATTCCTCACAGCGCTGCGAGACGGTGTAAACAAGTAATGATCTGAATAAACTTGTGTTTTCTCGAGCTGATATAGGGGCGTTCAAAGGTTTTGCGTGGATTGCCTCAGCCATTTGCGTTTGAATAGCGCGCGCTCTCCGTAGGCGGAGTCACATTACATTTGAATGAGCTGTAATGAGTTTGACTGGAATCGCTCTCTTTTAATACAGATTTCACAAGATGAGAATATTTTTTTAATATATAAATTACTTCATTTAAAAGAAGAGGATTCAAGCTTCATGCCTGTGTGTCTGTATGCCTGTTTGACTGAGTATTCGCTGAGTTATTGTTCATTTTCGGACGCGGCACTTCACTGGCAGAGAGAAGGCAGAACTCGCTTCGTGTTTATTTTTCTTTATTTGGCAAAAAGCACAACACTTTGTTTTTATTGTGAGTATACACAAAAATAATACACATTTAACAGAATCGATTGATGTATGAAACTCCTATGGAAAATCAAAGTCAACAGAGTATTTATGAGTTTCTTTTACACTGATAAAAAAAAAAGCGAGCTGGTATCGCCGGCGATACCGCCGACCTCAGGGGGTTAACATCTGTTCAGCGAGGCACTCTGTGTCAACGCCTAGGAGGGAGCAATACCCTCGCTTAGGAGGAGCTCACCGCCCAGGTGGGCACGTGCATCTTGGGAAACTTCCTCACCAAGATGAAGGCAACCACATGTAGTGGGCCAACCTCTGCTTGGAAACAGCCTTCCCTTCTGCTGGTTTCCGTAACAGGCAGAGCTGGTCTAAGGTCTAGGCTTTGCATTCTGATCACGTATAACTGCACTGGAGCGGATGGACGGAGAAAAAGCCAGGGCTGGGCCTGCCTCCTCCGGGGCAGCGCTTGCAGGCTCACCACCTGGTCCCGTAGGAGAGGTAGGAACCTTGGGCACATATCCAGGCCAGGGTCTCAGGTGTCATGAGAGTTAGCCAGCCTGAACTTCAGGCACGATTCTGCCATATGCCCCAGGAGCCTCTGAAAAAGTTTCAGTGGGGCCCTTTCTCACTTCTTGAATAGCACTGAGCTGACACACCTCTGTCTGAGAGATGCGCTGGACCAAGACCATCTCCATACTAGAAAAGAGATCCTCAACCCTTGGGCGAGTTTGCTCTTTCCCAGTTGACCTGAAGACCCAACTGGCTATGGAGCACTCGAAGGGTAGGACCATGTACTGATACTTCGTACCTTCGAACGCAAGAACACAGGAGGCCTGTGGAGCAGAAGGATAGAGATCTGAAGTGCATGTCTTTCAGGTCGAACGCTGCAGACCAAGTTTGGGGACGGGGCATTTTTGAAAATGCATCTCTGTGTTTAGCAAGTGAACGGAGGTTTAAGGGCCCGTTTCAGTTGACACAGATCCCAGATGGTCGTAACCAACCACACATTTAGGGTACAGTTAAGTAGGGGCTCATGGAAGCTCGGCGGAGGCCCAGCGGGAGCAGTGGCAGGGGAACACCCTCGGCGACGAGCAGGCGGAGGATCTGCCACCGGCGGCGGGGTAGAGGCAGCAGCGGGCCGCCGGGGCAGGATGTGCCGAATGGCCTCCATCTGCGCTTGGGCGGCAGAAAACTGTTGGGCACAGTTCTCCGCTGCATCGCTGACCAGCCCAACCTGGGAAATTGGGGAGACCAGGAACCAAACCTTGTCCACATCTGCCATAACAACCAGGCTGTGCCAACGATGGCGCTCCTGGACCACTAACATGGACATCGCCAGACCGATCACGCACGCCACGACACTCGTGCCCCAGAAGGCGAGGTCGAATGCAGAGCTCACCTATGAGTGCACGGTCTGGACTACCCTCGTGCAGGTCCATGAGTGCCGTGGCCTGATAGACCTGTAGCAGCGCCATGGCACAAAATTAATCAAAATGAATCAGGCGCTGTGTAGTGTAGCAAACCGAAGCATTGAGAACTTTGTAAGTGTACAGGCAGTTTAATAAGAAGATACTTTATAAAGACAGTACATTACGCGTTTACAGGCAGGCGTCATCTTGGAAAACAGTCTCGACTAATCGAGTCACGAACGCGTGCTAAGTGAGCTGGTCGATAGGAATTACGTTTGTGAAATCTAACGTAGCACGGCGTTCGTGACTCGATTAGTCGAGACTGTTTTCCAAGATGACGCCTGCCTGTAAACGTGTAATGTACTGTCTTTATAAAGTATATTCTTATTAAACTGTCTGTACACTTACAAAGTTCTCAATGCTTCGGTTTGCATGTAGGGACCCTCATTATGCTACCGTGTTAGTGTGAGGCTATTTTGAGCCTTGTTAGTGGTATTAACTAGCGATTTACTTTCACTTACTCTGTGCCCCATATACTAGCGTTATAAGCTAATCTGTTTTTAGAGATAAAACTCTTTACATTCGATTTTCATGAAAACGCATCCCAGGGAACGATCGACTCGGTAACCATGTGTTAATTACCCCTAGGTTCATTTTTCACCGGAATTGTCCTTTAAGAACAAGTGTGTTTCAATAACAACAAGATACCCTTTAGAGCAAGCATAGACAAAGCGTGTCCGATACCCAATAAAATCAGCGCTGAACTGATTCAACTGAAAAGCGACTGTTTACTATGTCTTTTTAGAGCTGTGCCACTGCAAGCTGCTTGAAACTGAGCTGCATAGTGTTATAAAAATAAAGCGACCTGACTAGGTTTAAGCACAGCATTTGCAGCGACAAGCAGTTGCCAATGACAAAAGATAAGTAATGCACATTGCAAATATGATCGCATAAGCCTAGCACAAACACTTTAATGAAAACGACTAGATAAGACTATAGACTCGGATAGCATTAGAAACAAGCATGTTGCCAATACCCAGATAGCTTTTAGCAATGAGCATTAAAAAGGAACTTAGCTTAGCTTTGTGAAGATATTTAGAAATGAATGGAGAGTCAATTATGGCCAGCTGTGACGTGGATGCTTGATCTTCTCTTCATCTTTCTTCATGCAGGGGAGCATTTTAACTTTTTCTTGAGTCAGTCACATTAGTATAACTTCAGCGAGTCCAATATCAATAATGCAGTGATGTGAGAAGCAATGCTAACTCGGGTCACTTTCCAAATCAGGGAGCTTATGATCAGTGCAGCGTGTTCAAGTTCACGAACTTGAATAATCTAAGGTGAAATACTTGTGGGGAACGAATTCCTCTCTCTACATTCCCGTAGCCCGTTTGTATTTTTGAGAGAATAATGTTTATGCATGGTTATTGAAAAAAATTTAAATGAAAGTTTCTGAAATAAGGCCACAAAACACATACTAAATATGTGTCCACAAGACTTTTGACTAGTGGATGTTGTCACCTAGAGTTTTTGCTTCAAAATGATCTGAAAATCATCCTGGCTAATCATTCAAATAAAACAATACATTGATTTCAATTTTGTAAGACACTTTTTGTTTGGAAAGGCAATATGCGTGGGGGCGTGAATGATCATGAATAATGCTGTGATTCACACCTGAGACCATGTACTGACCAGCATAATGAGCTGCATAATATGCCTTTCAGTCAGTTATGTCACAAGAAAGAATGCGAGGACAAAATATATATATTTATATATTTATAACAATATGATCCAAGTTTAAATGAAAGTCAAAAGCACATTTTTAGTACATAGTCATACCTGGAAACAAATCCTGTTCAAATAGGCTATATGGGCCATTCTACAGAATTGGTTCAAAGTTAGAGTCTGAAACATAAAAAAAAAAAAAAACATTTTCCACACATTTTGTATGCATGCATATTGTATAATTTCCAAGGTAAACATTTCTAGTAATTGTTCAGTTAATTCTCATACTGTATGTTCAGAAAGTTTGGGAATATATCCTCTCCCCAAATGTGTCACTAATAAAAAATAAAACAATAATAAATAATTTAATGAGAAGGCTTACATTGACCTATTAAGATTTTGTTTACATCTGCCTTGTAAATATATTTTTTGCTATTTTATTAAAAAGTTTTCACATGTAAATCAACAAAAATTACAATTGTAACAATATTTCAAGTGTAATCTTTCTTTTTAAAAAGTATACATTTAATCATACGTATTTTAAAGTTAAGGATTCATTAGTTTGAATATAGCCTACATTGGAACAAATACTATTATAACATCTTAGTTGATGACTTTCAGAGATGGGAAGTAACGAAGTACAAATACTTCATTACTGTACTCAAGTAGATTTGTTCAGACTTTTTACTTTTACTCCTTACATTTTTAACACGAATATCGGTACTTTCTACTTCTTACATTTTACAAAATTGGCTTGTTACTTTAGTTTCAAATAATTTCAGTGGAGTTACCGTTATTTTTTTTCACGTCATCAACCCTTCGCAGGGAGTTTGATTGACAGGCGATCTGACCAATAATAATCCGCCATCCGCCATTTTGTCGACAAAGCAGTCAGGAAAGTTAGTAGATTAACATTGGAGGATTTAAACTTGAAAAACGAAGTGTACCGACGTATTTCCGCGGTTAAAACAACATTCCTTCTTATATTCATTCATGTTTATTTGATGTTATAAATGAACTTGAAGGAAGAGATGATCGATTCACGAGCAGCTTAAACTGATTGATCTGTCAGACACATTCAAGAGACACAAAACGTTTTTTATTGCTTATATATATTTTTTTTAAATGACAAAATTTGAAAGGTGAGACTTTGTTTCATATAAAAAATAACCTGGTCTGTCCTGTCTGTCAGTGTGTTGTCAGTGTCCTCTCTGCTCCGCGATGTATGTTTCACTGCGTGAAAACGGCGTGAGAATGGTGTCGCTTGTTGGACATAGCAACGGTACCTAAAGGGGGCGGTTCTTTGCGAACGGTCAATTGGATGGGAATATACGTTGCACTTGTCGCACCACTACAAGACGACTCGACAGATTTGGCGGCATTCATTCGCGGCAAATCATTACATACATATAGATTCCTTTAAATGTTAAGGGGAAGATTAAAAAAGAGAAACTGGATCTGTGAATTCTCACAGAATCACAATTGAATTCATATCTTGCTCCTCAGTCAGAATCTTATTAACCTGGAGTCCCAGTCTGTCACAATAATCATATAGGCTATGTGATGTTTTAGGCCTATTGGCAGACATCCATTTAAAATGTAGGCAATGGCATATAAAGAACCTTTTTTCCAAATCCACTTAAGTTTCTCTGTACGACCAGAGCAGGAGCTTGGTTCGCATTGCCGGCAGTAAGTCAGACTTGTTCCCGGTGCATGTTGGACTCCCGCAGGGCTGACCTTTGTCGCAGGTTCTGTTCATAATTTTTATGGACAGAATTTCTAGGCGCAGCCAGGGGCCGGAGGGTGTCAGGTTTGGGGACCACACAATTTCATCTCTGCTCTTTGCGGATGATGTTGTCGTGCTGGCCCCATCAGACCAGGACCTTCAGCATGCTCTGGGACGGAGTAAAGTTTCTGAAATAAGGCCACAAAACACATACTAAATATGTGTCAATAAGTCTTGACTAATGGATGTCGTCGCCTAGAGTATTTTCTTCAAAATGATGTGAAAATCATCCTCCCTAATCGTTCACATAAAACGATACATTGATTTAAATTTTGTGAAACACTTTTAGTTTGGAAAGGCAATATGCGGATGGGGCGTAAACGATCCAACACCATAATGAATATTTAGTGGTTCACACCTGAGAAGTTCACACCCATAATGAGCCTTTCATTCAGGTGTGTCACTGAGACACAGGAAAGAATGCAAGGACTATATATATATATATATATATATATATATATATATATATACACACACACATACATACATTATATATATATATATATATATATATATATACAGTATATATATATATATATATATAATTGGTTCACAGTTGGAAACACAGTTGTTGTTGTTTTTTTCACAAATTGTGCTTGCAAATTGTATAATATCCAAGGTAAACATTTCTAGTAATTGTGCAGTTAATTCTCATGCTGTATTTTCAGAAAGTTTTGGAATATATTCTCTACCCAAATGTGTCACTAGTAAAACACAATAAAAAATTATTTAAAGAGAAGGCTTATATTGACCTTTTAAGTTTTTGTTTACATCTATCCTTGTATATATTTTAGCTATTTTATTAAAAAGGTTATACAATTACAACAATTAAAATTTTAACAATATTTTCTTTGTAGTGTAATTTTATAGTGTATTATTTATAGTCTATTATAGTGTAATCTTTCTTTGTAAAAATACATTTTATCATACGTATTTCAAAATTAAGGATTCATTAGTTTAAATATCGCCTTCATTGGAACAAACACTATAACATCTTAGTTGATTATTTTTGACAAAAAATATATATATATTTAACACATGAGCAGAAATTGGCAACATTATAAGCTTATTTGATGTGGCAGTATTTTACAGTAAAAACTTTATTTTTTTTGTAGTCGATTTTTACTCATCTTAGCAATAGAGTTTGGTAAAAGCTGTTCATTCATTCACACACAGAAACGCGATTCATTTTGAAACAGTATTTTTGCCAGCTGTAGTAGCTACACAACAGTGCATTCTTTCATTCACACACAGAAACGCGATTCATATTTAAACAGTCTTTTTTGCGTACAGACACTTGCGATTAGAACAAAGCATAGAACTGACCTATTCCTCAGCCGGATCCGTTGCTCCTCGAAATGAAACTTCCAGAACTTCTGAGGTAAATTTTCCAGGATTATTATCAAGATAGCATGGGCGTAGGTTTAGGGGGGGACGCTAGGTACTAGTCCCAATCAATATTTTGAGATGACAAATTTGTCCCCACCAATATTTAGCAAGCTCCTTTGAACTGCTATTTGGATCTTGGCGCTGCTATTTGGATCGATTCCAACGGCCAAAACAACGACAGTACAAGAAACGCCGTAATTTGATTGGCGGCGGTGTATCTGACAGGCTACACGCGCGGGCCGGGACTACTTTTGTGCTTGCACTGGCAGCGAGCGGGTGGTGTGTGTGTGTGTGTGTGTGTGTGTGTGTGTGTGTGTGTGTGTGTGTGCGTGCGCGCGCGCGCGTCGGCGACGGTAAATTACCAGGGCTGTCTCTCTGCCACATACAAAGGCCAGAGTAAAACATTTGAATATTCCGTTTTTTGCCACTTTTTGTACTTTGTAGATAGATCAGCTATGCCACCCAAGAAGAAGAAAGGGGACATACGAAGCTTTTTCATAAAGCAGAGTGTAAGTAGGCAAAATAACTAGCCACACAAATAAACTAGCAGTAGTAGTGACTGACCAGGCTTTCAAATGCAGATTCTACTGTGGAAAATAGTATTGATTGGTGATAGTATGTGTTACCATGTTGTTACAGTTAAACCTAGCAGCAGCAATCTTTCAACTAAGGTTAAGAGTATTGATTAGGCTGTGCAGCACTGATAGACTCATAGAAGTCACGCTATCATGATAGAATGCTACGTTAGCAAGTCACTGAATGTTAATTAGCTGACCTTAACTTAGAATCTTGCAGTCAACATAAACAGTGGATCTGAGACATTTTTCGTTTCTACATTCTATTTATGTAATGCATTTGTGAGTGAGTGTAGCCTAAGAATTTAATATTTAAGAATAGAATATATCAATAGAATTTGATATAGAATAGTAGATACAATTTTAGTATTAATGGAATACTGTAATCATGGATAATAATAATAATAATAGATAATAATAATGGATTTGTTGTGTTGAATGCATACTATGATACGTGTGTATTTTATTCATTTGTTCATTATTTAATTACATATAGAAAACTCATTCCAGGGGGAGGGGGAGGGGGATGTCCCCACCAAAGCTGAGGCCAAACCTACGCCCTTGCAAGATAGTATTATTCCTCACAGCGTCGTAAAGTACATGAGTCTGAAAGTGAACTCGCGGTGTGTGTGTTATCCAGCTGATGTGGGCGTTTCACAGGATTGCAGGATCGCCTCACATTTGCGTTTGAATAGCGCACGCTCTCCGTGGGCGGAGTCAAATTAAAACATAACGAGCTGAGATGCGAACGACTGACATCTCTCTCTTTTCATTCATATTCCATAAACTGAGAATATTAGTTTTTTTATAAAAATTACTTCATTTAAAAGAAGAGAGTTCAAGCTTCATGCCTGTGTGACTGTTTGACTGAGTATTCGCTGAGTTATGGTTCATTTTCGGACGCGTTTCAGAATGGACTTAACTGACAGAGAGAAGGCAGAACTCGCTTCGTGTTTATTTTTCTTTATTTGGCAAAAAGCACAACACTTTGTTTTTATTGTGAGTATACACAAAAAAAAAATACACACTTAACAGGATCGATTGATGTATGAAACTCCTATGGAAAATCAAAGTCAACAGAGTATTTTTGAGTCTCTTTTACACTGATTAAAAAAAAGCGAGCTGGTATCGCCGGCGATATCGCCGACCCCAGGGGGTTAAATAACCCCCCAAAAAAATTCAGTTGCCTCAAAATAGCAACGCGCCAACAATGCGCCTGAACACACCTCATTTTCAGACCAGCATGCCTGTGGGCGCACAAATGGGCTCAAATGCATTTGCTATTTAAACAATGTGGCGCAGGACATGAAAATGATACATGCGTCAGATTGAAACTAGAAAAAAACACTTGCGTTGTGCTTGGCGCTTCATTGCACCGGGTGTATGATGGGGCCCATCATTTCAACATATTTCAGTCAATTTTTACTCATCTCAGTATAGCAATATAGTTTGGTAAAAGCTAAACTAGTAGACGTGTTCATGTAAAAATAACATGTTTACTAATGTAAGTGCCTGTAAACAACAGCGCGCATTTGTGCCGTTCATTCATTCACACACAGAAACGCATTTCAAATTTAAACAGTATTTTTGCGGTTTACAGACACTATTCCATATCGTGATTAGAACAAAGCACTTAAGAATAAAGAGCTTACTATTCACAATCCTCAGCTGGATCCATTCTGTTGCTCCTTGAAATTAAACTAAATCAGCACTTCTGAGGTAAATTTTCCAGGATTATTATTACGATAGTATTATTCCTCACAGCGTCGCAAGACGACGTAAAGTACATTAATCTTATTAAACTTTGTGTTTTATCGAGTTAATGTGGGTGTTGACATGTTTGCATGGATTGCCTCAGATCATTTGTGTTTCAATAGTGTGTGATCTCCGTAGGCGTGTTCACATTAGCAGATTATGAGCTGAAATGAGAATGACTGACATCTCTCTTTTCATACAAACAGAGAATATTTGTTTTCGTTTTGAATTAGATAATTTAATAGTAGACACTTAAATGATTATAAAGATATATTGCTCATGCCTGGGTGAATAGTATTTGCTGAGTCTTGTTTAAGTTTAGAGACGTGCTCCAGAAAAAAGAGGAGAGGCAGAGATCACACCCTGTTTATTTTCTTTATTTTACAAAAGCACAATGCTTTTGTGCATTGTAAGTTCGATTGTAAGTGGACACATAAAAAAGTAAACATTTTACAGTTTCTTTTTTTTATATTTTTTAAGTCTGTATGACCATAAATGACGGAGAATTTTAAGTCTATTTTGCTGCTATGTGAAAAAAATAGAGCAAAACATGCTGGCGCGTTTGCCAACCCCAGAGGGTTAATAGGAAGCCAATGCAGTGTTGACAGAACCGGGGTAATATGGTCATACTTCCTGGTTCTAGTAAGAACTGCTGCATTTTGTACCAGCTGTAGTTTGTTAATTATGCGTGCAGGGCAACCACCCATAAGAGCATTACAATTATCTAGCCTTGAGGTCATGAATGCATTAACTAACTGTTCCGCATTTTTGATTGAAAGCATATGTCGTAATTTAGATATATTTTTAAGATGGAAGAATGCAGTTTTATAGATGCTAGAAACGTGGCTTTCAAATGAAAGATTGGTATCAAAGACCACACCCAGATTCCTAACCAACGGCGAAGAATTGACAGAGCAGCCATCAATTGTTAGACAGTTTTCTAGGTTAGTACGTGCAGAGGTTTTTGGTCCAATCATTAGAAACTCATATATTTCAGAATTAAGTAGTAGGAAATTACTAGTCATCCAAATTTTTATATCAGCTATGCATTAAGTTCCTTTTTTCTAATTGGTAAGTTTTGTCGGGCGCGAAGAGATATAGAGATGAGTATCATCGGCATAACAGTGAAAACTAATCCAATACTTCCTAATGATATCTCCCAAGGGTATCATGTACAGAGTGAACAGCAACGGTCCTAGTACTGAGTCTTGTGGTACTCCATTCTGAACTCGTGATCGAACTACAAACTGATAACGGTCAGATAAGTATGATTTAAACCATGCTAATGCAATTCCACTAATGCCAACATATTTTTCAAGCCTATTTAAAAGAATGTTGTGGTCAATGGTATCAAATGCAGCACTAAGATCGAGAAACACTAATAGAGAGATACAACCACGATCGGATGATAAGAGCAAGTAATTTGTGACTCTTTGTAATTGTAATTACTTAGAGCTGTCGCAGTACTATGGTACGGTCTAAATCCTGACTAAAAATCCTTGCAGATACCATTTCTTTTTAAAAAGGAACATAGTTGTGAGGATACTGCCTTTTCTAGTATCTTTGACAGAAAAGGTAAATTCGAGATCGGCCTGTAATTGACAATTTTTTTGTAGGATCAAGTTACGTTTTTTTAATAAAAGGTTTAATAATAGCCAGCTTAAAAGTTTTCGGTACATATCCTAGTGACAAAGATGAATTAATTATATTAAGAAGAGGATCTATGACCTCTGGAAGCATCTCGTTCAATAGCTTAGTCGGTTTAGGGTCTAACATACATGTTGTTGATTTAGATGATTTAACGAGTTTAGACAATTCTTCCTCTCCTATAGCAACGAATTAATACATTTTACTACAATGCACTGTCTGATGTGATTCTGTAGTACACGGTTGCATAGTTAATATTTTCTCTCTACACAAGTCATGACGTCGATTCTAGCGGGTTTTCATTTCCACGGTTCATCGCAGCATGGTGAGTACAGGCAAGCTACTCTTTTTTTGTTTGAATTTTAATTACAATTTTTTTATTCTGAGTTGCATTTAGTGTGATGTTAAAAGGAAGTATTTAAAAAAAAAAAGATTGTGTAACTTTACCATATCACACAAATAACTAGAGCAACGTTTCCCAAAAGCATCGTAGGCCTAAGTATATACAGTATATGAGTGTGTGTATATATATATATATATATATATATATATATATATATACACACACACATATATACACACACACACATATATATTTCTATGAATAAATTGATTAAAAGTAAACTATATTGACATTATTATTATTATTATTATTATTAAGTATACATTTATTAAATTAAACATGAAACTACATTCAATAGTAATAATGTCAATCCGTTGCTAGGGTCAGACACAGTATTTTATCTAACCAGCTTACTGGTGTGTCAGTGTTTATTTTGTAAAACACGAAATGTATATGTAAAGTTTCACCCATCTTTATCAGAACTAATTAAACCGTTTGATACTAGCAAATAACAATTAAATAATTGTCTTGGCATGTTATTCATATACAAACAATGCTGGTATTTTAACCATAACCCTTTTCATTATCAAGTAAATCCATTTTAATAACATCTTGAGACTTGCTGAAAATATTCAACTTTTATTTAAATGTTAAAAATTAATACTTGTAACTGTAAAGCATATACTGAAATAAAATTAAAATGAATAAAAATAACTTGAAATAAGTTCGTAGACATTTGCAATGTGACAAGTCAAAAGAAGTAACTGGATTATTGCTTGGAAATGTACATGAAACAAATTGTTCGTTTTCCAAAAAAGAACAATATTTATAATACTATATATTATAACCAGATACAAGAAATTAACGGATTCAAAGTTGTGTGTTATACTACCATGTAAAAGTCATAAGCATTGTTTTCAACCGTATTTCCTGTTTACCGTGGCGTCGACGTCATTACTGTGCCACTAACCAATGAGAGCCGTAATGGGAAGGTCGTGAATCAGTATATTGTGACATGAATGTGGCCGACTCCCTGATCAGTGCCCTGACTAGTCTACTGAACTGGAACGATTGAGACGCACGCAGGGAGATTAGTGAACGACAAATATGATTCAAAATTGTTATGTGGGTGTGTGGAGATGAACCCAATTGCAGACAGTAGTCACAGCAACACAGTTTATTGTACAAATAACAGGAAAAACAAAGCCCACGAGGGGGCAAAACAAGACAAGACTACAGGTGACTAAACTAGACTATGACTCTGACAATTAACTAGACTATAAACTAACAGCAAAAACAGGACTTTCTTAAGACAATATTCTTGAAAGGATACTCACAAGGTTTCACAATGAATAACACGCAAAGTTAGACAATGTACCGACACAGGACAGAAAACATAAGGGGATTAAATAGAGAGAAACTAATGACAAGCAACAGGTGATAATGGGGAAACAATAATGACTAAACAAGGATAACAAGGAGGGCGGGGCTAGATGACGAGACAACACAAGCACATGGCCTAGCAAAAGGCCATGTGTGTGCACATAAAACATGGGCCTGTCATGATCCTGCCTCAAGACCAGGGAAAATCAAAGACTAGAAGGCAGAATCATGACAGAACCCCTCCCTTAAGGAGCGGCTACCAGACGCTCCCTAAGGGAACACTAAACACGTGACATGACGGACTGAGACATGGACACAAACCAACAAAACATGACAAAAACCAACAACGGCAAACATGAATAAACAATAGCAGGGTTGGGGTGAAAAATCAAAAACAACAGACAAGGCAGAGGAGGTGGAGACAACACAGAGTTCATGGGGGAATGTCCAGGGTGGGTGGATGGGACTGTGGTCTTGGGTCTTCCGGACGAGGGCTGTGGACAAGGAATCCGGGCAGGTTTGGATGGGGACACACGAGGAACATTCTTGGGGGAAACAGTCTGGGGTGAAGTGGTGACAGGGGCGTCCGGGGAAACAGACAGAGGTCGGGTGATAGTGGGGACCGCTGCAGCCGGCAGCGGAGCGAAGACAATGGGTGTGACAGGTGGTAAGGGAGCGGAGAAAGATGCAGACTGGGAAGCTGGGACAGGGCTGGACACATTAGCTGGGACAGGGCTGGACACATTAGCTGGGACAGGGCTGGACACATTAGCTGGGACAGGGCTGGACACGGGCATCTTCCCGTCAGCTGGGACAGGGCTGGACTCCTTAGCAGGAACAGGGCTGGACACATTAGCTGGGACAGAATCCCCGTTCTCAGAGACAGGCTCGGAACCTTCGCTCTCTGAAGCAGACTCAGTACTCTCCATCGCCGACTCAGAAACAAAGCTTTCTGCCGTAGTCATGGAGACAGCCTTCTCTGCAGCAGACTTGGGTACAGTGCTCTCGGCGGCTGCCTTGGAAACAGCACTCTCCTCAGCTGTGGGCACAGGACTTGAGGACATGACAGGAATTTCAAGGATCTTGGCAAGACTAGACAGGTAGTCAGACAAAGTTTTGGCAGCAACAATGACAGGCATCTCCTTTCGGGCAGAAACTGCTTGCAGAACCTCTTTAGCGGCTAGATCAGCCACAACTCTCGCAGCAGATTCTGGGACAGCGCTTGCAGCAGCGGGCTCTGGAACAGCGCTTGCAGCAGCGGGCTCTGGAACAGCGCTTGCAGCAGCGGGCTCTGGAACAGCGCTTGCAGCAGCGGGCTCTGGAACAGCGCTTGCAGCAGCGGGCTCTGGAACAGGGCTTGCAGCAGCGGGCTCTGGAACGGGCTGAGATGAAGGACGAGAGGCTCCCTTTCTCCTCTTCTTTCTCTTAGGTCGCGGTGTGGAAGTCATAGCCGGACTTGTGACCGGTTGAAGAAGCTCAGCGGGATCTGTGACTTGAGTTGGAAGGGCAGTCTCAGGCAGCGCTGACTCGGTCGAGGATGACTCCGACGGAGAATCCCACGAAGTCCGTCTCCCTCGTTTGCCACGGAGCTCAATGGGTGCAGAAGAGACCTCGGGAGAAGAAGTGGAACCAGCCTGATCATCATGGGTGACAACGGCCAGGACGTGACCCTCCGGGACCACTGGCAGCGAGGCAGGTGGAGACAAGATGGAGCCCCGCAACTCCCTTCGAGATAAACGGTCCACCATGTCAGCAAACGGCTGGCAGGCCAACTTCTCCCGTTCAGCAAGGGGTGGAGGAGCGTGGAGACCCGCTATGAGGTAGCGGTTGAGAAGGATATCAGGTAGGAAGAGTCTCTTCTCATTAGCGACTCGAGCGTACTCCTTAATGGATCTCTCTCCCTGAGGAGGAATCGGCAGCTTGCCGACTCTGATGTCAGACATCGTCTTGTGCCACCAATCTATAAGAAGGTCCGATTGGGACTCGACAGGCGAGGACATACTGTCCGCTGGGTTCGGTCTTGGTCGGTACATCCTGTTATGTGGGTGTGTGGAGATGAACCCAATTGCAGACAGTAGTCACAGCAACACAGTTTATTGTACAAATAGCAGGAAAAACAAAGCCCACGAGGGGGCAAAACAAGACAAGACTACAGGTGACTAAACTAGACTATGACTCTGACAATTAACTAGACTATAAACTAACAGCAAAAACAGGACTTTCTTAAGACAATATTCTTGACAGGATACTCACAAGGTTTCACAATGAATAACACGCAAAGTTAGACAATGTACCGACACAGAACAGAAAACATAAGGGGATTAAATAGAGAGAAACTAATGACAAGCAACAGGTGATAATGGGGAAACAATAATGACTAAACAAGGATAACAAGGAGGGCGGGGCTAGATGACGAGACAACACAAGCACATGGCCTAGCAAAAGGCCATGTGTGTGCACATAAAACATGGGCCTGTCATGATCCTGCCTCAAGACCAGGGAAAATCAAAGACTAGAAGGCAGAATCATGACAAAAATAACAAGATCGATTACATAAAACGTTTATTAAAAAGGCAGATTTGTTCACTAACGTAACATCACTATCTTACATTAAATAAAAATGTATATATTTTTCAAACGTGCACTCATTTATTTTGTTACATAACCGATTCAATTTGAGGAAAGGAACAAATACCATTTATTATCTTTAGCATGTCACTCACTTTTAATGTAGGCTACGATCTAACAGCAGGGCCGTCGCAAGTGGGGTGAAAGGTGGTGACAATTATAGGTGCCCAGGGGGCCCCACAAAATCCAGCAGTTATACTATATAGGCCCCTGTTGTATGAATAATTCTAATATTTATATTAGTTGTATGCCTGAGATTTAAATGAAAACCACAAAAACAGGCAATTTGTTTTTTTCCAAATATCTGCTTCTCTTACCTCCCTAAAAATGGTTTAGTCCGATCAAAAGTATTTATTATTTATTCAGTCAGTGACAATAAAATTGTAAGTCCCTACCCAGCTCGTGAACAGACCAATCAGAGTTGAGGCGGCAGTGCCTGAAGTTAACGATGAACTTGGTGGAAGAGCAGGAGACTGACTGACTGACAAAATGTCGGGGAAAAGAAAACATAAATCAGGGTACCAGAATGCCAAGAAAAGAAGGAGAGGGAGGCCAGGAGAGTTGTGCAGTCGATCAAGACGTTCTTAAAGACAGGTTGTATTGTTATTTCGCTGAGAATAAGAAAACTACCGTCTACAGCCTGCCGGGTTCTGTCACTCTTCATTATCGGTGCGCACCACAATCAACCGAATGATTACCTGGTGAAAATTCAAAAGTCTTTTTACACTATTGGTAATAGAGTTAAAAAATGTACACAACGCATTGCTTTATGCACCTGACCTGCCGGCTGATGATGTACTTATTACATCAAGAAAACACGAATACAACACACTGCACTTGGATGAATACATTTATTAGCTTTATTTAATAATATTAACAGTTCCATATTATATATTTTTTTAAATAAGACAATAAATTATTTTATTTTTTAAATTTGACTGCATTCTTGTCAATTTCTAAATGTGTACTTTTTGATTTATGAATTATAACAGACTGATGGGGGGAATTTTTTTTTTATTTTGCTGTTACTTTTTTAGATTTGGTTTTATTATTATTTAACAATTTCTTACTTTTTGTTAGTTTTTATTAGTTGTTTTTAAAATTGTGTTGTGTTAACTTTTAAAATAAAGGTTTTACAACAACATCCCCATCTTCTGTTATATGTGGGCCTGCATGCTCATCTACTGTACAGTATATGATATTGGTGGAGGGTGGTGGGGGCCCACATCAATATTTTTTCAGGGGGCCCCGAATCCCGTCTAACGGAGTCACTTCACTAGATAGCACCAGCCAGCGAGAGGCTATACTGTTTCAGTAAAGCAAAAGCACACCGACTCAGGTAACGTTAAGCTGATAAAATAGCATTGGCAAAAAAGTTGTGCTTACCTTTGCGTGGATTTCAGGATGATTCTCTTGGTGTGAGAGGACGCTGGCGCACTGTGGCTGCCGCTTCTCCATCAGCGCGTTAAATTGTTTATTTTAAGGTGCCGCTGCTGGTTTTATATCGGCTGATTTCTGCTAATATGCAGCTTTGCTGGATTTTATTTGTTTTTATACTGGCATCATTTGAGGTCTACGGCAAGATTCACTACCTCTCGTACTCCACTATGATAAAATACTGTGCCACGGAACTTTTACAGCTTCGTCATTTTCAGCCCCTTGTTACTGGTGGTTTGGAAATACAACTGCGATCGCTACAACTTTTCCGACGGCCAAAGTACGTTCATCGTGGCTCCAGCCGGAACCTGCATTCAAGCGGAGCAGATATAAACACAATTTGGTCTCAGAGGCGTCTGGATCGTCGCCATTTATCTTCGCGTCATGTCTGCTCTGCGAATTTCTCTTACCTCCAGAAGTCTACTCCATCAAACTGTGGTGTTCGTCTTGACACAATCAGGTTTGCACATCTGAACACTCGCTCTATTAACAACAAAGCGGCTTCACTTTGTGACTTTGTTTTGGATAAAAAACTTGACTTCTTCTGCCTCTGTGAAACATGGCATCAGCCTAATGACTATCTCAATTTAAATATGTGTACTCTGCCTGGCTACACTTATCTTGACCGGCCGCGCTCCACTGGCCGCGGTGGCGGTCTTGCTGTCATTTATAGATCTGATGTTGCAGTAACTGAGGTTTCATTGCCTTGCTTTTCATCATTTGAATGCTTGGCTTTCAAGCTGACTGGTCTCTCATCAGTTCTTGTGTTGAATATCTACCGCCCTCCCAAACTTAACTCTGCATTTTTCTCTGAATTTACTGAGTGTCTGACACTTGCCAGTGCACTCAGTCCAGGTATTCTTTTAACTGGTGATCTCAATTTTCATGTTGACAATCTGACTTGCAATAATGCTGTGTGCCTCACGGATGCACTTGAATGTTTTAACTTCACTCAGCATGTTGACTTTCCGACACACAAACACGGACATATATTAGATCTGGTCTGCACTTCAGGAGTATTTATTGAACAACTTGAGTGTACTGATGTATGTATAAGTGATCACAAGCTCATCACGTTCAATCTGACTCCTCCTTCTTTGCAGACTGTGAAAGAACGTGTTATCTGTTTTAGGAAAATCAGTGATATTGATCTTGATCTCCTTAGTCATACTATGGGCGATTTACCAGTTGCAGCCTCTACTGATCAGTATAATGCTGCACTTACATCCATTCTGGATGAGTTTGCTCCTCTGAAAAAACGTGTTGTGTCTTTTAAGAGATCATCACCCTGGTACACATCGGAGTTGAGCAAATTGAAGGCATTAGGCAGGCAGTTGGAGCGGAAATACAAAAAATCTGGTCTAACAGTTCATAGATTAATGTTTAATCAGCATCAGATTGAGTATCAAAATGCTCTCAAAGCTGCAAAAGGGGCATATTATTCTACTATTATTAGTAGCAACATTTCTAATCCCCGTGTTCTGTTTAGAACAGTCAATAATTTAATCAAACCTCCGAGTGATTTTAACTGTTCCACCATTGAGCAGTGTAATGCATTTCTCAATTATTTTGCAACTAAAATTGAGAATATCCATAACGTTATTGCTTGTGATGTTGCTTCTGAGGTTGTGGAATTGCATCCTCCTGATCTCTCTGGTCTTGTTTTTTCAAGTTTCAGTGCTGTTGACTCTGATTTTATTTCGAAACTTGTCTTGTCTATGAACTCTACTACTTGCATACTTGATCCACTCCCTACGACTGTTTTAAAAAATTGTCTGCCTGTCATTTTACCCCACATCACTACCATTGTAAATGCCTCACTCATTACAGGAAATGTCTCTTCTGCTCTAAAAATGGCTGCAGTTACGCCAGTTCTTAAAAAAGCTGGTAGCAATATCACTGACATGTCAAATTATCGACCCATTTCCAATCTACCTTTCCTGGCAAAAGTGCTTGAGCGTGTGGTTGTTGGCCAACTCCATACTCATCTCCGTACGAATAGCCTATTAGAAAGATTTCAATCGGGGTTCAGATCTGGACACAGTACAGAGACGGCTCTGGTCAGGGTTCTGAATGACCTCCTTATTATAGCTGACTCTGGGGCATGTGGCATTTTGGTCATGTTAGACCTTACTGCTGCATTCGATACCATATGTCATAGTATACTATTGGACAGATTGCATAAGTGGACCGGGCTGTCTGGAACGGTGTTAAACTGGTTTGAATCTTACCTCTCAGGTCGTTCACAATTTGTCTACCTGGGTTCAAACAGATCTGAGACTGCTTCTCTGTGTCAGGGTGTCCCTCAGGGGTCAGTCTTGGGTCCTATTTTATTTAGTGTTTATATGTTGCCTCTTGGGCAGATCATTCAGAAATATGGCCTGAGCTATCACTGCTATGCAGACGACACCCAGATTTATATCAGCTCTCAGCCTGATCTTAATTCTTCCTCTTCAAAACTGTCTGACTGCTTAATGGAAATTAAAGGGTGGATGAAACTCAACTTTCTGAAACTAAATTGCTCCAAAACTGAAGTCTTGTTAATTGGCACTCCTTTGAATGTCAGTAAAAGTAAGGATTTTAGTATTTCAGTAGACAACACCAAATTGTCCCCTTCTGGTCAGGTTCGTAACTTGGGCGTTATTTTTGATGCCCAGCTAACTTTTAATTCTCATTTTAAAAACATAACGAAGGTTGCTTTTTTCCATCTGAGAAACATTGCGCGCATTAGACCATTTCTCTCTAGGCCTGATGCAGAGAGGCTTATCCATGCCTTCATCACGTCAAGGCTTGATTATTGTAACTCTCTCTTTGCGGGTTTACCAGCAAACTCTATTAAGAGGTTGCAATATATACAGAACTCTGCCGCACGTGTTTTGACTCACACATCATCTCGCCATCACATTACACCTGTGCTCCAGCAACTGCATTGGCTTCCAGTTCAGTCACGTATTGATTTTAAAGTTCTGATTTTAACTTATAAAGCAGTACATGGGCTGGCTCCAGATTACATCTGTGATTTGGTTACTCCGTCCATTCCTGCTCGCTCTCTCCGCTCTGCTGGCTCTCTCTCTCTGTGTCAGCCTCGTTGTAAATTAAAAACTATGGGGGGAAGGGCCTTTTCCTGTAATGCGCCAAAGTTATGGAATACATTACCTGCGTCTATCAGGGACGCTGATTCTGTGGATTGTTTTAAGAGACTTCTTAAGACACATCTTTTTAGTCAAGCTTTTAATTTATAAATTGTGTACTTATGATACTGATTTTTTACTGCAATGTTTGTTTGATTATTTTGTTATGTATGCTGTAGCGCTTTGAGTATGTGAAAGGCGCATTATAAATAAAATTTATTATTATTATTATTAAAGATGTTGCTTTAGTGTTTTTACCAGCGATTTCCACTCCACACGGTTTACACAAGGCCTTGTTTGTCTTGGCATCAAACATGAAATTGAGCCATATATCTTCTCTTCTTTTTCTCCCAGCTGTTTCATTTCATTTCATTATAGTTTAAGTCAGACAGATACCCAACGTATGCAAGATGATGTAATCGCGTCCAGATGGATCAGTACATTACTTTTCAAATGTGCGTCTTACCGCACCACGCACGCACCAAGATTAATTCTGATTGGATCTTTTCCAAAAACGTCCCTCACTCACATTTTCGTCTAGTTTTTATTCACGAGTTCACACTTACATCACACAGCAATAAATTACAGCAATACCTCCCCCTTTTCCTTTTAAACAAGCCTCGTGTTTATAGCAGTAATCTTGTGGGGTGAACTCATTTAAAGTAATGTAATTGTCTGGTTTTACCCAAGTTTCTGTCAAACACAGCACATCTAGGTTATGGTCTGTAATCATATCGTTAACAATAAGTGCTTTTGAAGAAAGGGAATGAATATTCAGCAACCCGAGCTTTATCATTTGTTCCTCTGCATTATATTTGTTTTTTATTTGTTGAACATCAATACAATTTTTACCCTTAAATGGGTTTGAGAGTATTTTGTATTTCCTAGTTCGGGGAACAGACCCAATCTCTATGTGATAATATCTAGGTAAAAGAGTCTCTATGTGATGGGATTTATCTGACCTCAGTGATGTGTGAGAGCTAGCAGACGGTCGGTTTAGTCAGTCTGTCTTTTTCCTGACCTGAGCCCCAGATTGTCATGTTTGAGCTCTAAGACTATGTGCCATATTACTAGAGAAAAGAGCAGCACCATCCCAGGAGGGATGAATACCATCTCTTTTCAACAGGTCAGGTCTGCCCCAAAAACTTTTCCAATTGTCTATGAACCCTATATTATTTTATTTAGTGAGCACAGTCTACTAACTAGCTCATCACTCAGTGAACATTTAGTGTTAGTGTTACTATTAGTGTTACTCGACCTTAGTTCTGCATTTGACACTATCGACCACAACATTCTTTTGAATAGACTCGAAAATTATGTGGGCATTACTGGAATTGGATTAGCAAGGTTTAAATCATACTTTTCTGACCTTTATCAGTTTGTAGTACTAAACAAAGAGACGTCATATCGATCACAAGTTCAGTATGGAGTACCACAAGGCTCAATACTAGGACCGTTTCTTTTCACTCTGTACATGCTACCTTTGGGAGATATCATCGGGAAGCATGGGATTCGTTTTCACCCATTCTGTATGATCAGGGTTACGCGCAGATGCCTTCGTTCCCTGTCCATTTGGAAGAAATCTTGGTTCCTGTCTCAAGGCCCAGTGTTGGGAGCGCCATGTCGCCAAAAAATAATTTAGAGAGGCCTGTGGCAGGACCATCATCATTCTTGGCACATAAATTGCCTAGAGATCTTGACCGTTTCCAGGGCACTGAGGAGCTTCCTCACAGACCTCAGGGACCATCACGTTCTTGTACGGACGGACAATGTGTCAGTGGTCTCTTATTTGAATCATCAGGGGGGTCTGAGATCATGCCCTCTATGCAGAGTGGCACATCAGATCTTCCTATGGGCCCAGGGGAGACTATTGTGGCTCAGAGCAATGTACATCCCCAGGACCAGAATCGGGGAGCAGACATCCTGTCGAGGCAGGGACTGAGGCCCAGGAAATGGAGACTTCAACCTGAGGTGGTGAGGTCAATATGCGAGAGGTTCGGCCCAGTGGAAGTGGATCTTTTTGCATCTCAAAAGACGACCCGCTGTCCTCTGTGGCTCTCTCTAACCCACCCAGCTTCACTAGGGATGAATGCGATGGTGCAGGTGTAGTCGAGGCGGGGCCTGTAAGCATTTTGCTCGATTGCTCTGCTCCCAGGAGTCCTGGAGAGGTTCCGGCGAGACTGGGTCAGTCTACTTCTAGTAGCCCCTTTGTAGCCGGGCCGAGTATGTTTCACAGGCATAATATCAATCCTGGAGGGCCCTCCATGGGAGATCCCCATCAGGAGGGACCTGCTTTCTCAATATTCCACATTTGTCCACAACTGTGGAAACTGTGGGTCTGGCCCCTGAGGGGGCCCAGTGCCTAGAAGCCGTCTGTCGGCAGGAGTGGTCGAAACCATACTTAGCTCCAGAGCTCCATCCACAAGGAAACTGTACAACCTGAAATGGAGGGTTTACATGAACTGATGTAGAGAGCATGGTGTGGATCCAGTTAAATGCCCGTTGGCTTCAGTGCTGGAGTTCCTCCAGAATCGCTTCTCTGCTGGTCTTAATAGTTGCACTTTAGGTGTACGTGTCTGCCATTGCGGCCTTCCATAATCCTTTAAGTGACGGACCCTTAAGGAGACACCAGCTGGTCGTACGGTTCCTCCATCGTACTACTCGACCTCAGTGCTGCATTTGACACTGTCGATCACAACATACTTCTTGACAGGCTGGAAAACTAGGTAGGGCTTTCTGGGATAGTCCTAAAATGGTTCAGGTCATACTTAGATGGGAGAGGTTATTATGTGAGTATATGAGACCATAAGTCTGAGTGGACATCCATGACATGCGGAGTCCCTCAAGGCTAGATTCTTGCGCCACTCCTGTTCAACCTGTATATGCTCCCAATGAGCCAAATAATGAGAAAGAACCAAATTGCTTACCACAGCTATGCAGACGACACACAGATCTACTTAGCCCTATCGCCTAACGATTACAGCCCCATTGACTCCCTGTGCAAATGCATTGATGAAATCAACAGTTGGATGTGCCAAAACTTTCTTCAGTTAAACAAAGACAAAACTGAAGGCATTGCGTTTGGAAACAAAGATGAAGTTCTCAAGGTGAACGCATACCTTCACTCTAGGGGTCAAACAACTAAACATCAAGTCAGGAATCTTGGTGTGACACTAGAGTCAGACCTTAGTTTCAGTAGTCATGTCAAAGCAATAACTAAATCAGCATACTTTCATCTGAAAAATATTGCAAGAATTAGATGCTTTGTTTTTTTTAGACAAGACTTAGAGAAACTTGTGCATGCTTTCATCACCAGCAGGGTGGATTATTGTAATGGACTCCTCACTGGCCTTCCCAAAAAGACCATAAGACAGTTGCAGCTCATACAGAACGCTGCTGCCAGGATTCTGAGCAGAACCAGAAAATATGAACATATCACACCAGTCCTCAGGTCTTTACACTGGCTCCCAGTTAGATTTAGGATTGATTTTAAAGTATTATTACTGGTATATAAATCACTCAATGGCCTAGGACCTCAATACATTGCAGATATGCTCACTGAATATAAACCCAACAGATCACTCAGATCATTAGAATCATATCAGCTAGAAATACCAAGGGTTCACTCTAAGCATGGCGAGTCGGCTTTTAGCTATTATACCAGCCGCAACTGGAACCAGCTTCCAGAAGAGATCAGATGTGCTCCTACAGTAGTCACATTCAAATCCAGACTCAAAACACTTCTGTTTAGCTATGCATGTACTGAATGAGCACTGTGCCGCTGTTCGTCCGACTGTTTGTACTGTACTGTATTTTATTTTATTTTTCTAAACTGTTTTAATTGTTCTTATTTCTTTTTATTAATTTAATTTCTTCTATGTAAAGCACTTTGAATTGCCATTGTGTATGAAATGTGCTATATAAATAAACTTACCTTGCCTCCATGGTGCATGGAGGATGAGGCCTGCGACTCGGGAGTCGGCTACGGCCAAGAACCTCACACTCAAGGTAGCTTTTCTCCTAACCATCACTTCTCTTAAAAGAGTGGGAGATCTCCAGACCTTCTCTATATCTCCTGAATGTCTGGAGTTTACTCCTGGCAGAGTTAAGGGTATATTGCATCCCAGACCGGACTATGTGCCTAAGGTGCCTTCTAATATGGCACGGTCTACGGTACTGCAGGCTTTTCATCCTCCACCTCATGGGACGGTGGAAGATAAGAGACTGCATCTGCTTTGCCCTGTCAGAGCGCTTAGTATCTACATTCAGAAGTCATCTCAGTGGAGGAAGTCAGATCATTTGTTGGTATGTTTCGGGTCACCTAGGAAGGGGTTCCCCGCTCCTAAGCATACCATCAGCAATTGGATGGTTCAAGCTATTTCCCTGGCCTATCAGGTGCACAGTCTGCCTTTACCCTTGACTTTAAGGGCTCACTCAACTAGAGGCATGGCGTCCTCTAGAGCCCTCCTTTCAGGGGCCCCTATCTAAGAGGTGTGTGATGCGGATGGCTGGGCAACTCCGGACACATTCACAAGATTTTAAAGTCTGGACCTCCCTTCTACGCCAGGTGCATGAGTGCTCTCGTCCTAAGTTGAGCCTGAGACAGCTTCACTCTAGGACAGGCAGGGTTCTTGTGGCATTCATTCCCCAAAGTGTCATCATCGACGCAGTGCGAGTTCCCTCAAAAAGGAACATCTCGGGTTACGGCTGTAATCCTTGTTCCCTCAGAAGGCCTCCCCCTGCCTTGGAGCGACTTGCTTCATCGCAGAAGCTAACTCTGTTGTGTGCCGGCATCCCTTTATAGCTCCTGTGTTTCCCGTCACACATTACGTCACGACGCAGCGCCAATCAGGATTGGTTTAGTTTCATACATGCTTCAGACGTGCTACGCTGGGGGCTTTCCCCAAAGTGTCGTCATCGAAGCAGTGTCTCGTCCCCTTCTCAGGGAACAAGGGTTACAAACATGGATACTGCAAGATTTGTTAACAAACCGTTTGTGCTATACAGTTGTGTTCTGGACTCAGCGTGGAACTGTTACACTGGAGAAATGGTGAGTGGTCTCTTTAATTGCTATTCACATACGCTCATATGATATTGTAATGCCAATATGCACTGTGGCCGGGCCCTGTGTTAGCACAGTATTGGCACATGGCGAGGTACATGTGAACTAACCATGCATGTTTGTGCAATTTTGTTAGCCTATATTTATATATAGTGGTGTGCCGTGGGTATTTTTACTTATCAAAACTGTGCCGTGGCAAGAAAAAAAAAAAGGTTGGGAAACACTGCTCTACAAAACAGTGGAATACTCAGTAAATATACATCCATTACATTTATTACTTTGACTTTCATCACTATATATATATATTCTTCAAAATATTAACAAAAACAATCACAATTTGGTTGATTTGACAGAATTATCTATTATTCTAATATTGTAATTTTATATTTTCTTAATATTAGTTATGTGTTTATTTTATCTTGAAGTGTTATTTTGCACTCTTTAAGTTATTACTCCAATAGATACTTTTATGCACAAAGAAAAGGAATTTCTGATTATGACATTTGTCCGACAGTGGCCAGTATCAGCTACAATATCAGCTATTCCTCAATGGTTATTCCCAATTCCATTGGCACATGTTGGAAAAAACAAATGACCCTCAGAGAAAGATCTCAAAAGATTTGTTAGTGAACAGACTGATCTCATGAAATGGCGTATGTATGACACGCCAATTCGATTTCCATTTTTGGCGTGCTATCAACACGCATAATCGCTTTTCAGCGTGTTTATCAACGCCGTTGACTTAACGTTACATTACTTAGTCTGTATATATAGATATGACCTACCCCAACTCCCTAAAAGTCCCTAAACCTACCCGTCACTGTGGTTAATCTTCCCACACCTAAACATACCTATTTTATGGACAATATTAAAATGATAAAACGTAATGGACAGATATGTAGGAAAATGGCATTTTTATGAACAATATGGCATTAAAAGATAGTTTGAGCCACGAATCCTACCCCTAAACCTAACCATAACCATTTCTTAAAACTACCTAGGCAACAATTATAAAGAAAAACAACAGACAGACGAGTATAATCACAATAATTTATTTATGGTTCCTATAGAACCATAATTATACTAACCTTACAACACAACATCGATTCACAAAATACACCAATTTTATTAGCTTGATGTAATCCAAACCTTCAGAATCCATTATTATTTGCAAGAAAAAGATCCAAACTCAGCCCTTTATCCAGTAATCGTCATCTTGACCGTGAACGTCAAACCCCGCGCTTGTTATGAATTCAAATTCAAAAATTGCGCCCTCAAGAAGCGACAGGTTACTATGGTTACGGCAGTAATATCAAACGCTCATTGGCTCTCGTCTCCTGCTTCGTCACAGATTGCGTCATGCACATTCACATTTGAAATGAAGCGCGCTGCGCACTGCCGCGCAGCCCTCAGAGCGAACCGAACCGAAGACGGATTAACGTTTTCATGGATTTGAATTAATAACTTAAATTCTGCTCTGTCTGATACCTCATACAAAACCACTGCCAGGGAGGACTGCGACACATCGTCACGTGAACAACTTTTGGTACCGATTTTGACATTTCTCATTAAATAAATTATTGTGATTATACTTGTCTGTCTGTTGTTTTTCTTTATAATTGTAGCCTATAGTTTTAAGAAATGGTTATGATTAGATTTAGGGGTAGGATTAGCAAACGTCCGGGGATAATGGTACGTGTAAGATTCACGTCTGAGGCTGTTAAACTGTGACATCTACACGTTTTCCAAAGGGGACCAACATGATTATTTCACGTACATTTTGCTCCGTTTCGCTCGGACATTTAACGGCGTAGACATACACGCGGAAGATGACGGTTCGTTTCGGCGTGAACATACACGCGGATAGCTCAAAATGCGTATAGATAACACGCCACTTTTGACTTGAAAGTGGCGTGTATGTTTACGCAAAGTCATGATGTCATGTTGTAGTGAAACAGATCAAGAGTATCATTATTGTACAATGTACATTATTGATGGTTCCAAATCCTGAATCTGGCCATACAGCTGTAGTAGTAGTCAATCCACTGTTGGATTTTAAAATAGGTAAAATAACATCTAATTTCTTATCTGTATACTCCTCAGACTTGGTTGATATTCATCAGGCCCCTTAATAGGTGGAAGAGGTTAATTTGCCTTAATTTGTAATATACTTTTTATCAAGCCTTAAAAATGGTAAATCTGATTTACCATTCAAGACTGGACATTATAATAGAATCCCTACAAACCCTGTTTAGAAGTCTACATCTAGGACTAAAAGTCTTCTTTTTGTGGATTTCTGCTCACATGGGATTGTGGGAAATTAAATAGCAGATGAGTTGGCAAAAAAGCATTTAAAAGAGTTCAAGAATCAATGTTCTGAATCAAGAATCAACCTTCTAGGGAAAGCTGAAATGAAGGGGTTCATCAATATTTTGCAAGAGCTGTGGACACTGGAAGAAAGGGAAAAGACACTTATATGAAGTAAATAAAGAAATAGGAAGTATGAGAAAAGTCTGTGGCAAAAGAAAGGGATGACACAATAATTTCACGTCTCCGTATTAGGTACACATCGCTGAACCAGTCATTTTTTAAAATAGGTTAACACATTACTGGATCCATCCATCCATCCATCTTCTACCGCTTATCCGGGGCCGGGTCGCGGGGGCAGCAGTCTAAGCAGGGATGCCCAGACTTCCCTCTCCCTAGACACTTCCTCCAGCTCTTCCGGGGGGACACCGAGGCGTTCCCAGGCCAGCCGGGAGACATAGTCTCTCCAGCGTGTCCTAGGTCTTCCCCGGGGTCTCCGCCCGGTGGGACATGCCCGGAACACCTTCCCGGGAAGGCGTCCAGGAGGCATCCGGAAAAGATGCCCGAGCCACCTCAACTGACCCCTCTCGATGTGGAGGAGCAGCGGCTCTACTCTGAGCTCCTCCCGAGTGACCGAGCTTCTCACCCTATCTCTAAGGGATCGCCCAGCCACCCTACGGAGAAAGCTCATTTCGGCCGCTTGTATCCGGGATCTTGTCCTTTCGGTCATGACCCACAGCTCATGACCATAGGTGAGAGTAGGAACGTAGATTGACTGGTAAATCGAGAGCTTCGCCTTGCGGCTCAGCTCCTTCTTTACCACGACAGACCGGTACAGGGACCGCATTACTGCAGAAGCTGCACCGATCCGCCTGTCAATCTCCCGTTCCATCCTTCCCTCACTCGTGAACAAGACCCCAAGATACTTGAACTCCTCCACTTGAGGCAGGAACTCTCCACCAACCTGAAGCGAGCAAGCCACCCTTTTCCGACTGAGAACCATGGCCTCGGACTTGGAGGTGCTGATTTTCATCCCAGCCGCTTCACACTCGGCTGCAAACCGTCCCAGTGCATGCTGGAGGTCCTGGTCTGATGAGGCCAACACGACAACATCATCCGCAAAGAGCAGAGATGAAATCGTGTGGTCCCCAAACCCGACCCCCTCCGGCCCCTGGCTGCGCCTAGAAATTCTGTCCATAAAAATTATGAACAGAACCGGCGACAAAGGGCAGCCCTGCCGGAGTCCAACACGCACCGGGAACAAGTCTGACTTACTGCTGGAAATACGAACCAAGCTCCTGCTCCGGTCGTACAGGGACCGGATAGCCCTTAGCAAAGGGCCCCGGACCCCATACTCCCGGAGCACCCTCCACAGGCCGCCGCGAGGGACACAGTCGAATGCCTTCTCCAAATCCACAAAGCACATGTAGATTGGTTGGGCAAACTCCCATGAGCCCTCCAGCACCCTGTAGAGGGTATAGAGCTGGTCCAGTGTTCCACGACCGGGACGAAAACCACACTGTTCCTCCTGAATCCGAGGTTCTACTATCGGCCGGATTCTCCTCTCCAGTACCCTGGCATAGACTTTCCCAGGGAGGCTGAGAAGTGTGATCCCCCTATAGTTGGAGCACACCCTCCGATCCCCCTTCTTGAAAAGAGGGACCACCACCCCGGTCTGCCAGTCCAAAGGTACTGTCCCCAACCGCCACGCGATGCTGCAGAGGCGTGTCAGCCAAGACAGCCCCACAACATCCAGAGACTTGAGGTACTCAGGGCGGATCTCATCCACCCCCGGTGCCTTGCCACCGAGGAGTTTCTTGACTACCTCGGTGACTTCAGCTTGGGTGATGGATGAGTCCGCCTCCGAGCCCTCAGCCTCTGCTTCCTCAATGGAAGACGTGACGGCGGGATTGAGGAGATCCTCGAAGTATTCCTTCCACCGTCCGGTGATATCCCCAGTCGAGGTCAACAGCTGCCCACCTCCACTGTAAACAGCGTTGGTAGGGCACTGCTTCCCCCTCCTGAGGCGCCGGACGGTTTGCCAGAATCTCTTCGAGGCCGACCGATAGTCCTTCTCCATGGCCTCACCGAACTCCTCCCAGGCCCGAGTTTTTGCCTCCGCAACCACCCGGGCTGCAGTCCGCTTGGCCCGTCGGTACCCATCAGCTTCCTCAGGAGTCCCACAAGCCAGCCAGGCCCGATAGGACTCCTTCTTCAGCTTGACGGCATCCCTTACTTCCGGTGTCCACCACCGGGTTCGGGGATTGCCGCCTCGACAGGCACCGGAGACCTTACGGCCACAGCTCCGAGTGGCCGCGTTGACAATGGAGGTGGAGAACATGGTCCACTCGGACTCAATATCTCCAGACTCCCTCGGGATCTGGTCGAAGCTCTGCCGGAGGTGGGAGTTGAAGATCTCTCTGACAGGAGATTCGGCCAAACGTTCCCAACAGACCCTCACAGTACGTTTGGGTCTGCCGAGTCTGTCCAGCTTCCTCCCCCGCCATCGGATCCAACTCACCACCAGGTGGTGATCAGTTGACAGCTCCGCCCCTCTCTTCGCCCGAGTGTCCAAGACATACGGCCGGAGGTCGGATGAAACAACCACAAAGTCGATCATCGACCTCCGGCCTAGGGTGTCCTGGTGCCATGTGCACTGATGGACACCCTTATGCTTGAACATGGTGTTCGTTATGGACAAGCTGTAACTAGCACAGAAGTCCAATAACAGAACACCACTCGGGTTCAGATCAGGGGGGCCGTTCCTCCCAATCACGCCCCTCCAGGTGTCACTGTCGCTGCCCACGTGGGCGTTGAAGTCCCCCAGTAAAACGATGGAGTCCCCAGTCGGAGCACTTTCCAGCACCCCTCCCAGAGACTCCAAGAAGGCCGGGTACTCTGCACTGCCGTTCGGCCCGTAAGCACAAACGACAGTGAGAGACCTATCCCCGACCCGAAGGCGTAGGGAAGCGACCCTCTCGTTCACCGGGGTGAACTCCAACACATGGCGGCTGAGCTGGGGGGCTATAAGCAAACCCACACCAGCCCGCCGCCTCTCACCATGGGCAACTCCAGAGTGGTGAAGAGTCCATCCTCTCTCGAGGAGTGTGGTTCCAGAGCCCAAGCCGTGCGTAGAGGTGATCCCAACTATCTCTAGTCGGAATCTCTGAACCTCACGCACAAGCTCAGGCTCCTTCCCCGCCAGAGAGGTGACATTCCATGTCCCTAGAGCTAGATTCCGCGTCCAGGGATCGGATTGTCTAGGCTCCCGCCTTCGACTGCCGCCCGATCCACTTAGCACCGGCCCCTTACGGTCCCTCCTGCAGGTGGTGGGTCCACGGGAGGGTGGCCCCACGTCACTCCTTCGGGCTGAGCCCGGCCGGACCCCATGGGGGGAGGCCCGACCACCAGGCGCTCGCATACGAGCCCCAACCCCGGGCCTGGCTCCAGGGTGGGGCCCCGGCTGCGCCATACCGGGCGACGTCACGGTCCTCCTTTTTTTGGGCATCATAAGGGGTTTTGAACCGCTCTTAGTCTGACCCGTCGCCTAGGACCTGTTTGCCTTGGGAGACCCTACCAGGGGCATATAGCCCCAGACAACATAGCTCCTAGGTTCATTCGGGTACTCAAACCCCTCCACCACGGTAAGGTGGCAGTTCAAGGAGGGGCATTACTGGATTGTGCAGCAAATGTGGATTACCAGAAACAGTTGTACCAGAAACATGTTCTTCTCACATCTCAAATGTTCTGGTTATTATGAAGAAAGATCTCAGCTCTTAGAAGGGGTTAAGGCTATAGGAGTAAATAAGTTAACAATAAGAAAACAATATTAATTAGAATAGTTTTTTTCTTTCTTTTTTTTCTTCTGCATCAACGCTTCACACTCCACCCCAGTAAGTGGTGTGAATGCACCAAAGCCAGTTTCCCAACCACCATAAAAATCCTAAAGAAGAAGAAGAAGAGAAATGCTGCCCACCGGAAATGCACGGAGATCGCTCATAGGCGGAACCATGTGGTCATAGAGTTAAAATAGAGTGTTAAAGACAGTTTCAAAGTAAATTTAGGACATTTAGTTGCTGCTTGTTATTTTATATTTTTTATATTTTTGTCTTTGATTGTCTTTAGTACCTGGCTGAAAATGAGTGCAAGGTCAGTTATGTATATTTATGCATTTATATATGGCATTTTTTTTTAATGCTTATTTTTATGCTTATATGTGTTTGCATTATTAACTTGAAGTTGTTTATCATTGATGTTAGTCTTCATTTTTGTAAAATTGTTGTTATAGTCAATTGTTCCTTTTCATTTCTGTGAATTCCTTGCAAATTCTAATATTGTTTTATTTGTTTGTGTAGCTCTTGCGGTGTTGTGGAGGCGAAAAAGGGACAATACAAACATCAGTGCAAGAGCCCATTTCTTTATTCAAATGGGCTGCTATTCTTCAGCAGCCACATACTTTTAGTTCTGTGTAGCATGAAGGGGTATGTTTGTGTTTTGTTTGTTTATTTTGGAGTCCAATAAAAAGCCCATTAACCTCTGCATCCTTGAGTCCTTCTTCATCCCTTGCCTCACCTAACAAATAGTCATATGTCATCATGAGTATCCTGTAAGCTCACAGTTTGAGCACACAGCGAGTGCACTGTGACCTCACATTGGGACCATAATATGAGCGCACAGCTGTGAGGTTACGCTTTTAGTTCACTGTGACCTTACATTGTGACCACATCATGAGTATCTGGGGAGCTCATGGTGAGATCACTGTGTGTGATGTCCCACGTCTGTCTTGGCCTGCCCACTCATCTCTTTCCTTGTGGGTTCCACTCCAGTGCCTGTTTGGTGACATTTTCAGGGCTCTTGCGGAGGGTGTGGCCTATCCAGCCACATTTTCTCTTGCATATTTCTTGGCCAATAAGCAGCTGCTTTGTTTTCTCCCACAAGCTGAAGTTTGAGATCTTACCTGGCAATCTGATGTGTAGGATGTAGCGGAGGCATTTGTTGATTAAGGTCTGGAGTTTGTTGGTGGCAGTCTTTGTCAGTCTCCAGGTTTCATATCCATACAACAAGACTGCTTTCACGTTGGTCCTAAAGATGCAGACACTTTGGTCTGCTTGAAGAGCGCTGTCGAGTTCCAGATGGGGCGTAGGGTGTTGAAAGCATGTCTGGCTTTGTTGATGCGGCTCCTGATGTCCTCATCTGCTCCTTTGTCCTTGCTAACCACTCTGCCCAGGTAGGTTAACTTGTTAAACTCGCTGATTTCCACACCATGTAGTTAGATTTGGTCCTGTTGTTTGTTGTTAATCCTCATGGTTTCTGTTTTCTTGGTGTTTATTTCTTTGCTTCCTCCAAGAGCCGGTTGAGCTTCTGTTGTGTGTCTTGGTGCCTGTGTGACAGTAGGCTGATGTCATCTGTGCAATCAAGGTCCTCCAGCTGTTTCTTGAAGGACCAACAGATCCCTGTGTTGGCATTTTCTTTGGACATTTTCAATATCCAGTCCACTATCAGCAGAAAGATGGTCGGTGACAACAAGCAGCCCTGTCTCACTCCTGTCCACACTTTAAAGGGTTCTGTAAGTTTTCCTTTTGTACGACCTAGCATGTCGAGTAGCTGTACAGCTGTTGGATGATGGAGACAAACTTGGGTGGGATCCCATAGTGTGCCATTAGCTTCCAGACAACTTCTCTGTCCACATTGTCAGAAGCCTTCTCAAAATCCACAAAGACTCTGTAGTGTGGAGACTGCCATTCCAAGAACTGCTCGATGATAATGCACAGGTTGGCGATGTGGTCTATGCAAGACTTGTCCTGTCTGAAGCCCGCCTGTTCATTTCTCAGTCGCTTGTCTAGAGCCTCTTTCAATCTTTAAAGCATGATGCTCCGTCAGGATCTTGCTGGGGACAGATAAAAGCATGATGCCTCGCCAGTTGTTGCAGCTAGACAGATTTCCTTTCTTGGGGCGTTTAACCAGATGTCTTTACCTCCATTCATTGGGTACGTGTTTTTGCATCCAGACTTTTTGTAGCAGAGGGAAAAGCACGTTGGTTTTTGTAACGTCTGCTTTCAAGGCCTCTGGTGGTATGCCGTCTGGACCTGCTGATTTGCCTGCTTTGATTTCTTTCAATCAAAGCCTTTGTGAACTTGGCTTTGGTGGGTGGATTTGTGTTGACATCCAGTAGGCTGTCTGCTGGAAATATAGGTGGGGGTTGCTCTGGAGTAGGTCTTTTGTTGAGAGTTTTTTTAAATGTTCAGCCCATCTTGCACTTTCTTGGCTTTCGTTCGTGATGATTCTGCCTTCTTTATCCTTGACTGAGCATGTTGGCTGGGTGCTCCTGCCTGCGAGAGCACCCAGAGTACACGCTTAATAAACAAACTCCAGCTGGTTCAAAACGCAGCAGCTAGAGTTCTTACTAGAACCAGGAAGTATGACCATATTAGCCCAGTTCTGTCAACACTACATTGGCTCCCTATTAAACATCGTATACATTTTTAAATATTGCTGATTACTTACAAAGCACTAAACGGTTTAGCTCAACATTACTGAGCGAGCTCTTAACGCATTATAGTCCTTCACGTCTTTGCGATCTAGATCCTTTTCCTATTTAGCACCTACATTTTTGAATAGTCTTCCTAGCATTGTTTAAGAAGCAGACACTCTCTGTCAGTTTAAATAGAGACTAAAAACACATCTCTTTAACCTGGTATACACATAGGACATTATACATTTCTATTATTCAAATAAGTTAAATGATTGTTATGATGCATAAACTAGGTCAGACAGAACCGGGAACACTTTCTATAACACCTGATGTACTTGTTACAGCACAAGAAGAATGGCAATATGGCATCTACGTTAATGTTAGTCTCTCTGTTTATCCTGAGGTTTAATGTAGTCAGCCGGATCCGAGCCATATCCAGATCAGATGGTGGACCTGCGCCTAGACACGACCACAACGCATCCCTGACATGTCAGCAGAGATTTTGTCAACTAGACTCTCCCCCTGTGAAGGCCTCATCGACACGACAGCCAGTGGCACTGATCCTCAACAAACGCATCTCCATAGTGGCGTGATGACTCCGATCTTCAACCAGACGGAACTGGACAAATATTCTGAATGTTCCGATCCAATCTGACTTCTGACCTGTAATGCTGCCTGAATCATAATCATACACTGTTCATTCGTTGGCCAGAGGAGAACTGGACCCCGGACTGAGCCTGATCTCTCCCGGGGGGTTTTGTTCTCTATTCTGTCACGTGATGGAGTTTTGGTTCCTTGCCACTGTCACCTTTGGCTTTTGGCTTGCAGCTTGCTTAATTGGGGACACTTAACCCCCTGAGGTCTACGGTATCGCCGGCGATACCAGCTCGCTTTTTTTTTATTAGTGTAAAAGAAACTCATAAATACTCTGTTGACTTTGATTTTCCATAGGAGTTTCATACATCAATCTATTATGTTAAATGTGTATTATTTTTGTGTATACTCACAATAAAAACAAAGTGTTGTGCTTTTTGCCAAATAAAGAAAAATAAACACGAAGCGAGTTCTGCCTTCTCTCTGCCAGTGTAGTCCATTCTGAAACGTGTCCGAAAATGAACAATAACTCAGCGAATACTCAGTCAAACAGGCATACAGACACACAGGCATGAAGCTTGAATTCTCTTCTTTTAAATGAAGTAATTTATATAAAAAACAAATATTCTCATCTTGTGAAATCTGTATTAAAAGAGAGCGATTCCAGTCGACCTCATTACAGCTGATTCAGATGTAATGTGACTCCGCCCACGGAGAGCGCGCGCTATTCAAACGCAAATGGCTGAGGCAATCCTGTGAACGCCCCCATCAGCTCGAGAAAACACACAAGTTTATTTAGATCATTACTTGTTTACACCGTCTTGCAGCGCTGTGAGGAATAATACTAATGGAAAATGTCCCTCAGAAGTGCGGGTATATCGAGGAGCGAGCTGAGGAATACTAGTAAGTTTTTTCCTTCTCACGTGAATTTCTTCACGTGGGTTTCTGTTTATGAATGAATAAACGGCAGAGATGCGCGCTGTTTACCACAGCTGACAAAGACAGTTTAAATTTAAATCGCGTATGTGAATGAATGATGATGTTTTAGCAAACTGCATTGCTATACTGAGATAAGTAAACATCGACTGAATGTTGAAATAAAATGTAGGCTATTTGTATAAGCAACGTATTAAACTGCAAATTAACAATATGCCCTAATATTTCATGAAAACAACGTTACAGTCAGGCGAAATATGAAAGACAACATTTTGTTGACTAGATTTGGGTACAGTTTTTACTGTAGAATATACTGCCACATCAAATAAGCTTTTGTTTAGCAATTTCTATATATAAAATACAATTTTTGTCAAAAATAAAGTCATCAACTAAGATGTTAGCTGTTCCAATGTTGGTTATATTCAAACTAATGAATACATAGATAAAATGTAGGCCTATAATCATTTTTTTTACAAAGAAAGAGTACACTTGAAATATTGTTGAAATTGTAATTATTGTTGTAATTGTAACCGTTTTAATAAAATAGCAAAACATATTTACAAGATAGATGTAAGCAAAATCTTAAATGGTCAATATAAGTCTTCTTCTAAATATATCTTTTGTCCTTGCATTGTGGCTCAGTCAGTGTCACACCTGAATGAATGGCTAATTATGCAGAGTGGGTGTATTCTAAGGTGTAAACCACTCCTCGTTCACGCCCCCTCGCATATTGGCTTTCCAAGCAAAACCTGTTTTACATCAATTTAAATTAATGTATGGTTTTATGTGAACGATAAAGCAAGACTATTTTCACATAATTTTGAAGAAAAAACTATAGGCGACAACATCCATTAGTCAAAAGTCTTATTGCCACATATTTAGTATGTGTTTTGTGGCCTTATTTCAAAAACTTTAATTTTTAGTTTTTTCGATAACCACGCATAAACATTATTCTCTCAAAAATGAAAACATGTACATACATGTGGCTCACATATTATTGTAGTCCTGTTTGTGCTATATAGAGTGAATTTACACCTTTGCCATTAATATGTTTATAAGCAACTGAAAAAAGCACAAATGTCAGAGCATGTCAGAACACCCCCAGGGCCCAAAAAAACGCTCAGACTCCAGAGGGTTAATATTCAACAATATTATTGATCTGCTTGCATTTACACCATTACACAAGAACTCAACTAAGCTGGACGATGATCACTTTTTTCTCCAGAGTGCCTATATATAAATTAAATTAATAACTTTTTAATACAAAAATGAACCATCATTCAACTTACTTAAGCTGGACTATGACGCTATTTTCTTCTAGATCTGCTGTACAGCCGAAACAAACTTTGTTGCATTATTTTCCTGTTATCTCTGTAAAGCTGCTTTGAATGAAGTAAGTATTTAAACATCTGAAATTCTGAAACTAAAAACCCAGGGTTAACACACTCATAATTTTCATCTAACCTCCTTTCTTAAACTTAAAGCATGTTTATCAGGCATTTTGGGAGACACAACAAGTGAACAGGGAAAGAAATTAGAAATTATATATGAATATTCCTATTAAATATAAGATATTATCATGAAAATGTTGCCAATTATTATTACACTTTTCATTACATGTTGCCTCAAGAACACATTGATATGCAAATTAGATACAGTTTACAGATACATTTCATTGAATGGGACCCAATTGTACCCAAATATTGCATAAAGTAAAATGGTAAATCAATTAATTCCAATATTTCATAACATAGTTGAGAATAATCCTGAAACCTAAAAATTGGTAGGTAAAAAAAAAAAAAAAAAAAAAACCTCATTGTTTTTGCATATACATCATTCTAGTCATGGTGTACCATACAAAGGACATGGCATAACATTTGAATAAAATATATTTTTTCAAAAATGTCAACAGTTTATATATATATATATATATATATATATATATATATATATATATATATATATATATATACACATATATATATACGGTATATATATATATATATATATATATATATATATATAGTTGTATGAATCTTTTTGTCTTTGGGGAAAAACTATTTTGATTAATATTAAATCAAAATTAACAAGTGAACAAATGAGAGTTTTTTTTTTTTTATGAAAGTATAATTTTTTTTAGTGAATGAATCACCTAAAGTTCTCATTTGCAAGGCACTTTGGATAAAAGCTTCTAAATGAACAAAAGAGAAAAGTAAACAAGAGTCTGTTAAAGAGGGTGGAGGTAAGGAGGGTCCCTAAAAAGATGACATAACTGCAAGAATACAAACACTTTATATTCCCTGCTTACCTGCAATAATGTGTTTGCACAGATTGCAGCTGGTTGGTCGACGGAACACATGGTCCAGAAAGCAGTGTGTTTGTACAGGCGGTGGCTGCACGCCAAATGGGGCAGGCCTTGAGGTAGCACTGAAGCTGATGCTGGGGGAGGCCAAAGCAGCACTGTTGCTACCATTTGCAGGCCCAGTAAACAGGCGCGGGGAAGGAGGCAGGGCATTGAAGAAAAACTCTGTTGGTAGATAAGCATCGCTCTGAGAACGCTGGAAGAAATTCTCCACACTTTTACTCCGCATAAATGTGAGCGAGCGTTTCAGACGCAGCAGCTAGAGAGAGAGAGAGAGACAGAGAGAGACAGAGAGAGAGATACATTTATTAAATGCAGTTTACTCATCTACTTAAAGGACAAGTTCGGTATTTTACACTTAAAGCCCTGTTTTCAGATCGTTTCTGATGAAATAGAACGGTTAAGATTGAAATTTGGACAGAGAATTTTCGGTTTCTGTGGTAGCACCAAATACCGAACTTGTCCTTTAAATGGATAGTTCACCCAAAAATGAAAATTCTGTCATCATTTACTCACCCTCAAGTTGTTTCAAACCTGTATGAATTTCTTTCTTCTCCTGAACACAAAAGAAGATATTTTGAAGAAAGTCGGTAACCAAACGACTGATGGACCCCATTGACTTCCATAGTATTTTTTTATCCTACTATGGAAGTCAATGGGGTCCATCAGTCGTTTGGTTACCGACTTTCTTCAAAATATCTTCTTTTGTGTTCAGGAGAAGACAGAAATTCATACAGGTTTGAAACAACTTGAGGGTGAGTAAATGATGACAGAATTTTCATTTTTGGGTGAACTATCCCTTTAAGGGGCACCTATTATGCAAAATTCACTTTTACATGGTGTTTGAACATAAATGTATGTTGGCAGTGTGTGCACACAACCACCCTATATTGATACAAATCCACCCAGTCCTTTTTTTTTTTTTTTTTTTATCCCCATAAATCATAAGCACTGTCTCAGAACAAGCCATTTTTAGATTCTGGGCAATGTTTTCTGTCATTCTTTGGCTGGCGTTACATTATATGATGCGCTCTTATTCATGCATATGCTTTTAAACCATTCAAGCCTAGACAAATTGAGAAGTTGTGCAAAAGAATCGAGTTCTCTTTCGGCTTGAAGTTGACCGAACTCTAACACACACAATTATGCCAAAATGTCAGTTTAGTCGAGTATCCTCATAAGAGCAGACTGAGCAGTCTTAAATTAGTTAAATAAAGTCTTAAATGAAGGTAAAGAGTTGTGAGAGAATGAGGCGCGTGAGATCCGTCTCTGTCAGCAGTGGCTGCTCTTAAAGAGACAGCAGCCAATAAAGCTTTCTGTCAGTAAAGTTAATCAAAGAACAAAGATAACAGAGAAAAACACTCACTGCTCTAGACTAAAGAACTTTTGTAACTTTAATAAGGATTCATCTATATATATAATTAAAAATGCATGCAGTGAAAACTGTTTGATAACTTTATTCAATTTCTGTATATTTCCTACCTTTTAGACAAATATTTAAAATATACTGTCTTTATGTTGTTTCAACATTAATTTGGATATTAACTGTGAAATGATTACATTATAAAATACATTAAAAACGTTAGGTTTTTGAATGGCGATTCATCGTGATTAATCAAAGAAAAAAAATGTGTGATTAATATAGTTAATTTTCGCAATGATAAAAAATAAATAAAAAAAGAAACATGAATAAGTCTTATTCAGGTTTCTTTTTCTTTTTCTTGAATATATGTATTTATTTATGTTAATATCTGCACCATTAATGTGTTTTTAGCCTGCCTCTGCCATCCAGCACCCCCCATAACCCAGGTCAGGTCTCCCATATTTTTGTAGCCAAATGTTGACAGGTATGGTCCATACATTGTCGTACATTGTCCGTGGATTACTTTTGTTTTTGAAGGGAACGCGACCCCCAATCTACCTAAATGCGTTTATGTTTGCGCAAATCATTTTACACCAGACTGCTTTGTGAATGAGGGTCCGTACAAAGCAGGCTTGCTTAAAAGTTGTTACTCGAGGATGGATCTGTACCAACTGTTGTGTTTGTGATCCAGTCCTGTGATTACAGTCTCCGGAGCGATACTGGTCATGGCAGTAATGAAAGGACAGCACGCACACACTTTATTACAGTTCATCAGAGTTGTTTTACGGATATAAAGTTTACCCGTTTATTAAGCACCCACTGAAAAGGTCTGTATATATTTGTTTACTGTTAGTCGTAACAAGTATTTTTGTGTAATTCGCTGTGTATTCATGAATAAGACTCTCTCTCTTTCTCTCTCACACTTTTTGAACTGTTTTACTCAGCTCTCACTGTAATTTTCTGGACTAAAACCAATGCTTCATCTTTTGTGTGAAGTACAATAAACTTCATAAAACTCATCAGTAAATTGTTGGCCATAATTCGGACGGGGTCCGCTACAACAGGCGATAAAAGCAAGATGACAAATAAGTTATAATAATAATAATAATAAATTTTATTTATAATGCGCCTTTCACATACTCAAAGCGCTACAGCATACATAACAAAATAATCAAACAATCAAACAAACTTTGCAGTAAAAAATCAGTATCATAAATACACAATTTATAAATTAAAAGCTTGACTAAAAAGATGTGTCTTAAGAAGTCTCTTAAAACAATCCACAGAATCAGCGTCCCTGATAGACGCAGGTAATGTATTCCATAGCTTTGGCGCATTACAGGAAAAGGCCCTTCCCCCCATAGTTTTTAATTTACAACGAGGCTGACACAGAGAGAGAGAGCCAGCAGAGCGGAGAGAGCGAGCAGGAATGGACGGAGTAACCAAATCACAGATGTAATCTGGAGCCAGCCCATGTACTGCTTTATAAGTTAAAATCAAAACTTTAAAATCAATACGTGACTGAACTGGAAGCCAATGCAGTTGCTGGAGCACAGGTGTAATATGATGGCGAGATGATGTGTGAGTCAAAACACGTGCGGCAGAGTTCTGTATATATTGCAACCTCTTAATAGAGTTTGCTGGTAAACCCGCAAAGCGAGAGTTACAATAATCAAGCCTTGACGTGATGAAGGCATGGATAAGCCTCTCTGCATCAGGCCTAGAGAGAAACGGTCTAATGCGCGCAATGTTTCTCAGATGGAAAAAAGCAACCTTCGTTATGTTTTTAAAATGAGAATTAAAAGTTAGCTGGGCATCAAAAATAACGCCCAAGTTACGAACCTGACCAGAAGGGGACAATTTGGTGTTGTCTACTGAAATACTAAAATCCTTACTTTTACTGACATTCAAAGGAGTGCCAATTAACAAGACTTCAGTTTTAGAGCAATTTAGTTTCAGAAAGTTGAGTTTCATCCACCCTTTAATTTCCATTAAGCAGTCAGACAGTTTTGAAGAGGAAGAATTAAGATCAGGCTGAGAGCTGATATAAATCTGGGTGTCGTCTGCATAGCAGTGATAGCTCAGGCCATATTTCTGAATGATCTGCCCAAGAGGCAACATATAAACACTAAATAAAATAGGACCCAAGACTGACCCCTGAGGGACACCCTGACACAGAGAAACAGTCTCAGATCTGTTTGAACCCAGGTAGACAAATTGTGAACGACCTGAGAGGTAAGATTCAAACCAGTTTAACACCGTTCCAGACAGACCGGTCCACTTATGCAATCTGTCCAATAATATACTATGACATATGGTATCGAATGCAGCAGTAAGGTCTAACATGACCAAAATGCCACATGCCCCAGAGTCAGCTATAATAATGAGGTCATTCAGAACCCTGACCAGAGCCGTCTCTGTACTGTGTCCAGATCTGAACCCCGATTGAAATCTTTCTAATAGGCTATTCGTACGGAGATGAGTATGGAGTTGGCCAACAACCACACGCTCAAGCACTTTTGCCAGGAAAGGTAGATTGGAAATGGGTCGATAATTTGACATGTCAGTGATATCGCTACCAGCTTTTTTAAGAACTGGCGTAACTGCAGCCATTTTTAGAGCAGAAGAGACATTTCCTGTAATGAGTGAGGCATTTACAATGGTAGTGATGTGGGGTAAAATGACAGGCAGACAATTTTTTAAAACAGTCGTAGGGAGTGGATCAAGTATGCAAGTAGTAGAGTTCATAGACAAGAAAAGTTTCGAAATAAAATCAGAGTCAACAGCACTGAAACTTGAAAAAACAAGACCAGAGAGATCAGGAGGATGCAATTCCACAACCTCAGAAGCAACCTCACAAGCAATAACGTTATGGATATACTCAATTTTAGTTGCAAAATAATTGAGAAATGCATTACACTGCTCAATGGTGGAACAGTTAAAGGCACTCGGAGGTTTGATTAAATTATTGACTGTTCTAAACAGAACACGGGGATTAGAAATGTTGCTACTAATAATAGTAGAATAATATGCCCCTTTTGCAGCTTTAAGAGCATTTTGATACTCAATCTGATGCTGATTAAACATTAATCTATGAACTGTTAGACCAGATTTTTTGTATTTCCGCTCTAACTGCCTGCCTAATGCCTTCAATTTGCGCAACTCCGATGTGTACCAGGGTGATGATCTCTTAAAAGACACAACACGTTTTTTCAGAGGAGCAAACTCATCCAGAATGGATGTAAGTGCAGCATTATACTGATCAGTAGAGGCTGCAACTGGTAAATTGCCCATAGTATGACTAAGGAGATCAAGATCAATATCACTGATTTTCCTAAAACAAATAACACGTTCTTTCACAGTCTGCAAAGAAGGAGGAGTCAGATTGAACGTGATGAGCTTGTGATCACTTATACATACATCAGTACACTCAAGTTGTTCAATAAATACTCCTGAAGTGCAGACCAGATCTAATATATGTCCGTGTTTGTGTGTCGGAAAGTCAACATGCTGAGTGAAGTTAAAACATTCAAGTGCATCCGTGAGGCACACAGCATTATTGCAAGTCAAATTGTCAACATGAAAATTGAGATCACCAGTTAAAAGAATACCTGGACTGAGTGCACTGGCAAGTGTCAGACACTCAGTAAATTCAGAGAAAAATGCAGAGTTAAGATTGGGAGGGCGGTAGATATTCAACACAAGAACTGATGGGAGATCAGTCAGCTTGAAAGCCAAGCATTCAAATGATGAAAAGCAAGGCAATGAAACCTCAGTTACTGCAACATCAGATCTATAAATGACAGCAAGACCGCCACCGCAGCCAGTGGTGCGCGGCCGGTCAAGATAAGTGTAGCCAGGCAGAGTACACATATTTAAATTGAGATAGTCATTAGGCTGATGCCATGTTTTACAGAGGCAGAAGAAGTCAAGTTTTTTATCCAAAACAAAGTCACAAAGTGAAGCCGCTTTGTTGTTAATAGAGCGAGTGTTCAGATGTGCAAACCTGATTGTGTCAAGACGAACACCACAGCTTGATGGAGTAGACTTCTGGAGGTAAGAGAAATTCGCAGAGCAGGCATGACGCGAAGATAAATGGCGACGATCCAGACGCCTCTGAGACCAAATTGTGTTTATATCTGCTCCGCTTGAATGCAGGTTCCGGCGGGAGCCACGATGAACGTACTTTGGCCGTCGGAAAAGTTGTAGCGATCGCAGTTGTATTTCCAAACCACCAGTGGCAAGGGGCAGAAAATGACGAAGCTGTAAAAGTTCCGTGGCACAGTATTTTATCATAGTGGAGTACGAGAGGTAGTGAATCTTGCCGTAGACCTCAAATGATGCCAGTATAAAAACAAATAAAATCCAGCAAAACTGCATATTAGCAGAAATCAGCCGATATAAAACCAGCAGCGGCACCTTAAAATAAACAATTTAACGCGCTGATGGAGAAGCGGCAGCCACAGTGCGCCAGCGTCCTCTCACACCCAAAGAATCAAAATCAAAGAATCAAAGTCCTTATATCAAACAGAGCCGGACAGTAACGGAGTACATTTACTTGAGTACAGTACTTAAGTACAATTTTGAGGGATCTGTACTTTACTCGAGTATCATTTTTGGGGAGTACTCATGACTTTACTCAAGTACATTTGAAAGGCAAATATTGTACTCTTTACTCCACTACATTTCTATCCATAACTGTGAGTACCCGTTACTTCTTCTAAAAAAAAAGGAAAAAAGAAACATCTCGGAAACCCTCAATTTGTTGTTTCCCTCTCAAATGTGATTGGATTGTGCAGGCGCCACTGATTGGGACAGCCTATCAGCAATCACCTTCAGCTTTCCGCCAAAGTCAACTCCATGGTCAGATTTAGATAAGAGACGAAACCATGGACGAAACAATGGATGAAGACGCAGCAGGTCCATCCCGGGAGCGATATTTTTTTTTTTTCAAGATGGTAGGGGAAGACTGATGAATATTCATTAGGGAAGTCATCCCTGATTGGTCTTAACCCCAGTGACGGGTAGGTTTAGGGGCGGGGTTATGGAGGTCATAAGACCCCCAGTGACGGGTAGGTTTAGGGGCGGGGTTATGGAGGTCATAAGACCCCCAGTGACGGGTAGGTTTAGGGGTGGGGTTAGGGAGGTCATAAGACCCCCAGTGACGGGTAGGTTTAGGGGTGGGGTTAGGTCATCAGACCAATCAGGGATGACTTCCCTAATGAATATTCATGAGTCTTCCCCTACCATCCTGGGAAAAAAAATATCACATCCCGGAAATGTGCCAACCTGTGCCCCACCTCGCCAGATTATTTCAATTTTCTGAACAAGTTAATGATAGTTTTCGCTTCAAGTGTTTGCTGTGTTTACCAATGTATGTAAGCACTGTGGCAGTAGTAATGCAATATTTAGAAAATGTACTCTTGTACTCTTGATACTCAAGTACTTTTAAAAACAAGTACTTTAGTACTTTTACTTAAGTAGACATCTGACTGTAGTACTTTTACTTGTACTTGAGTAAAATTTAGCAAGGGGTATCTGTACTTTTACTCAAGTAATTAAGCTGTGTACTCTGTCCGCCTCTGATATCAAATCATTTCATCGAATCGAATCAAAAATTATAACCATAATTAAACTAAACTATACCTGCTCTATCTCCATGCAGCATATATTCTCTGGCTCTGTAAGCATCATTGTCCGACTCCGGTTCGAACTGAACACTGCTAGTACAGTTTCTGTTCTGACATTTTCATTTCGTGAGATGAGATTGTCCTGACACTGAAGCACAAACTCTCGAAGCTCCGCCCTCTGTGCAGGGAGCAGCAGCTCATTTGCATTTAAAGGGACACACACAAAAACGGCACGTTTTGTTCTCACCCCCAAAAGGTGGCAATTTTAACATGCTGTAAAAAATTATCTGTGGGGTATTTTCAGTTAAAGCTTCACATACACACTCTGGGGACATCAGAGACTTATTTTACATCTTGTAAAAGTGCCCTTTAATATGAAATAACATTTCACTCTGTTCTGTGTGACTCCTGCTGCAAACTGGTTTAGAAGAATTACATAATGTTAAACAAGACTACACTTTAAAATCTATAATAATAACATTTCTGTAATCATTTAACCATTATTTATCATGTAATATTTATTTTGTTTGCCGTTTGTTGTTTCTGGTTCACGGGCTGGAGGATGGAGGAGTGAAGAAATGTGGAAGCATCAATTTGAGATTGGAAAAGCACCCTTGAGAGAATCGAACCGTTCAAAATCCCAGAAGTCATCATGGGCAGGTAACGTGTGGAAGCCTGTAAGCTTTAAACTTCTGTTCACGCTCAAGAGATTCCTGTTGAAAGCTCGCAAATACGTGACGGGCCATTCTGTTCTGTTTGGCATAATTTTAATAAAGTTATTGTTACGAAACTGCTCTGAGACTTGAAAAGTTGGTGATCCAAACACAGCTTTTATTGAGTAATCCAGAATCGTGATCCAAATACAGGCAAAGGGTCAAGCACAGGAAGGCAGTCCAAACAAACAAACAAACAAACAAAAAGGCAGGGGACACAGGCAAAAGGGGAATCCAAGAAACAGGTAAAAATCCAAGAACCAAGAGACATGAAACCAGAGATGCAGGGTAACACTAGATAAAACCTCACAGTTAATGACAGAGTGAACATGTCAAATATAGGCTGGGAATATATAAATCAAGTAAATGATACACAACTGTAGAGAGTGATATTGAAACAGCAGAGGTGAGTGCCCCCTGGTGGCTCTCAAGGGCTGGTGATCATGACATAGCCCCCCTTCTAAGGAGCGGCATCCAGACGCTCCTAACATAGTTAGAGAAGTCCAGGAGGGAGGCGGAGCGGTGACGGACCGGGGGGCGGGATGGAGGACCAGGACCATGGAAAGGAAGAGGGTCTGGAGACTGAGGCAGGGCAGTTGCCCAGGACTGCGCATGCAGAGCGGGTGGCCAGGGCAAAGCAGGCTGAGCAGGCGGCCAGGGTGGAGCAGAAAGATCAGGGATCTTGGTCGTGAACAGGTAGCCCCCTCACAACATTTTCTTGGGTAGGGCTGTGGACTCTGGAGCGAGCTCGTGGGTTGGAACGGACTCAGGGATTGGAAGGCGTGGTGGCCACCTTGTTCGAGGGCTCAGGCGTGGCGGCCATGATGGGACGAGACTCTGGAAGGGCGACCATGACGGGACGAGACTCTGCAAGGACAGCGTGGCGTGAATAACTCCTGACATGACAGTTGGAGTGTGGAAACATTCGGGTTATGGTGGGTACTGTAGGATTGCAGGGCTCTTCGTCGGCAAAACTCACAGTAAAAGATGAATCGGCCAGCAATAGTGCATAGTTCAAAAACTCAAGGATAGTCCAGTGATCCTCAAGGATTTTGGATTGGTAGCGGTCATTGAGTCCATAACAATAAAAGTCAATAAGGGCAAAAGCAGGAAAATCTGTGAGATGTGCAAGGTCTAGGAAATCTGGTGTGGTCCTCGAGTGATTTTTTACCTTGCTGTAAACGGACAAGTTGAACTACTGGAGCCATGGTGGGTCTTGGTCTCACTCGGCTGCTGAATCTGTGCATGGCAAGGTTTTCTGTTACGAAACTGCTCCGAGACTTAAAAGGTTGGTGATCCAAACGCAGCTTTTATTGAGTAATCCAGAATTGTAATCCAAATACAGGCAAAGGGTAAAGCACAGGAAGGAAGTGATGGCAATTTCAAAACACTGCTTCATGAAGCTTTCGAAACCTTTACAAATCTTTTGTTCCGAATCAATGGTTCGGAGCGTGTATCAAACTGCCAGAGTCACGTGATTTCAGTAAACAAGGCTTCATTACGTCATAACTGTTTCGCAACTTTTCGAAACACTTAGAAATTTTAATGGTCCACCGCTGGGGGCGATGATCTCTGTCAACCCATGAATCATAAGGAGTCACTGAGAAGCAATGAACAAGTGTCTGTGGGTTTTACCTGATCTCTGATCAGTTTTATACATTTGTAGACATTTTAAAGGTGAACTAAGTAACTTTTTTTACCTTAACCCTCTGAGGTCGAGAAACGCGCCGACACGTTTTGCTGGATTTTTTTCACATAGCAGCAACATAAACTTAAATTACTCCGTCATTTATGGTTATACAGAAAAAAGAAATATAAAAAAATTATCTGTGATATTTCTACTTTTGTATGTGTCCACTTACAATCAAATCAAAACATTGTGCTTTTGTAAAAAAAAGAAAATAAACAGGGTGTGCGTTCTGCCTCTCCGTCGCGGTGAACTTTTTTTTCTTGAGCACGTCTATAAACTGAAACATAACTCAGCGAATACTTCTCACACATTTATGAGCCATATACCTTTATACACATTTAAGTGTGTACTTTTAAATGATCGGATTCAAACTGAAAACAAATATTCACTGTTTAAGTAATTTGTATAAAACCAACAGGATGTCCAGTATCTTAAACGCTTGCTAATTACTTTTTAATTCGACACGCCCACTCGCGCAAAAGAGATTCACATGCAAATCTCCACATGGGACGCGAACGCCCTCGTTACCTCAAACACAAAACACCAAAACACTTCACAAGTCTCTGCTTTTCGTCGAGTTTGGAAGACACGTCTGAGCTTACATTGGATTTACCCCCAGAAGAAGAAGAACGCGATTTGAAGACAAGAAAGATGTAAGGTAAGAAATTCTTACTTATTAGTTTATGGTATTGTTGCATAAACTTCACATTGCAGTTGAACTGTTGCTAGATATATGGTGAATATTATACTATTTAGACCCGTGTTTACTGTTAAATACTGTTTGTGGATATCTGCTCAAACATAGATATGTATAACCATAATGTTTAATATTTTGGAGCGCGATGGCGTTTGAATGTATCATATTTTGGAGCGCGCTGTGGGTTTTAATGTATCATATTTTGGAGCGCGCTGTGGGTTTTAATGTATCATATTTTGGAGCGCGATTGCGTTTGAAAGGAAAAATGCACCAAACATTAGGCTTTATGTTTTTACTATTATCTCATTTCATATCATAACGAATGGAAACATTTGAAGTAACATATGATAATCAATATATTTTTCTCTAGCGTAGTTGTTCTTGAAATCTTTTGGAAGATTTAATTTATTGTTATTATTATTTTATGCAGCACTGCGTAGCCTATGCCTACAAGGCACAACAAACCTGGTGTTCATTATATATTGTTGGAAACGTGTGTGTGTGTGTGTATTCTGTGAATTTTAAAAAGAAATTTTAACCAGAAAAATCTAAAATCTATTCCCAAAATCGTGCAGCCCTATAGTTTCTCTTGATATCAGTATGTTCACAGTTTTGTTTTTTTTTTTTTTCTTTCAGGGACCAGATGCAACTGAGTCCTGCTGACTTCAACATTTACACAAGTCTCTGTATATGAACATGGTAAAGTGAAAATCAAACACCTTGGAAATGAAAGGTATGTACAATGTTTTTAGGAATGGCACAAAGGTCTCTGTCTTTGGATCATTGTTTTCAATGTGCTCTTTTGTCATTTGTATTTTTGGATTGTGTTGTGTTGTAAATAAATCCAAACAATCTAAAAGCCATTCTTTTTTTAAATCTCCTCATTCTTTGTGCAAGGTTGCTCTGAATGACAGGGCCTGATCGCTCCTAATAGGGCAGTTAGGGGAGTGTCTTTGTCTTTCTCAGGTGTTAAAAGCTTACATATTAATGAGATGATCACACCTCTTTGCATATGGCTTTGTCACACAAAACACGTCTTAGAAATTTTAAATCAATATATTGTCTTATCTGAATGAGCAGTCAGGGTGATTTTCACATAGTTTTGGAGCAAATATGCTAGGCTATGTCATACAATTTTCAAAAGTCTTGTGAAGAAATAATCAGTATGGGTTTCATGGCCTTATTTCAGTGAGAATTTTTTTTTGTATTTTCACAAACCACGCATAAATGTCATTATCTCAAAACTACAAACTTTAACATACATGCTGCTGATATATTATTGTAGCAGAGTTTGTGCTGAATACAGTGTAATTAGACTTTAGCCATGAAAATGTCACTAGTAACAGAAAAAAACACAAATGTCAGAGCATGTCAGACCACCTCCAGGGCCCAGAAAACAGCTCAGACCTCAGAGGGTTAACTGAACAGCTTCGGAGTCATTGGAATGGTTATATTACTTATTTCGGGTTGAATGGTGGTCGTTTCGCACCCCCCTGGTGCCCGTGATCGGAAAATACGCACTTGCAACTTTGAGCCGGCGGGCCGCCGGCCGCTGCGTCAGGAAGTCTAGCGTGATATCAGGTCTCGCGATGTAAACAATTGCTTTACGGCCAAAAGAAATCTGATAAAATGCTGTCATTATTGCGCTCCCTCACGCTGTCCGAACCCGAATGAAGAAGACGTTTTAAAGAACGTCCCATCTGCTTTGATGTCGTTGATCTATAGCCTCTGGTGTCTGAGAATCAACAACGAGTTTTTACAACAGTGTTGTCAAATATCTATTCCGAAGCTGTGGGGGGAGCTCTAGAGAGAAACCTGCGAGCAAAAAGCGAGAATACAGCGAAGAAGTCCCGAAGCTACTGAGTGCTGCTTTAATTAGACATAAGTATAATCAAAATGAATGGTAGTTAATAGTCTCTTATTGGCCTCTTAAGCTGAGCCATTCATAGAAAAAACAAAACAAACCCTGACAATTGATGAAAGAACATACACTTGATAATCTTATTAGATGATTAGATAATTGCATTTGAAAGATTTTACATTCAATAAAAAATTTGCATTAAGATTTGTTAAAGGTGTTTTATGCATGTTTGTCCTGGGCTTTTGTTGCATTTACACTGTTCTGACCACTAGGGGTCACAGTGGAGACGGGTGTTGAATTGCTTCGAAGCCTCCACACAATACGGCACATTTGCTTCAACTGTGTCAGTGTTCCACAAAACCTCGATCTGCCCACCACTACAGGAAGGTAGTAGTGATGTTACATATGACACTGAAGCTTCAAAACACATATCAAGTACGCAGCGCAATTTCTCATGACCCATACAATAGGCAAAACCTTGCAGTGAATGCCAGAGTGAACATGGTAAATATAGGCTGGGACTAACAAGTAAATTGTACACCGCTGTAGACAATCAGTGATAATGAAACGACATTATGGGGGATGTAGTCTTTGATGAAATGCTATGAACACTAGTCTGTGATGAGTGCCCCCTGGTGGCTCTCAAGGGCACTCCAGCTGGTGATCGTGACAGATATAAATACCTGAAGAAAGCCTGAAGTACTTATAATTATTTAAAAGAATCTTAATGTTGACAAAGCGTAACATTAAACATACACTTCTTATTTAAAATCTACTTGGGCATAATTGTATTGATGTTTTCAACGATACCTACCAATATAGTGATAATAATAAGCTTATTTAAATTTTAATGACAAAGAAAGACTTTTGTCTCCAAATTGTGATTTCTCTCAGTCCTGGATAACAGACATCAATGACCATTTTACACCACAATGCATTTTGGTATGTCATGTGATATAATATTGTATCAAAAAGAAGACCCTGAAGGACCACCAGAACATGTGCAAAGGTCAGGAAGCGTCTCTTAAAATGTTGATATTTTGACCTTTTCAGTCACTGGTGCACTTTGTAGCAATATCATGTGTCCTTTTGGATAACACTAATAAAACATTCATAATGTTTTTATATTAAAAAACGATCTATTTGATCTAAAAGATTACCTTAAGTGATGATAGCTAAGTTGTAGTTTTCCATAGGTGGTTAAGTTAGTGCCTGATTATAAAGTTTTTCTTTTTTGTGTGTGTGTGTCATTCCTGGATAACAACATGTCATTCTTGGATAACAGAAAACTTAAGGGTTTTCTGTTAGAACGGTGTCGTGTTAGCGGCCCCTACGTTAATAACTAATGATCTTTGCGACGGAAGTGAATCAATCAAAACTAACTTTATCTGGACAATAACTTTATTCTAGAGCTGCTGTAAAGCCAAAACAATCTATGTTACTTTAATTTCCTATTATCACTGTAAAGCTGCTTTGAAACAATCTATATTGTTAAAAGTGCAATATAAATGAAGGTGACTTGACTTGACTCATTTGCAATAAGCCTAATGTCCCTATCTTGCACCCAGTGCAATTGACTTTGCACCGACGCATGTATCATTCCTATTTTGCACCCAACGCACAGCAGACTTTTCCCAGTCTGTAAATTATGGAATGAACTTGCGGGGGCGGTTCAGCGAAAAGAGGAGGCGGGTTCCGGCACAAACGTTCCCTGGTGCTATTTTGCAGTTTCAGAAAACGTTATTCAGATGCTATTTTAAGGGCGCATGCTTGGCCATATTGTAGCGTGTGCACAACGCGCATATACTTTGCTTCTCTCATCTACACAGACGAAGTAGTTCCCATTTTCGCAAACCATACATAATTACAAGGAAAATATTACAACATGAGGGAAATCATTGTTGTGTCCATGAAGATGTGAAAAAATAGGCATAAATCTAGCTTACACATTTATGAATACTTTTGCGAGGTTTACCGCAGTCCGCCGGATCCAGGCCGTATACAGATCTGATGAAGGACCTGCGCCTGGACGCGACGACAACGCAGTCCTGAAGTGTCAACTAGTCTCTCATCTTCTGCCGGATCCAGGCCGTATCCAGATCAGATGGTTGATCTGCACCTGGACCCAACCATGACGTATCCCTGAAGTGCCAGCCTCATCAGCCCTGTGAAGGCCTCATCGACACGACCAATCTGACTTCTGACCTGTAACGCTGCCTGGATCCTAATCATACACTGTTCGCTCGTTGGCCAGAGGAGAACTGGGCCCCGACTGAGCCTGGGTTCTCCCAAGGTTTTTTTTCTCCATTCTGTCACCTGTTGGAGTTTTGGTTCCTTGCCACTGTTGCCTTGGCTTTTGGCTTGCTTAGTTGGGGACATTTAATATTCAATTGATCTGCCTTATTTAGGGTGGACGATGATGCAATTTTCTTCTAGAAACAAACTTTGTTGTATTATTTTCATGTTATCAATGTGAAGCTGCTTTGATACAATCTGTATTGTAAAAGCGCTATATAAATAAAGGTGACTTGACCAAAATTAGTATACGCCTGTTTAACCGAAGCTAATTTGGGTGGGTTTCTCCCATCCTCATACAATGTCACTTCTCTGTGTTTTACGGCCCTGACGAGAACGTCGGAATCCTCGGCTGTGAATCGCTCCTGGCGTGTGCCTGGCAAATCCGTCGTTATAATAGCAACCCGCCATGGAACAAGCGCGCCTCCTCTTAAAGGGAATGTGAGATGATGCTCTGATTGGTTTATTTCACGTTACGCCCAAACCACACCTATGAGTAATGAAGCTACTTCAGACCAACCCATTTTAGATTTGCGAGATCCGCCCACAAAGTTACTTGCGTTTCGCATTTGATACTTGCGTTTCAGATCGTTAAAATAGGGCCCTAAATGTTTTAGCTGTATAATGTGTTGGACTTTGTTTATTAAGCATTATAATTTTACTGTAAACGTTACAGATTTTTAAATCATTAAAAACTGGTCAGTGTCTCTTACTTTGTTTCAAGTTTGAGTGTTGGAACGAAAAATGATACTGAGGATGGTTTTTATGGTAATCCTGAAAAATATTGCAGAATGTCCTTCCATCTAACAGTATGTCATTCCGGCTAACAATGACACAGGCAATTAATTTAACCCATATTTGTGTTTTAGATTACACAATTCTGTTTTTTGTTGAGTTAATGATAAAAGTCTTATTTACTTTATTGGAAAACATTTTTAACATTTTCACAGCTTTTTTTTTTAAATTTGGTTCTGAATTTTGAGCTATCAGCAGCCAAAAATGAGCCCATGTCTATATGAAATCCCAAATTGATTATATTATTGTGATTAAAATGTAGTTTTCCGAGCACTAATTGTTTGTTGAGCTCCAATTACGGAGATCAGTACATTTGTATATGCCAACAATGGTAGAAATGTAATTAATTGAAAAATTCATTGTTACCCAGGAATGACATTTTCATGGGGAAAAAGATTCACCAAAAAAAAATGGTTAATTTCATTCTTGAAATGTGTATATATCATTGCATTACATACACAACACTCTAATAAGTATAGAAAGTCCTAAAATTAGATTTTTTTTGCCAGTCCCCCCCCCCCCCCCCCACACACACACACACACACACACAGACACACACACACACACATTTTAAATCCTTATCCGTCATTCACCTATATTCCTTTCATACATTACTTTTAGCTTTTCCAGAACCTATTCAATGATTAAATGGAATTTCCTAAACATCTTTGAAGTTGATTTAGCTTTCAATGCTCCCTGCTTTACTACTACTACCTATAGTTATAATATAGTATAATTTAGAAAATTTGACTAGTTTTGACTAATGAAAATTCCATGAAATTCCATAAATTCCTTAATTAAAGTCTATTAATCATTAAAATGACATATTGACTAATCAAATGGAAGTTAAATAGGCCTATATGTGTAATTACATTTGATTATAAAAGTAAAATAAAATTGTATAAAATCGTAATAGCAATTTATTTTAAGATTTCTACAAGTGAAATTGTCATTGCAGATATAATCAAATTAGTTTTCATTTAAAATGTTATTTTAGTATGCTATTAGTTATTCTTAATAATAGCCTAATAAATGCGTTCTAGACATGTTTAAAGAAAGAAATTATATAAAGGATAGCCTAATTGTGGGTCACTTAAAAAAAATCGTATAGTTATATATTAGCCTAACTATAAAAGTAATAGGCTATGCTTTTATTTTACTAAAAGTAGCCTAAATGAAGTGCTTAAACTTCATTGTGTTTCCGCGTCTTCTCTGTGAAATAAAGGAAATATTGCTGGAATCAAGGCATAAAGATCAGTATCTTTATTTAGCCTACGCGAGGAGCTCTTCTGTCTAACCTTTTTTTATGATTTTGTATGAATGCTGCTTACCTTTTCCGCGGGAGTTCGGTTGGTGTCTGCGGTACACGGCTCGCGGTCCATGCCGTTTCTGAAATTCATCCACGATCTGCTCTCAACACTTATGCTGAGAAATGGGCAGCTGACTCCCCAGCTCAATGTTTGTCTCGCTTTATTCTCAGAAAGAACGATGGAACGCATGCATTTCAATTAATGTATCAATGAAAAAAGTTGTTCGGTGTTCTGGGCGCATCATTACACTAAATGTTATATTATAGCAAATAAACTTGTAGTCGCCTTTTAAGTAGGCTAAATGATCCAGTTTTCTTTAGACCACTCCTCCTAGCTATTTATACTTTAGTCTAAAGCATGACCAACATCTATCTGTAATGGGAATTAATTCAGTAAGATTTGGTCCCACTTTATATTAAAGTTTATATTAAATTAATAATTTGATACAATCCCCTTAATTTTTGCATACATGTTTTTACATCAGGGACGTGCAGAGTTCCCCAGGGGCAGTGGCTCAAATGTAAAGCAAATAATGTAATAAGTCTTTTCACATCACAGCCTAAACTTCACATAATAAGCCTGTACTGTAGGAGGCACTTGGACTTAATTTAACCAACTGATAGAACAGACTTGCATAGGCCCCCACTATGGGGAGGGGAATAGACGTCACCATTGGCCGGAGTGACAGCAGTTACGACCACTGAGTAGCAAAAAGACTGAGTGGCACCATTTGTTTTCAGTGTGAATGCCGCGAAAACCACAAAACACATCTAAAACGGGTATTGCAATTGACTACAATTTGACAAGAAATCTGAGATATATATTTTTACAAACTGCTGAAAGCTACAGAACAGAGAAGCAAATGGATCACTCCAATTCATAGAAACAACTGGACTTCAGGCAGCGAAAGGTGGATTTCCAGTTATCATTTTGTGTCAATATGCTGAATTTAGGGGTAAAATCATACCCTTTTGTATTGGTTTATATTGTAATTGACAACTCATCAATTAAATATTTACCATCGTATATTCTGCATAATTGGATTTTTTTAAATTAAAAACTGAAAAAATAAATAAAATAAATAAATAAATAAATAAATAAATAAATAAATAAATAAATAAATAAATAAATAAATATATATATATATATATACAATTTGGTCTGGACAACAGTGGCGGCTGCTTGGTTTTAAAATAGAGGAGGCACACAAAATTTTAGGGGAGATCCCATCCCAGTGATTTTTAACTGCTTTAAATCTGCATGTCAATTTTCATGGCTCACTGAATCTTTGGTAAGTTGTAAGGAACACTATATCGAGTCCAACCTTTAATTTAAAATGATAATCGTTTGTTTTACTCACGTTATTGCAGTTTATTAAATCCCCTATTAAATCCAGTCACGCAGCAGGCTCTTTTGCCACTCAGTCTGGCTGAGGGGGTGTGTTCTGGCAGGAAAGTGACGTCAATGCATACCCAGATAGCATATAATCATTGAAACAAGACATGACGAGAGAGGCCAAAATGGCGCTATTCATTGCCGACACGCTGCGCTCTTAATCCTCAGACATCATCGTGATTTACATGCAATAAGTAGGGAAAACTACTTTTCTCCTCTCATTTCACTAACGACATATTAGGTACTAATATTAACTTTGTTTGAAAATCCGGTCATATTGGCTAACGCAAAGCGAAACATCACTCTGAGACGAGCATGGAGAAAAATGGAAATATTGCTCCATCCCAACTCTTCGCTTCGTATCTCGACGATGCAGTGCTGACAGATTTATCTAATGTTTCTGTTTCCGTTATATCAGATAAATCCTTAGCAAATCCTCTACCTTGCACTCCAGCTAAAAGCCCAGCACGAAAAAAAGGAAAGATTACATCTCCTGAATCTGACATTAACATGGTTATGGCCGCTATTCAGTCTCTCTCCACAAGATGTGAAGTCATTTTTGAAAAGGTTACTTCTATGGAGACAATGGTGAGAAACACTGATCATGCCATGACCTTTCTGAATGAAACCGTTGAAAAACTACTTAAAGATAACGCCAACTACAACGAGAGGATCGTTGCGCTGGAAAAGAAGACCTTAGATCTGAGAGAGGAAAACAAACAACTCAAACTTCAACTGCTGGGGGAAGATAGGGGCTGAGACTGCAGGGCATGAAGGAGGAAGATCAACAGGGAGAACCCCAGGAGCTGGTGATCAAAGTTCTTGGCAAGATCCCTCAGAAAACTGCTGGAAAGCTACCGGAGGTGGTGGATTCCGTGCACAGAATTGGAAAGAGGAAAGACTGCGAGAGGCATAATCATTCAATTTAGCATGCGTCACTATCGTGATATCATATGGAGGGATGCAAGAGGCTCGAAATTCCTGGAGGATGCCCATCTCCGTCTAAAAGAAGATTTGTCACCCGACGAAAGAGCGGTTTGGGCCAAAGCTTGGCCTTTGGTTCAGAAAGCCAGAGAAGAAGGCAAAAGAGCATCATAGGTGCTTTTGCTTACATTGAAGGTAAAAGAGTTACAGTTTTTCTCGATTGCTTAAACACTATAACCAGGCTTTTGAACTAAAATTTCAAAACCATAATGCCATTTATCAAAAAGCACACCCATTTCACTAAACTATAAACACTATTCCCTGTTTTGACACATGACTCAGATTTGTTGAACTGTCACTGCAAAACACTACACACAAATCCCTTCATTTCTCATTGCCTAGACCATGTTGTCATTTAGAAAGCACTAGCATTCAATATTGTTCACTCAAGTCAGCACAGCTTCAGCTCAGTTAGCACACAATTACCCAAGTGGAAACACTAAGAGTCAAAATTTAACACACATCAATCAGATCCTTCAATAGATAGATAAAAGGGCCCAAATCAGTTTATTGAGTTTTGGAACAATGGATCCAGAAAGACATGAAGGAAGAGATCGAGGATGTATAAGAAGGAGGAGGAGGAGGAGGAGGACGAAGGGCAAGGGTAAGAAGACAAGCAGTCTCAGTTGAAATTCAAGCCACTCTAGTTGCCCATGTCTTTATCAATGGTATGACTATGAGGGAGGCTGGGCTACGAGTAAGGCCAAATTTGAGTCGCTTTACCGTCGCCTCGAGAACCTTCAGGGAGGAGTGGTGGCAAACAAAATTCTATCACTGAATAAAAGACAAACATTTCCAATAGTCTTTGATTAGGTTTACAGTTTTTCTCAATTGTTTACACACAAATTCTGGTACTTGAGACACAATGACCACAACATGCAACTCATTCACCAACCCCCTGAACCAATTCTGCTAAACTACAAGCACAATTCCTGCTTTACACTCAAATTGCAGTTCTAAAACACACCTTTTTCAAAACACTACACACAATTCTCTGCTTTTGGCACAATTTTCATGCAGAAAATCTCTTGTTTTCACAAGGAACACACTGCCATTCAAATATGCACACTGACTCATCACATGGGCAAACACCCTTCTCACAGTTTTACAATTAGCAATCAGAGCTTTAGCATAAAAGAGCAACAGGTGAGCTCTTCAATGGAGCAATGGATGGCAACATTGGATTTTTTTTTTTTTTTTACTGTAACTGTATACAGTCAATTCTTCTGTTGTTTTGTATGTAGACCACTGTATGTACAACTTTGTGTTGGTTGGGATGTACACTGTGTACATTGTTTTTGTGGGAAAAATGTAATATATTTGTTACCGTGTATTTGTGTGTTCTGAGTATAAAAACAATATTCTCAAATATTTTACAACACACTTATGTATGTACTGTCTGTAGAAAGTGTAACACTGAACAAAAAAAAGGCCTAAGTCATTATGATGAATGGAGAAGAAGTGTTTTCCATTCATCATAGTGTTTTACATTGAGCACATCAGTGTTCAACTGGTTCTTATAAATGTCTATATGATGGTTTGTGTGTGTCATTTGAAAACAAAATACCATTTTGAGAAGAAATAACATTGTTTTGAATGTAAAGTTTCATTTTGCAGGAGAATTGAGGGGTTTTGCCCATTGTGTGTGTGTTTTTTGATTTGTGTGTAGAGTTCTGAGAATATGAGGCATGCTTTCAGAAAATGTGTGTAAACAATTGAGAAAAACTGTATTTTCTTGCAAGAAAAGGCCAGCAGTCGTACAGTCACACAGAGTGGCTGCAGAGTGTGACAGTGAAGGGAGGGCATCCTTTCTCCTTTATAGTATGGAACCACAAGCAAATGGAAATGTTGTTTTGAATTTATTGCACCAGTGTGTTAGACTATGTTGTAGTGTGTGTGATTTTGAGGGCTTGTGTGTCCTGTCTGAGGGCAAAGTTTGTTTTTTCAGCAAGAGTGAATGGTTTTGAGTGTAGAGCTTCATTTTGACCTGAAAATAGGATGTTTGGGGAATTGGGTGAGACGTTATGGATTTGTGTTTACAGTTTTGAGAAAACGAGGCATAGTTTCAAGAAATGTGTTTAAGCAATCGAGAAAAACTGTAAAATTGACGTTTAGCTAACACTGAGTGAAAATGGACACATTGATAATTGTTGTTTGAAATTCTCATTGGACAATTCATAGTCCCTGACTACTCACAATGTGGTCTTTGTAATATTTGTTGATATCTTGTTGCATGTATAAGATCCCGGTGGATCTATTTGTTTCATTGTAACGAGAAACCTTTTCATTGTTCTTTCTCTTGGATGACAGTTTTTAATTTTGGGAGATTAGATCTTATTTCTCTTAATGCCAGAGGATTAAGGGATATCGATAAAAGGAAGGCACTTTTTCTTTTCATTAAACATAGGGAGGCTCAAATTATTTTGTTTCAAGAAACTCACTTTTTTGTTGTTGTCATGGAACAAACCATTCTGCAGGGGTCACTATTTTCCTAAATAAATTGAAAGGAGATATAGTGGAAACAATTTATTCTGGAGAAGGGTGATGGATTATAATATTTTTAAACATTGACAATATGAAATTTATCCTTTGCAATGTTTATGGACATAACAACAACTCATGTATGTTTCATGTATTAAATGTATGTATGTTTAAGAAACTTAATTTGATACTTTTAAACATAAAAAGTAAATACATAGATGCTTACTTATTGATAGGAGGAGACTTTAACGAAGCCCCCAACAACTCTGTGTATAGACTCCCCCCAAAGAACAGTACATCTAAGGTCTTTGAGTTGCTTTATGATGATTTACAGGTTACTGATATTTGGCATTTTTTTACATCCTCATGATAAGGAATATACTTGGACAAATAATGCTCTTACTCATAAATCACGAATTTATTTTTGGCTCCTATCTACTAATGCAGTTCAATTTGTCTTGGATACTTTGATTATTTATGCAGATCACAAATTAATCTTAATTTCTTTAATTGGAAATTCAAATAGTTGTAAAATAATTTGTGGTTATTGGAAATTTAAGGATGCAAACTTTGTAGAATATGTTACAAAAACTGCTTCTATATTGGAAGATTGATCTATGAGTCATATCCAAAGATGGGAATTTTTTTTAATTTAAAGTTAGACAATTGGCAATGCGTTGAGGTAAAGAACTTAAAGTGGCTAATTCCCAAAGATGTCAAGATCTTCTTAATGAACTTGAAAAGTTATTGTCTAAAGAAAATCTTAGCACAGAGGAGGAAGCATACAGTATCTATCTAATTTGCTAAATGAAATAGATGATCTTTACTTAGATTTAGCTAAATGTGCCTTTATAAGATCCAGGACAAAATGGTTGGAAATGGGAGAGTAAATACCAGTTATTTCTTTGCTTTGGAAAAAAGAAATGTAAAATGAAATTATGTTACGGCTTTAAAAATGTATGATAACATTACCAAAAATCCCTCTGAAATTATTAAATATATATATATATATTTGTTTTTTAAAATAAATTATATAGTTCAAATTATAATGAAAATTATGTGAATTCCTTTCTACAAAAAGTCGAACCTTACATTCCAGTATTTTCAAGTGAGTTTAAAACGGTTTGCGAAAACGACCTTACTTTAACCGAACTTACCAACGCAATGCAGTATGAAGAAGGGTAAATCCCCTGGCTCAGACGGCCTAACTATTGAGTTTTATGCATACTTTTGGGAAACTATCAAGAGACCACTACTTACAACGAATGTATTATTAATGAATAATTAAGTACTTCCATGAAACAAAGGCTCATCACCCTGATACCAAAACCAGGTAAAGATATTTTCTCACTTGACAATTGGAGGCCAATCACATTACTAAATTTAGACTAAATTATATCATTAGTTTTTGCCAAAAAATTAAAGGTTTATTCTGAAATAATTAATGAAACGCAAAAAGGTTTTATGCCTTAACGACATACAAGCTGTAATATCAGGCTAATCTTAGATCTCATAGATTATGCACATCATATTAACTCGGATGCAATCATATTGTTCCTATACTTTTACAAAGCGTTCGACACCATTGAACACAATTTTTTATTTTCGACACTAGAGTTGTTTGGCTTTGGAGAGAAATTTACTAAAGTGGTTAAAATGATAAACAAGGACATTAATAGCTCGGTTCTTTTACAATTTGATACTAATAGATAATAGATTTCCTATTAATAGGGGTGTGAGGCAAGGTTTTGGAATCTCTCCTTTTTTGTTCGTGTTAGTTGTGGAATTACTTTCTCTGTATTCATAACAATACTGATATGAAAGGGGTGTCCATTTTTGACTGTGAGATCAAGAGATCAAGATGTTTTTAGAGAATACAAATCAGGTTGGTAAGGCTCTTGAAACAATTAATGTCTTTTCAGAGGCTTCTGGTCTAAAATTAAATATTGCTAAATGCAAAATTCTTTGTTTATTTGACACTCCTGAAGCCTCTGTGAATAATATACCCATTAAAGATAAAGTGAAATATCTTGGTATTCATAGCAAGAAATCATAGCAATCTCTTAGACAAGATATTAATTTTCTCCCTAAAATTAAAAAAGCTAAATTAATATTTAACAATTGGCTTCAAGAGATTTCTCTTTTCTTGTTAGAGTTCTTTTAATAAAAGCTGAAGGACTAGCTCGCTTTATATATCCATCTTTTTCATTATTTGTCCATGAGAATACCTGTAAACAGATTAATAGTTTATGGTTTAAGTTTGTTTGGAAAAACAAACTCAGCATCTGAAGAAACAGGTCTTATGTGGTAAAAAAGCTGAGGGAGGTTTTAACATGCTTGATTTTTTCGATGTTAATAATTCTTTCAAAATGAATTGGGTAAAGAATTGTGTCAATTCACCAGAGTCTATTTGGTATTTTATCCCACACAATATATAAATAAGTATATTTAAATACTATAACTGTTACGAACCGCTCCGAGACACGAAGGTTGAGATCCAAATGCAGCTTTATTGTATGGGGCAATCCAGAATCGTAATCAGATGTACAGGCAAGAGTCATACACAGACAGGCAGTCAAAACAAAGAAACAAACAAAGAAACAAAACAGGCAGGGACCAGAGGCAAGAGAGTAATCCAGGGAACAGGGCAAGATATCCAAAACCAAGAGACAAGAAAACCAGGAGAATGCTCAGAAATGCAGTGTAACACAAACAAGACTTCGCATGGAATGAATGAATGTACAAGGTATAAATAGGCTGAGACTAACAGGGTAATAAGATACAGGTGAATGCAATCAATGATAATGAGTCCGGGCAGTGAGTTCTGGGAAATGTAGTGTGAGTGAAATATGATAGTCTGGTGTGGCGTGCCCTCTGGTGGCACTCAAGGGCACTCCAGCTGGTGACCGTTACAATAACCACTGTAAAATAAATACTATACCACTATAAAAAAGTGGGAGGGCTTAAGTTTTTGTTAACCTGTAATTTCTCCCCTTCTAAGCTCCCTATAAAACTTTCTAAATTCCACGAACAGGCACTTTTGGTGTGGAAACTTTGCTTTCTCCACAATTTCTCCTCGATTTTTCTTAAGAATTGGCATGAAAAGGGTATTGATTATCTTTGTGATTTGTTAGATCCACAAAGGAAATGTTTATTCTTATTATGATTTCATGTCTAAATATAATTTCCCTGTTATCCATAAGGAATTTATTACAATGGTAAAAGCTATACCAAATGGTCTTGTTCATTTAAAGCAGCACTCAGTAGCTTCGGGATTTCTTCGCTGTATTCTCGCTTTTTGCTCGCAGGTTTCTCTCTAGAGCTCCCCCCACAGCTTCGGAATAGATATTTGACAACACTGTTGTAAAAACTCGTTGGTGATTCTCAGACACCAGAGGCTATAGATCAACGACATCAAAGCAGATGGGACATTCTTTAAAACGTCTTCTTCATTCGGGTTCGGACAGCATGAGGGAGCGCAATAATGACAGCATTTTAGCAGATTTCTTTTGGCCGTAAAGCAATTGTTTACATCACGAGACCTGATATCACGCGAGACTTCCTGACGCAGCGGCCGGCGGCCCGGCCGGCTCAAAGTTGCAAGTGCGTATTTTCCGCTCACGGGCACCAGGGGGGTGCGAAACGACCACCATTCAACCCGAAATAAGTAATATAACCATTCCAATGACTCCGAAGCTGTTCAGTTAAGGTAAAAAAATGAAACCTTTAATGAAATGTAATTTATTATTGGAAGAGACTGTAAAGAGTGAACAGAAATTTCTGATTGAAGACAAAAGTATTTATGACCCAAAATGTAGCAATAAAACTATAAGAAATTTGTTTCAGTCAAGAAAACGATTGAATTTATTTTATTTTATTTTTTTATTTTTTTTGGAATTCCTTGATAGAAAAGATTATTGGAAAAAAGCATGGCTCTTACCTTACAAATTGTGTATCCCCAACAAGGTGAAAGAACTACAATTAAGAATTTTGCATAATATATATGCAACGTGATCTCATGAAAATACGTATGTATTTTTTACGTAAAGTGTAGTTCTACCATAGGTACATTTATTTACGTTTTACACACAGAAACGTATAATACTGACGTATTTACAGCACTAAACCGTATAACATTTACGTATTGACAGCACAAAAACTCTACCGACGTACAAATTTGTACGTATTCCTATTTAACTTATGCATATTACAGTTTTTCTCAATTGTTTACACACAAATTCTGGTACTTGAGACACAATGACCACAACATGCAACTCATTCACCAACCCCCTGAACCAATTCTGCTAAACTACAAGCACAATTCCTGCTTTACACTCAAATTGCAGTTCTAAAACACACCTTTTTCAAAACACTACACACAATTCTCTGCTTTTGGCACAATTTTCATGCAGAAAATCTCTTGTTTTCACAAGGAACACACTGCCATTCAAATATGCACACTGACTCATCACATGGGCAAACACCCTTCTCACAGTTTTACAATTAGCAATCAGAGCTTTAGCATAAAAGAGCAACAGGTGAGCTCTTCAATGGAGCAATGGATGGCAACATTGGATTTTTTTTTTTTTTTACTGTAACTGTATACAGTCAATTCTTCTGTTGTTTTGTATGTAGACCACTGTATGTACAACTTTGTGTTGGTTGGGATGTACACTGTGTACATTGTTTTTGTGGGAAAAATGTAATATATTTGTTACCGTGTATTTGTGTGTTCTGAGTATAAAAACAATATTCTCAAATATTTTACAACACACTTATGTATGTACTGTCTGTAGAAAGTGTAACACTGAACAAAAAAAAGGCCTAAGTCATTATGATGAATGGAGAAGAAGTGTTTTCCATTCATCATAGTGTTTTACATTGAGCACATCAGTGTTCAACTGGTTCTTATAAATGTCTATATGATGGTTTGTGTGTGTCATTTGAAAACAAAATACCATTTTGAGAAGAAATAACATTGTTTTGAATGTAAAGTTTCATTTTGCAGGAGAATTGAGGGGTTTTGCCCATTGTGTGTGTGTTTTTTGATTTGTGTGTAGAGTTCTGAGAATATGAGGCATGCTTTCAGAAAATGTGTGTAAACAATTGAGAAAAACTGTAAAATCGTGGCATTAATGTTTTGACTCTATTGCATTCAATTGTTTTAATTAAATTTTCAGTGGCATTTATTAATACAGTTTAACGTTAGGCCTACTCATATATAATAACATTTCGCTCTGTTCATGCCTTCTGCTGCAAACTCGTTTCGGAGGATTAGCCTATATGGTGTTAAACAAGAATACACTTTAAAACCTTAAAAATACCTTCTTTAATCGTTTAACCACTTTGAAATACTTGGTTTATTTACCGTGAGACACAAAGGGCGTTTTCTCCTATAGACCCATAATACACTAAAACACAACGTAAATTCACAAAAGACATCAATTTTATTAGCTTGATGTAATCCAAATCTTTAGAATCCATACGTTGTTTGCAAGAAACAGATCCAAATTCAGCCCTTTATCCAGTGATGTTCAAATTATTTTATTTTTTAATTTTTTAATTTTTTTACGAACTTTATTATGAACAATGCACAGGACAATAGGTACAGAGAACACTACAAATACTGTGCAACCTGCACAACAAAAAAAGACATGTACCGACCAGAGGATTATAACATATTAATTAATATATAGAAGGGGAAATTTAAAATTATGCAGTTCCTTCAGGAGATGAAATGTTTTCTATTGTTTTGTAATATGATTTAAAGTCCAGATGAAATACATTAAAGCAAGGTTGTGAATTAGACCATTTACATTTGTGAATATGGTATTTTCCAAAGATAATAAACAGTTGAATAACAAAAATTAAATTTTTGGACAAACCACAAAAATTAAAGTATAACATAACATCAAAAATATTGATTCTGATGTTTACATTCAATTTTGTGATTATAAATTCTTCCAAATCAGACCAAAATTTTTTTGTGTACATACAGTGATAAAATAAATGAAAAATAGTCTCCCTATTTGATTAGCAAAAGACACAAGACTCTTCTATGTTTATTTTAAATCTTCTTAGCGTATCTTTAACTGGATAAATTTGATGTAAAATTTTAAATGAAACTTCTTTTATTTTATTATTAATACAGTATTTATAAATAGTAGTATTAGCCTTTTCCCAATTTAAATCACCCATGGTTGAATACCAAAAAAAACTTTGCAGCAGGTGGAACCGAGCACGAAATTTGATTTCTAATATATTTATTGGTGTATTCTTTCTTTGTAATGTCTGTATCTTCAATAAAAATTCTATTAAATTCAGCACTAATATCTGTGAATGATATGTGTTTTAGAATTTGAAGTGAACCTGTAGGGATTGCATCAAATACAACTGCGTATTCTTTTGGTGTCACTGGGAAGTTAAAGTTCTGAAGAAATTCTGAATATGACATGAGCAAACCATCTTTGTTCAGTAACGTAATCGGTTACTAACGTAACCTCGGTTCTCTCTAGAAGAGGGAACAAGTATTGCGTAAGTTAGCTTACGCTACGGGTAAAGTCATCTTTTCTCGAGATATGAAGCCAAAAAATTATCCTTAATTTTTATTCATTGTCAACGCAGTGCAGCAGCTAGCAGACCTAGAGCAGGCTATCTAGCGCGCTCATTGGCTGCTCCGCGGCAACTGCAGCAGCCTACCAGTGAGCCTGGCGTGACGTCACGCCCAATGAGGGCGCACGCGCCCTCACGCGTCACAGCCCGCCAGAATGGGGGTGGCTTAGCATATAAAAGGAAGGCTCGGAGGCTGATACCCTGGTTTTCGTCGACTGAAGCGACAAGAGCTCGTGGCGCGAGCACGGCGGGTTACGCAATACTCGTTCCCTCTTCTAGAGAGAACCGAGGTTACGTTAGTAACCGATTACGTTCTCTTACGAGAGGTTCTCTCGTATTGCGTAAGTTAGCTTACGCTACGGGAACCCCTTGTCAACGCCGTGCGCGCCCAGCATCCACTACATGAGTCCCAGGGGAAACCCGGGGAACACTGATAAGTGGGAAACAGGAGGCCGACAGTTTATTAGTGGGCCAGCACATGTTCATAAGCACACATTAGGGGGTGTAGAGCGGCTCGGCCGGTCTATACTGACATAACCCTTTCTGGTGCAGCTCAACCAGGAGAGCTAAACCGAGTAAGTAGCCCGCGCACAAAAGTGTGGGCAGGACATACACACGACTCAGACTGATAGAAGTTTAGCCTGCAGGGCGGGGACTTCCAGGTTATAAAACCTAACAAATGTAGAGGGGGAGGCCCAGCCTGCCGCTGTACAAATGTCATGAATGGAAATCCCGCTGGACCAAGCCCACGATGAGGCCATGCCTCTGGTGGAATGAGCCCGGATGCCCAAGGGGCACTGCAGGTTTCTGGACGCATAAGCTGCCGCAATAGCGTCCACTATCCATCTGGACAGACTGTGTTTCGAGGCGGCGAGACCCTTGGTGCGCCCTCCAAACGAAACGAAAAGCTGCTCCGAGCGCCTGAAGCGGCGGAGCGCGTGACGTAATTCCTCAGAGCCCTGACAGGACAGAGGAGGTACTATTAACCTCGCTGCCGGATGCCGGTAGGGCTGAGAGGGAAATGACCTGCGCTCTGAAAGGAGTGCCCATCACCTTGGGGACGTAACCATGTCTCGGTTTGAGAATGACTATTGAGTCATTAGGTCCGAACTCAAGACACGCCGCGTTAACTGATAACGCGTGTAAGTCACCCACGTGTTTAACTGAAGACAGAGCTATCAGAAAAACGGTTTTGAAAGTGAGGTATTTCAGATCCACAGTGTCCAAAGGTTCGAAGGGATAAGCTTTCAGGGCCTCTAGGACCAAAGACAAATCCCAGATCGGAACCGAGGGGGGCCGCGGGGGATTCATCCTCCTGGCTCCTTTAAGGAAGCGGATGATGAATTCATTCCTTCCTAATGCGCGGCCGCGCGCCGAGTCGGCGAACGCTGCAATAGCCGCAACATAGACTTTGAGCGTGGAGGGGGACCTGCCCGCGTCCAGCAGCTCCTGAAGGAAGCACAAAACCCAAGAAATCCCACACACTTGTGGGTTTAAATTTTTCCCCGTGCACCACTTGTTAAACACAGACCATTTTGACGCGTAGAGCCGTCTCGTAGAGGGGGCTCTAGACTGCGTGATCGTGTTCACGACCCCTTTTGGCAAATCAACGAGTATCCGTTGACTCTCTACGCATGCAGAGACCAGCGCTCTGGATGGGGATGCCAGATCGAACCGCGGGCTTGAGAGAGAAGGTCTCTCCTCATCGGGATCGGCCATGGGGCTGAGTCTGCCAGCCGCATTAATTCCGGGAACCATGTCTGGTTCTCCCAGTGCGGGGCTATGAGGAGCACTGAGTGGCGCGTTTCTCTGATCCTCCCGATCACCTGGGGTAACAGCGAGATCGGGGGAAAAGCGTACAGCGGGAGGCTGGGCCAGGCTTGGGCCAGCGCGTCCTCGCTCTTCGAGAAGAATATCGGGCAGTGGGCGTTGTCGTCTGCTGCAAAGAGGTCGACTTTCGCTCTGCCGAACAGGCGCCATAGAAGCTGGACTGTCTGGTGGTGCAGAGACCATTCCCCGGGGGGAACGTTGTCTCTGGACAGTCTGTCTGGGCCGACGTTCAGGTGACCGGGCACATGCGCGGCTCTCAGCGAGCGCAGTGAGCCCTGAGCCCAAACGAGGAGGCGTTCCGCCAGTGCGCAGAGGATTTTGGATCTGATCCCGCCCTGACGGTTCACGTAGGACACCACTGACATGTTGTCTGTGCGAACTAGTACATGGTGTCCTCGCAGGTATGGGAGAAAATGTTTCAGTGCATTCTCGACCGCTAGCATCTCCAGACAGTTTATGTGAAGCCATTTCTCCCGGTCTGACCAGAGGCCATAGACAGGTCTGCCCTCGAGAAGCGCTCCCCAACCTAGGTTGGAGGCGTCTGTCGAGATCGTTTTCCGGTGCGAGATAACTCCCATTGTAACTCCCCGTTGGTACCATTCGGCCGCCAGCCAGGGCTGCAGGGCTGAGACGCAGCCCTGATTCACACTGACTCGCGAGCCGCCGGCAATCCACACTCTGCGGGGCGCTCTCGCTTTCAGCCAGCGCTGAAGCGGGCGCATGCGCAGTAGGCCCAGCTGAAGCACCGCTGCAGCTGAAGCCATGTGGCCCAACATCCTCTGAAATGCTTTCAGGGGGGAAACACCTGCCTTTCTGAAAAGACGCGGCGAGATGTCGAATACGGCGCGTGCGCTGTGTCGACAGTCTGGCCGTCATAGCCACCGAGTCCAGCTCTATTCCCAAAAAAGAGATCGACTGACTGGGTATTAATGAGCTCTTGGTCCAGTTGACCGAGAGACCCAAGCTTTTCAGATGGCTGAGAAGCGGTAGTCTGTGGGATATGAGTTCTTCCTCTGACTGCGCTAGAATCAACCAGTCGTCCAAATAGTTCAGAATTCGCATGCCCTGTGTTCTCAGGGGAGCGAGGGCCGAGTCCATGCACTTCGTGAACGTACGGGGTGCTAAGGACAGGCCGAACGGGAGGACGGTGTATTGATATACCTGACCGTCGAAGGCGAATCTCAAGAATGGCCTGTGACGGGGTATAATCTGAATCTGGAAGTATGCGTCTTTCAGATCGAGAGAAATAAACCAGTCCCTCGGGCGGATTTGCGCGAGGATTTGTCTGGTTGTGAGCATTTTGAACGGCCGTCTCATGAGAGCTTTGTTCAAATATCTCAGATCTAATATGGGTCTGAGAGCTCCGTCCTTCTTGGGAACGAGGAAATAGCGGCTGTAAAAGCCCGTCTCGGTCAGAGAAGGATGCACTCGTTCTATCGCCCCCTTGCGCAATAGTTTCACTATGTCTGTATGAAGCAGATGGGCTGCTTCTGTCTCGGTCCGTGCGCGAAAGCGCGGGGGACGGCGAGCGAACTGCAGCGAATAGCCCCGTTTCACAATGTTCAGCACCCATTCTGACACGCCCGGGATAGCTTCCCACGCTTCCGCATGCATAGCTAGGGGTCGAATGGCCTCTGGGTCCCGGCCGCTGCACTGCGCGGGATAGGGAACTTGTAGCAGAGGAATTTGCGCGGTGCGCGCGCTGTCGATGCTGGGGAACGGGAGCTCGCTGATAGCGATAACTGGCTGGACTGCACTCAATGACTCGGTCACTTGGGACGGAGAACGTTTTGCAGTGAGAAACCCGTGACGCGAGAGCGGCGTGGGTGTTAATGTGTTTATCAGTAAGTGTGAGCGCTCGTGGGCGGGCACAGGGCTTACATTCATAACATGGCCAGTGTTGGGGAGCTTTATGTGATCTAACCCCCGGGGCAGCTGTGTGACAGAGCGGGCAGTGGGTAGGTGTGAGCACTGACTCGTGGGCACAATTCCTACGCTTATCACTCGAGCGGCGCGTGCCCGCTTCGTAAGAGTGAGCTCTGTGAGAGACACAGGGGAGATCGTGCTTGTGTGTAGGGGTGAGCACTAGGGCTGTGGGCACATTTCCTACACTCATAACACCGTCGGCGTGAGCCGAATAACCAGAATTAATACTCTTTTTCAGATTCTCTGGGTCGCTGTGCGAACGCCGTTTGTGTGCAGGCGAGCGAGTTGTGTAACTGACTCGTTGGCTGCAAAATACACATCTGCAGTCGCCTTTTTAGGTGACTGACAGCGCAAAATGCTTTGAAGGCTCAAATGTTTAGACCCTCATAGTTACTCAAACACCATCATGTGAGCGGGAGGGTGCGAGGGGCGGGTTCACTTCTGCATGTGAGAAGCTGGCCGCGAGCTCGGCATAAAGAGGAGGAGGACGAGGACGAGGAGGACGAGGAGGAGGACGAGGACGAGGAGGAGGACGAGGACGAGGAGGAGGACGAGGAGGAGGAAGGGGAGGAAGAGGAATCAACAGAGGAAGAGGAAGAGATGGAGGCCATGCTGGAGGTAGAGGAAGAGGAAGACAAGAAGGTGCTCAAAGAGGACCGAATCTGACAAATGAGATCCGCGCAACACTGGTTGACCACGTCGTCAACCACGGCCTGATGCTGAGGGAGGCTGGACTGCGAGTACAGCCAAATCTAAGCCGATACACAGTGGCAAGTGTGATAAGAACATTTCGACTGGAAAATAGGTATTGTAAAAATATCATCATATCAAAAACATCTGCACGGTTTCAGTAACTGCTTACAGTACTGTATTCTATGCACTATCAGCACTTCTGTTACCTTTTCCTGTGAAATTACTGTACTATTGTATACTGTTTTTTTTTTCTACATAGGATTGAGGGTCAGGAACGACAAGGGGGAAGGCCTCCTATGTTCACAGAACAGCAAGAGAGGGAGATAGTAAACATGGTTTTGGCCAACAATGCTATAACACTCAATCAGCTCCAAGCTAACATTGTCAATAACCACGCCAGTTTCAACGATATCCATCAGGTCTCAACATCAACACTGGCACGCATCCTAAAAAAAAACCATATTCAAATGAAGCAAATTTATCGAGTGCCTTTCGAGCGCAATTCCGAAAGGGTGAAACGACTGCGGCATGATTATGCAGAGGTATGTATTCACTTTAGCAGTGTGATCTTGCATACTGTCTCATAATCTTTTACTGTACTGTAATATGTATACTAGATCTACACTGAACTACACAATTTTGCCTGACACTGTTCTTCAGAGAGTTTTACGAATGGATGGAGAGGAGATCCAGCATGAGTTCATTTACGTAGATGAGGCTGGGTTCCACCTGACGAGAACACGAAGGAGGGGAAGAAACATCATTGGCCACAGGGCTATAGTCAATGTCCCAGGGCAACGTGGGGGTAATATAACACTCTGTGCAGCCATTACACAGAATGGGGTCCTCCACCGCCATGCCCATATGGGCCCTTACAACACAGCACTCATACTTACATTCTTGGACCAATTGCACAACATAACAGCAGCAAATCAAATCGATCATATGCAATACATTGTTGTCTGGGACAATGTGTCTTTCCACCGCTCTGCTCTGGTTCAGAACTGGTTTCAGCAACATCCACATTTCACCGTCCTATATCTTCCACCATACTCTCCATTCCTCAACCCTATAGAAGAGTTTTTCTCGGCATGGCGGTGGAAGGTATATGATCTCCGTCTCCAGGCTGAGGTACCCCTCATCCAAGCCATGGAGGAGGCCTGTGACCAGATGGAGGTAGCAGCAATGCAAGGATGGATTCGTCATTCAAGACGTTTCTTTCCAAGGTGTCTTGCTAATGACAACATTGCCTGCGATGTTGATGAAATTCTCTGGCCAGATCCAGCTAGGCGAAGAGACAATGTCTAGTTTTATTTTTTATTTTTACAGTAAACTTACAGTACAATACGTAAAGTGACATTTTGTTACAGTATTATGAATCTCCATGTCAACATTTTGGGCGTGTTGAGAAATAAATGAGTTTCTTCAGTCTGCAACATTGGTCTTGTGTAGTGTTTGGTGAATTTACATTATATTTGTACTTTGTTGATGGTAGCCTACTCTAATCATAGGGAAGTAGAAGTGCTAAAAGTGTTTTAGGTTTATCACAGCAGAGTGTAACTCGTGCAAACAGAGTATAGTAATGTGAAACGTGTGTGTTTCATATGGTAACAAAGTGTGGTTTTTAAACAGAAGTGTATAGTTTTTACAAGAGTGTTTAATTATGCAAAGGATCTGTAGTGTTTTGCTAATTGGGTGTGTGGTTGTGCTAATTGTGTGTAGTGTTTTGAAAACACGGGCCCTATTTTGAAAATTGTGCTTAAGCAATCCAAAAAAACTGTAACATGTTTTCCTTAAAGATTATTAAGCATGTGGGGGTTAAAGTTTTAAGATTTGTCCACACATTAGGCAGGCCTATTTAATTATTTATAATCTTTTAATTTTGTCTTGCAAATAGATGTTCATTTTGATCATCATTTGTATTTGCCCGTAAATTTCATTTAGGCCTATATTTTATGTCTTTTATGAATCGTTTTTCCAAATCTACGTTGCTGCACATTGCGTGGCTTTGTGTGCGTTTGAATGTGTGTGTGTGTGCCCGCGCGCGCGGCCGCGCGCAGATTCAAATTATCCGCCATTACGTTTCGTTGCTTAGTCCCGCCCAGCCCACAACGGTTAGCTACAAATCTGTCTCTGTCGTCGATCTGTGTCAACTTAAGGGCAAGCGGGAGATTTGAATTCAGAGCTATAATCGTATTCGACAGAAGCAGCCGTGAGCAGGAGCGCTGCTGAACACATATTAGTTGTAGTCTGGTGTCAGTCAGTCCGGAAATAACGCGCCCTTTTTCAGTGAGCCTGGTTCGTCACAGCAGACCTCATCCCGACCGATCAACGGCTGAGGTAAGAGTCTAATACTACATGTAAATGATATTTTATATTACATTTGTGTTAAGTGGTTAGACTGTTTCCATGCTAACGTTAGCATTCTTAAATTATGTTCAGTCATAACTGGCGTCGAGGGCAAAACACAAATGCAGCATGGGTCTTTTCAATTATCGATCTGTGTTAAGAAAGATCAGTTGAACCCACTCTAACTTACTTGTTAACTTATAGACCTAAAACAATCTTTAGTAGACTTGTTATTCATATTAAAGTCCATAATTGTGTATAAAATCTTCGTTATGATAGTCAGTAACATTAAACCAATCTCTTAAATGGCGGGACATTTTGAAACCATGTCTGGAAGCTGAAAAACTTTATTTTTCAATTTTTTTTTATTTTTTTTTTGTAAACTTTTTTTTTACTTTATTTTATTATAGTAAAATTGTAGTAAACACGTTTTTAGCTGATTTTTTTACCATTGTAATAGCCACAGTTTTACTAAAAATAGGCCTACTGTGTTTCTTTTGTTTATTTCGTAATAGTTAACATGACTAACTTTATTAAGACCGTTAAGAAATCGAAATACTGTCTGTAACTTAACGTACTTGTTGATGATACAGGAAAGCCTAGAACAGGAAGACTAGAATATGAATACAACATGATGAACCCCTAGGTGTATCTAGGTCTAGGTCACAGTAAATCATATTCATTTAATGTTACTTTCTATAAATGTAACTTAGCTAAAATCACATGGCAGCTCAAAATATTACTGCTGGCCTTTCCAGCTCAGCTTCAAGATCATAGTCAGTTGAGTTTTTGCATTGTCCCAATGGAACATATTCTGACATGTGTAAATCTAATACTGAGTTTTAAAATAACTTGTGTGTGTGATTTCAGGTCACGTGGAAAGCAGATGATCATGGCAAACAAGGTATGGGAAGAATTCATTAAAACATAAAAATCATAATGGTTCTGATTCCATATGTTCATAACAGTCTTCTGATTCCATATGATTGCACTAAAAGTATGCACAAGGTTTGGATTTGCTACAGCAAGATTACGATTGTGTTAGATTCCACCCATCTTTCTTTCTTTTTTTTAACTAGGCTCTGTCATTTAGAAACATGACTTTTCCTATCACTAATATCTTAATGACACATATCTCTACCTTTTAATCCAGCCAGATGATCTGACGGTTGCTGCTCGCATCTCAGCCTACCTGATGGAAAATTCTTGCTGGATGAATGACCTTCACCTTCAAATCAGCCTTGCCAAGACAGAACTGCTTATGGTTCAACTTTCAGCCAAAACATACTTGCTGTGATCCTGCTGATTTGCCTTATCATTAGGAGGATCAGGCCCTTCCTATCGGAGCTACACAACTCTCTTGTTCTATCCAGACTGGGCTATTGTAATGCTCTCCTGGCAGCTCTTCCAGTATCAGTAAAACCTCTGCAACTGATCCAGATGCTGCAGCAAGAGTTGTCTTTAAAGGTAGCCCTATGCCTAAACTCACTGCTTCAGATCTATGTGTCTCCAGAAGCATGTGTTCTGCAAGTGAACGGCGCCTTGTGGTGCCATCATCCCAAAGAGACACAAAACCACTTTCACTGACATTTACCTGGACTGTTTCCTGGTGGTGGAATGACCGGCGCAACTCAACACATTTTCAAGAAACTGCTAAAGATCCATCTTTTTCATAAACACTTCACCCAATAATACTATATCTTTGTAAAAAAAAAAAAAAAAAAAAAAACCTTCCTATGTGTACTGTGCGACTAACTGGGACTTGTCACTGCACTTGTTGCTTTTTATTATCTTTAATTATTATCTTAATTGGTTAGTCACTTTGGATAAAATGTAATTGTAAATGTTAAAATAAGTTATACTGTAAAGGTATACGGTAATTGCTTTTTATTGTGGATATATTTACATGTTCTAAATTATATACTAAGCATCTATTTCCTATCAATCACTTATCTTGATGTTTAGTGTTTGTTCAATTACTAATACTGTAAATATGCAGGTATTCTGTACTCATACATTTAGTTAATTTAAAAGAAATTGACTGTACATTTGCTATTATTAAGAACTTAATTAGAGATGTTGTGAAATTGGATCGGTACAAATAAAAATAAAAACTGTAAATTTACAAACATTTGTATTTGAATTTATGTACTTGTGTGCATTTTTTATACATAATTTCATTGTTATTTTACACAGAAAAACTATATTAAAAGAAAATTACTGTAGATAGACAGCATTATTATATAAAATAATTGTATAAAACCTTAAATTTACAGTATTTAATTGTTTTAAAGGTGTATATGACTTTTTTTAAACGTTAAAAATCCCAATAATTACATAAGATTTTATGTAATATTAAAGATATAATCTGTTATTTAATTATGGAAAATTACTGTATTTTAACGAGATTGTTTTTTGCCGTTATTTTACGGTAATTTTCTGGCGCCCCAGCTGCCGGAATAATACCGTTTTTTCACAGTTTTTTTTTTTACAGTGTAGGCTATCGGTTCGCGCGAGCATATTATAGAGCGTCGTCATGTTTCGTGTCGGCGTTAGCTTGCAGGCGTGCGTGCATTGTAACAGGCTCGTTTACTGCAATATTAATATTTCCAGCCGCCTGAACTCAGAGGGGACTGAGAAATGTGTGAGGATTGGAGATTGGCCCGGCCTCAGCGGGGCTACAATTACTCTCTCCTACTTTCGCCGGTGAGTGAGGCACGCGGGGTGCTGAACATTGCTCGTGACCGTCCGCTCTAACATCCCTTGAGAACGGCGCAGTTCGCGCGGCACAAGCAAAGGGAGAGAGCGCGGGAAGCAGTGAGTGACGGGCGCGGGGGCGGTAGCTTTCTTGTAACGTAAAGAAAAACTAGCCCCGTGATCGTCCGCTTCTGCGATCCCTTGTGAGCAGCACGGTGTGCGCGGCTCGAGCAGAGGGAGAGAGCGCGGGAAGAGGGGCGAGTAGCCAGAGAGCGTCATCATGTTTTGCAGGCGTGCGTGTACTGTGTAACAGGCTCGTTTACTGCAGTATTGATATTTCCAGTAGCCTGAACTTAGGGGACTGAGAAATATGTGTGAATGGATGTGAAACACTCTTTTCTCCTTTCGCCAGGAGACGGGCGCGGGGTAGCTTTCTTGTAACGTAAAGAAAAACTAGCCCCGTGATCGTCCGCTTCTGCGATCCCTTGTGAGCGGCACGGTGTGCGCGGCTCGAGCAGAGGGAGAGAGCGCGGGAAGAGGGGCGAGTAGCCAGAGAGCGTCATCATGTTTTGCAGGCGTGCGTGTACTGTGTAACAGGCTCGTTTACTGCAGTATTGATATTTCCAGTAGCCTGAACTTAGGGGACTGAGAAATATGTGTGAATGGATGTGTAACACTCTTTTCTCCTTTCGCCGGGAGACGGGCGCGGGGGGCGGGGTAGCTTTCTTGTAACGTAAAGAAAAACTAGCCCCGTGACCGTACGCTTCTGCAATCCCTTGTGAGCGGCGCATTTTGCGCGACTCGAACAGAGGGAGAGAGCGAGCCCCGTAATCGTCCGCATCTCTGACATCCCTTGTGAACGGCGCAGTTGCGCGGCTCGAACAGAGGGAGAGAGAGAGCGGGGAGTGGTGCGAGGCATTTGAAACAACGCCTCGTAGGAAATTTCTCTTTTAGAAGCGAGAGTATGTGTCGCAGCGGCGAACACACACAGCAGTAAAAGGATATGACGCCGGATAGCGTAGCAGGCACGGATGGCTGAAGGCGGCGAAGACGGCCGGCTTCCTCAGACGCTTTCCTAGGCTTGCAGGCGCTGGTTTCGACGGCGGCGGCTTCTCTCCGAGTGCAGTGATGCGGAGAGCTTCGCTGAAGAGACGAAAATCAGGGTATCAGCCTCCGAGCCTTCCTTTTATATGCTAAGCCACCCCCATTCTGGCGGGCTGTGACGCGTGAGGGCGCGTGCGCCCTCATTGGGCGTGACGTCACGCCAGGCTCACTGGTAGGCTGCTGCAGTTGCCGCGGAGCAGCCAATGAGCGCGCTAGATAGCCTGCTCTAGGTCTGCTAGCTGCTGCACTGCGTTGACAATGAATAAAAATTAAGGATAATTTTTTGGCTTCATATCTCGAGAAAAGATGACTTTACCCGTAGCGTAAGCTAACTTACGCAATACGAGAGAACCTCTCGTAAGAGAACTGTCCTACTAACAGAATTCCTCTATCAAACCATGGCCGACAAAACAGAGACTTCTTTTTATAAAGGATTTCTTTGTTATTCCAAATAAAGTATCTATGTGGACTAAAGTTATGTTTATAGATCAATATCCAAGATAGAAGGGCTTGTTTGTGGAAGTCAGCTAATTTCAAGGGAATTTTATCAATAGAAAAATTACATTTCAGTAGAAAATGTATGCCACCAAGAGTATTGAACAAATATGATGGAAAAGCGTTCCAGATGCTGTCAGGGCTTTTCAAGAATTCTATAATCTATTTAATTTTAAAAGTATTATTTATTGTATGAAAATCCAGCAGTTCCAGACCACCTTGGTCTTGTCACATGCCTGTCCTGTCTTGTGGTGCACATGGGTGTTTTGTTATTTTGGGCCATGTGCTCGTATCATTGTCTGATCCCTCCCCCTTGTTATCTGATTATTGTTTGAGTTCATCCACCTGTTCCCTCCTGATTAGTTTCCCTTTATAAGTCCCCTCTTGTTTGCAGTCTGTGTTGGTACGTTGTCTAATGTTTCCTGTTCCCCGTGATTCTCAGTATGTTCATGTTCATGTTCATGTTCATGTTCATGTTCATGTTCATGTTCATGTTCATGTTCATGTTCATGTTCATGTTCAGTATTTATTAGTTATGTTTTCACCCTCGTGGGTTTTGTTTTGTGTTTGTTTTCTTGGAGAAAACAAAAATGGAGACACCGGGCAGCCTTGTCTAATACCACGTGATATATTAAATCTTTCTGATGTGCCTGTTTTCAGTTTAACAGAACTAGAACACCCATTATATAAGGTTTGAATTGCCTTATGAAAATAGTTACCAAAACCAAAAAAGGAAATAGATTTTAATATAAAGTTATGCTCGATGGTGTCAAAAGCTTTATAAAAGTCAATGAATAGTATGAAGCTATCATTCGGAAGGAGGTCACTGTAATCTATCATGTCTAAAATTAAACGTATGTTATTGCTTATGTGTCTTTTGGGCATAAAGCCAGATTGTTCTTCATCTATAATTTGGTTCAGGCTATGTTTAAGTCTTTAGCAAAAATTAAAGCAAATAACTTTGCATCATTGTTAAGTAAACTAATGGGTCTCCAGTTTTCAATGTGTAATTTATTCTTATTTGGTTTGGGAATTAAAGTAATCACGCCCTGTTTCATAGTCGGAGGAAGTTCACCTTTTTCAATGGCTTCTTCAAACACAGATAGCAGGAAAGGAGAAAGTTTGTCATTAAATACTTTATAAAATTCTCCTGTTAAGCCATCATTCCCGGGTGTTTTATTGTCTTTTAAAAGTTTAACACATTCCACCAGTTCAGGTAAGGAAATTCTTCCATCACAAATCTCTCTAAATTCTTCATTTATTTTCTTAGCATTTGTGGAGATGTTATTTAAAAAAGAATCTATGCCAGAACCTGTGGAAGCGGATGAGTATAAGTCCTGATAAAAGCTAGCAACATGTTTTGAGATTACCTTATGATTATTGGTAATACTTCCATTGACTGACAAATTACTTATTGTATTATATTCAGCATTTCTCCTTTCTAATCCAAAAAAGTACTTTGTATTTTTCTCTCCTTTTTCAATCCATTTACATCTAGATCTAACAAAGGCTCCAGTGATCTTCATCTCCATTTCTCAGCAGAGACCGTAAACGTCAAATCCCGCACTCGTGGTGAATTCCATAGACAGTATATAAACTGGACACAGCCACCCCATTGGATTCAACGGAGACAAGTGAAGTCAATTAGAAGCTCTCGCTTCCTGGGGGTTGAGCGTACTGCGCAGACTCAAACTGAGCTTGACGACGTAGATGTGACGTGAGCAACCCGTCTGTCTTCTAGTAGCTATGCCAAGAGAAATCTGAATCATTCCCTTCCGAAACTTGCAGAGACGGACAGTGTGAGTAGGAGGTGTCCATGAGCTAGGAGCAGGAGAAACTTTTGCTAGGTATTCTGATTAATTATTTTGTCATTTTGCCTCCACGTCCCCCCGATTGCCCGCGAGCTTCTCCTCATGTCCATACGGTAATCTCTCTACTGTGCGACAGAGAGTCGCGTGGTTATGACGCAATCGTTAGCCTATTTTTATTTTTATATATCTATGCACCAGTCTGCGTACACGTCAGATCAGAACACTTCGACATGGCTGCGTATAAGCGGTAAAAACGATATAAATACTGTTCGTTTTCTCACACAAACCGCTCGTTTCGTGTCTTAGGCCATCAATGTGTACTTACGATGGGGAATTGTTTAATTTGGATGACGGGGAATTGTTTTAATTTGGACTCTGTGCTTGTGTTTTGAGATAATGACCATAGACCTGCATTATATGACTGACAGACAAGAACGGTTTGACCTAAAAATATCAAAATTGAAAATACTGCGGGAAAAAAGACACCTACATCTTGGATGCCCTTGAGGTAAGCTAAAACATACCAAAAATTTATTTCAAAGTGAACTATCCCTTTAACCGCCTCAGATGTAAAGTTATTCGCTGTCAAAGTGACGCCAAAATGAATGGGAGTCAATGGAATGCTAACAGCAGGTGGGGGTCCGCTAATCAATGGCGGCGCCCGGGGAAGCTTCAAAATAATATGAAACCCTGCCCCCTGGGTGCAATATTTTTTTTCCCAGGATGGTAGGGGAAGACTCATGAATATTCATTAGGGAAGTCATCCCTGATTGGTCTTAACCCCAGTGACGGGTAGGTTTAGGGGCGGGGTTAGGGAGGTCATAATACCCCCAGTGACGGGTAGGTTTAGGGGTGGGGTTAGTGGTAGGTCATCAGACCAATCAGGGATGACTTCCCTAATGTATATTCATGAGTCTTCCCCTACCATCCTGGGAAAAAAAATATCGCCCCCTGGGTGAATTCAAATTAAAAAATTGCGCCCGAAGCGTTACGACATGTTTTACGGCAGTGATATCAGACGCTCATTGGCTCTCGCATGCTTCGTCACAGATTACGACATGCCGTGTTTAAGTTGGTGTACTACATTTGAATTGGAGAAGCGCGCGCGCCTTCACAGAGCGAACAGCGAACCGAAACCGGATTAACATTTTCATGGATTAATAATTTAAATTCTGCTCTACGTTACCTCATACAAAACTATACTGCCAAAGAGGACTGCGACACATCGTCATGTGAACGACTTTTGGTTCCGGTTTTGACATTTTCTCAATAAATAAATTATTGTGATTATACGTGTCTGTCTGTTGTTTTTCTTTATAATTGTAGCCTACGTAGTTTTAAGAAATTGTTAGGTTTAGGGGTAGGGGTAGGATTAGTGGCTCAAACTATGTTTTAATGCTATATTGTTAATAAAACTGCCATTTCCCTACACATACGTCTGTCCATTATGTTTTATCCTTTTAATATTGTCTATAAAATGGGTATTTTTAGGTAGGTGTGGGAGTAGGGTTAAGGGATCTTACATTTATAATCTATAAAATGGTAAAAGGGAAATTATACAGATATCTTATTACGTTTTTTAGCTGTAAAATCGTAATAATGTTACATTTAAACGTTGCAGATACGTCCATATTATACGTTTCAGCATATATTGAAACGTACAAAAAAGTACGTTTTCTATCTTTGAAAATTACGTATTAATACCTACGTATTAACAATGAGACCAGGCTGATATATCCCACCAACGATATCACATCTAAATTTGGTAGTTCATTTGAACTGTAATTTCTGTAAAAACAGTACTGAGTCAATTGATTATCTTTTCTTTAAGTGTATTTTGGTTTGAATTGTCAAAAACTAAAATTAGACATTGATTTAGCATTGGGAGATGTAATTTGTTATTTTTCTCATTGTAATCATAAAATAGAATATATTGGAAATATATTTATTTTATTGGCAAAATATTTTATTCATAAATATAAATTTTCTAAATTAAATTACCCAAATTAAATAATTTTCTGTGTGACTTCAACTACTTAATTAAGACACACACAAAAAAAAAATAACAACAAAAAAAGTGTCAAATTTGTGAAACGTATTTCGTATTCGTAAATTCGTATTTACTGTCTTCCTTCATTTTTTTTATGCTGTCATCCACTGCCACTTCATTGTTGTAAATGTTCAATTATCCTTATATTTGTTATTTGATTGTTCATCAGCAAAAAAAAAAAAAAAAAAACACACACACACACACAAAAAAAAAACATTGAAACAATAGGCTTGTTTGAGATGAGCAAAATCTGTGCAGAACCGATCACCGGTGATCACCGCGAGATGCATGCCGGATAGAAATTTGTCCGAGTGCGGTCCGACTTGCTCTGATGTCATGCTGACGTATGTCAAAAAACTCTCGCAACCGCAAGGCAGCCGTTTCGGATTCTGCAGTCGCGCGCAGTTACTCTCCACCGACTGCGCTGATCAAAAGCATGATGGGAAACGACTTGCTGACGACACAGCTTTTAATGCTCATTGGTTTAAACAACCGCGATGAATTGTTCTCTTTAAAAAATGTTGATTTTAAAATCATGTTTTATGTGTGTACATTATGTTTGAATATTCCCAAACTCTCTGACAGTGCGATCGCTATATGGGTTATTATGTGATGTCATCTTTATATAAACACATGTCTGTATTAAAGAAAAAAATATTGATAAACACATATTCGGAATGGAATTAAATAACAAGTACTTTCAGTGTCTTGTTCATTATATTTATTTTCATATAAAAGCAACAGAACTTAAATTATATCCAGTTTATTAGCAACACCGTGCACGAGCGTGCATCCGGTGAATCCCGCGATATCCATCTTTAATCTCGCAGGTGTCAGATCCACTGCGAGACCAGAGAACATACTCGGTTACTAACGTAACCTTGGTTCCCTGAGAGTAAGGGAACGAGTATTGCGTAGCTAATACGCAGTTGGGAAACTCCTTTCCTCAAGAAATATTTAAGCTAATAATTTAAAACGCAGTGCAGCTGCACAGCGAACACAGCAGAGCGTCTAGCTCGCCCATTGGCTGTGCTGCGGCAACTGCACATCCTATGACGCGTGACCCAATCAAGTGACTTGGCACCTTTAAGGAAACGAACGATGAGGTCGTTTCTCCCCAGTTCCTGGCCAGCCACAAGTGCATGGTAAGCTGCTATGGCTGCCCCATACACTTTGAGAGTGGATGGGGAGCGACCCGCATCCAAAAGCTCTTGCAGGAATGAGAGTACCACCGACACTTCGCATGACTGGGGCTCGAGGTCCCTGGCTGAGCACCAGCCAGTGAATACTGACCACTTCAGAGCATAGAGGGGCCTGGTAGATGGTGCTCTAGCCTCAGTGATGGTATTCAAGACCTTTTTTGGGAGGTCCCAAGATACCCGTTGAGGGATCACACATGGAGGGCCCATAAGTCGGGGTGAGGGTGCCAAATCATCCCGTTCGCCTGTGTGAAGAGATCCTTCCTCATTGGCACTGGCCAGGGAACAATGTCCATCATCTGCGCCAGCTCTGAAAACCACGCCTGGGTTTTCTAGGGGGGGGGGGGCTACTAGAAGGGGCTACTCTGATGCAGCGCTGGTTCACCGTAATGAGCAGGTGTCCTGACCGCCACGCATGGGCTGACACACGGCGCTTTAGCCAGTGCTGAAGGGGGCGCATATGCAGTAATCCTAGCTGGAGTACTGACGATGCAGCGGCCATGAGACCGAGAAGCCTCTGAAACTTCCTGAGGGGTGTGCGCGCACCTACCCTGAAGGAGGCTATCAGCTGTTGGATAGAGAGAGTGTGCTCTGGTGTGAGCCGCGCTTTCATCATTGTAGAGTCGATAACTGTGCCCAGAAAGATTACATTCTGGCTGGGTAACAGTTTGCTCTTGGAAAAATTTACCCTGAGCCCCAGACATTCCAAATGGCAGAGGAGCATGGATCTGTGTGTCAATAATTCGGTCTTCGACTGAGACATAATGAGCCAATCGTCGAGATAGTTCAGCACGCGCACTCCCTGTTGCCTCAGGGGAGAAAGCGCTGCGTCCATGCACTGAAAGTACAAGGTGCAAGGGACAGACCGAATGGTAGGATAAACCTGTCCCTCGAAGGCTAATCTCAAGAATGGCCTGTGATTGGGTGTTATCTGAATGTGAAAGTAAGCATCTTTCAGATCCACTGTAAAAAAAACAATCCCCCGGGCGAACCTGCGCGAGGATTTGTTTGGTAGTTATCATTCTGAACGGCCGTCTTATGAGAGCTTTGTTCAGATGTCTCAGATCTAAAATGGGGTGGGTGCCACCGTCCTTCTTTGGTACAAGGAAGTAACGGCTGTAAAACCTTGACCGGCTCAGTGCGGGGGGTACTAATTCTATCGCCCCTTTTGCTAGCAGATTTTGTACTTGGTGCGAATCACGTGAGCCACGTTGCTTCTCACCGAGGTCAAACCGCGGGGGTCTGCGAGTGAATTGGAGCGAGTATAATATAATGTTTATATTATCACTTTATAATGTTCAAAACCCAGTTCGACACTCCGGGGATGGCTTGCCAGGCCTGGGCCCTTGTGGCTAGGGTTTGAATATACATTGGGGCTGGGCCGCCTAGCATAGTGGGACCTAATACCCTTGTGTTGTGTTTTGTGCACATTTTCTCTTCTGGGCTGTGACAGGCCCAACATAGAGATAGAGTGACAACTGAAGGAGGGCCGCCTAGTGAAGGGGGACCGATTGCCCGGGTGTTGTGTGTGTGAAACATACTCATTTTGTGCATTATTTGGGTCGCTGTGAAAAGACAGTTTGTTTGTAGGGGTGCGTGCAGTGCAATGGGCCCATTGACTACAGTATGAAAGCCGCCTGAGCTGAACAGGGAGCTGTGAGATTTAGATGAGCTCTTTTCGAGGGCGGTCCGGCTAGAGCGAGACTCAGAACCTCTCTCTTTCCTCCTGTGGCTAGGAGGCCTTCGGCGGCTTAGGGTCCAACACAACGCGGGGTCGGGGGCCATGGCGCTCTTGTGGCGACTCGAGGCAGAGCTGGAGCGCTTAGGCAGGAAGCGCCCATTGACTACAGTATGAAAGCCGCCTGAGCTGAACAGGGAGCTGTGAGATTTAGATGAGCTCTTTTCGAGGGCGGTCCGGCTAGAGCGAGACTCAGAACCTCTCTCTTTCCTCCTGTGGCTAGGAGGCCTTCGGCGGCTTAGGGTCCAACACAACGCGGGGTCGGGGGTCATGGCGCTCTTGTGGCGACTCGAGGCAGAGCTGGAGCTCTTAGGCAGGAAGTGTTTCATAGCTTGTGAAGACTTCTGTGCCTCGGTGAATCTCTCAGAAAATCCTTTCACAGCCGGGCCAAAGAGACCGGTGCTGGAGATAGATGAGTCGAGGAAAGCCGTTTTATCTGCCTCTTTGATGTCCGTGAGGTTCAGCAAAAGGTGGTGTTTGAGCACAACGAGGTTAGCCATACCTCTGCCGATCGCTTGGGCGGTAGCCTTTGCAGCGCGCAGCGCTAGGTCTGTGGCGCTGCGCAGGTCACGGAACGCCTCAGGGTTCGGGCCAGACACGTCCATTGTCTGGAGAAGCTTGGCCACAAACACCTGCAACACCGCCATGGTGTGCAGAGCCGATGCAGTCTGACCGGAAGGAGAAAAGGCGCGTCCAGCGAGGGCTGAAGTGTTTCGGCAGGGCTTTGAGGGGTATACTGCTCTAGATCTCCAGCCAACAGCAGTGGGCGGGCATAGATGGGCGGCGGGCTTCCTCGAGCAGTGGCAGCTTCTCATAACCTTTTTCCGCTGCGCCGTCAACAGAGCAGGGCGTAGTGGAACTAGAAGCGCTTGTGCGTGCTGAGTATGGCATGCGCCATGGCTTTGTGAGTTCATTGTGGACCTCAGGGAAGAAAGGCGCTGGCTTGTGACGGGGGGCCTGATATCACCCTGGCAAAAACCATCCATCCAGCCGGCTCCTAGGTGGCTCCTCAGGCGAGGCCCATTCGAGACCGAGGTCTGAAACGGCCGCGGTGAGGATGTGCAGCATCTCGGCATCCAAATTAGTTCTGGTAGCAGCAGCGCTAGCACCAGACTGTGAGAGGGCAGGGTTAACCGAGCCCGACCATTCTTCCTCAGATGCAGTAATGCAGAGGCTGTCGTCGTGTTCTTCGTCCGATCCGCCGAAGGAGACGAGACCCGCCACTCGCAGGGAGAGAAGCTGATCTGCCTGAGTGAACAGGACCGGCGAAGGAGACTGAGATGGAGAAAGTGAGGCACGTGGCCGGCGTGGGCTCGCTTGTTTCCATGTGCTCAGGCATTTGGAACAACGCTCGCTAATTTTGCTCTTTTATGAAACTGAGTGTTGCAGCGGTGAACACAACAGTAGCAGTGAAGGATATAAGCGTTTTCTCGCTGGATGGCCTCAGGAGAGCAGCGACAGAAGAGAAGTGGCTTTGAGGTAAGTTGAAGGCGCTATCCGCTGTATGCAAAGGCATAGCTGTATCTAGCCTCTGTATCTGACATCTAGCTGTTTTGGCTTGTTTCGACAGCGAAGGCTTCAGAGGAGTCTGAATCTGTCTTACATCAGTCTACTAAAAATCTGTCTTACATCAGACTACTGCCTCTTTTCCTTAGGGTTCTCTGAAATCCCCCCCCCCAAAAAAAAAAAATTCCCCTAAGAAATGGGACACCACTACTACACCGTTACACGTCATTATAAGTTGTCACTAGTGCCTACGTCACAGGAGATGCGTCGATGTTTATCACAAACTTCCAAGATGCCGCCGTCAGCTGTAGCAGTTGCGTGGGTTACAGCAATTTTTTTGCATTTGTCTTCTGAAGTTCGCAGAAAATAACAGAGACGATGAAATCTTCGACGCCTAAGTAATATTGGGTAGTGTCCAGTGTTTTCAATGTGCCGAAAGCAGCAGTCCATCGTGTAATCCACAGAGTGGCACAAAACATATGGGTAAACCTGAAGAAAGCCATCTCCTTCCCACAAGCAGAGGAGCTGCAGGCAGTGGGGCAAGGATATGTCCAACTATCAAGAACCCCTGCATTTAACAACGTTGTTGGTGCAATAGATGGCACCCACATCAGGATCAAACCCCTGCGGCGGCACCAAATAGACAATTTCAACTACAAGGGCTTTTATTCCATCAACATGCAAGCAATATGTGATTCCAGTGGACGATTCCTAGATGTATTCATTTGTACATAATATTTATGTATTATCAGTTCACGACGCACGAATACTGAAAAACAGTTCATTTTATAGGGCACAACGGTATCCCCCTACAGGGTTCATTATTCTGGGTGATGGGGGCTATCCCTGTTTAGACACCCCACTCTGCTTGATCACACCCTACAAAGAGATTGGACAAGTCCAGGGGCGCTTCAATTCCTACCAGTCAAGGGCGTGCAGCAGTAGCAGCTTGTCAATAGAGGGCGCTGGGGCGCCGCCCCCATCAAAATTCCAGAAATATACATGTATACAAAAATGATATAAAAATGAAATAAAAATAAAAAATAAAATAGTTTACTCATACAATGTAAGTAGTAAAAGCCTCAGCATTTAATAAAAACTGGCTTTAATCGGTTAACTATTTTCTTTATTATGTTTTTCAATAAGTTTCATGCGGTTTCATGTGAGAGGGACGCCGGACAAATGGATGTCTGAGTCCTTAAATTTTTGGGCAGCATGTGACCTGAAGCTGGTCTCTAATTGGTTTCTTAAAGATTCTCCTCCGGACGCAGGTCGCTGCGTCCCTGGCGAATCAGAATTGGATACATGTTATTTTATCCAATCTGATTGATTCTCGTCACCTGGCATTCAACTCAAAGCTCTTTGCCACTACTGCGAGAGTGCGAGTGCGCGGGCGACACCGTCACTCCGACTCCGTCAAAACCTTGCTAGGCTAATCATTTTCGTAGAGAGAATGGCAGAAATTAAACCAAATTCTGTCATTGATTTACAAAAAAAAACATTTCACAAGGCGTTCGCTAGTGACAGAGGACGAAGCTACACCCGGAGCTTCACCCGCGCTTCTTATGAGAAACGGAGGTGGCTGGCTTTATTTGCTTATTTGTTATGCTGTTCAATTCATTGCATTTTGATGTTCATGTCATGTATTTGTACTCAATATATAATCTAACTGTACATATCTGTTCTGTTACAGTTAGTAACTGAAGTGTAGATCACATTTGTACAATTATATGAAAAAAAGATGATTGAAATCAATGAATAACTCTAAAATTTCAACTTTTATCTTTTTCAGGTTTGATTCTAATCATAATGTAACATTATTTGAAAAAACTAAATTTCAGTACAAAAAAAACTAATTTCATTGTTAGAATTGTGATTTCATAATATTTAGATATGAATGCAACTGGAAAATCTTGTGAAAAGATATCTTTCAGTTAGTCAAATAGCATATAGTGGAGCTCTATAGCCATCTAGTAGCTAAAATTATAATTTTTTACTTTTAAAACTACATTTTACAAAATATGGGCAAAAAGTTTACACTAAACCATGTAAAATTATCCATGTTATCCCCATGAATGAAAGTTAGAAATACGGGTCTTTTATAAAGTGAATTTTACATAAAATGCTGTTTTTTGTAAAAAGCCTATTTAAATATGTATTTATTTATGTATTTAAAGAAATTTAAAATATATCATAAATCTTCCAAAAACTGCACAAATGTTGAGTAAAAACATTACACAGTGTAAAATTACATTTGTAAAAAAAAATAATAAAAAAATCTTACTTTTTTAACTGTGTAGTTATTTGCAATAAAATGTTTTCAAACATATTGCATGGTGAATTGTGTATCTGTTTCAGGTATTTTACTGTTTGGTACTGTTATTGATGCCCAGAAACACCTTTTAAGAAACAACAATATTGTTTATTTTTTATTGCCTTAAATGTATAAAACTCTCTGTATATAGATAAGAAAATATCCATTCACATCAAACAAAAAATATTGCAATGGAATGTATAAACTTTGTATATAACAATAAAATACAGAACAGCATATAAACAAAAATATGGCATTCACATGTAGAAAAAATTTGAAACAACAAATGCCTGTAGAGTTGTGCAAAGTAACTTGTAAACTATATAGTAAACAATTGTGCAAATTTGAAAAGCACATGAAAGACGACTACATTTTGTCTATCATTTTTTCAAAGAGACACAAGAACCTCTTGGCCTCACTCTCATTGTGGCGTTTCTGCTCCTCATGGGACTCCTCAACTAAAAATTCCAAAATTAGTTTTCCGCTTTCTTTTCCTGGGTGAAGGAGTTAAGGGGCTTTCTTGCTATGGCCGTGGGGGATGCTGCACTGGGAGAGGCTGTGGCTCCTGTATATGGCAACGGTGAGGAGGCTCCTATAGTGCTGGCTGCAGTAATGCTCAACAATCTCCTAGGAGAACAAGACAATATATAAGTAATTACAATACAGAAATGGGTAATATATCATGTGTAGTAGATTCTGAAAATCTACATTCTGACATCAAAAGAACAATGATACATTCCTGACCACAACAATTAAAATCTTACCATGAGGATTGTTCCTGGATCCTCATCATTAAATTATGCAACCACCACAGGAGGATCCACAGAAGGCCTGGCACCCAACACTTCGTGCATATCCTCAAAGTACTGCCACGTAGCAGCTGTTGCCTCTCCAGCAACTGTTCCTGAACCAGTTTTAGGTGTTTTTAGGTCCTGGAGGAAGACACAAGCACAATACTCATAATTATATAATCCTCATAATTATTCCTTTCATTGATTTCACTACATGTTTTACATTAGTAATTAAATGAAAGTGACAAATAAATATTGTGGTAAGAAATTACAGCTTCTCCTGCTAAAAATATGTGTGGGTTCAGTTAACAAGGATAAATGTAAAACATATTGTGAAATAAATGACTAGTATTGAGATTGTCAAAGGTTGGCATAACACCACATTGCTTACCTTATATTTGCTCTTTAAATTCTCCCACTTCTTGGATGCTTGTTGGCTAGTCACCTTTTCCTTCCAACCCTATTTCTTTTACTAGAGTCCTGTAACATTTAACCAAACAGTAATGAATTAGAATCAAAAAGAGCTTTATTGCCAGGTATATTTACACATACAAGGAATTTGTTTTGGTGGAAGAAGCTTCCACAGCACAAACAGAATGACAGTGACAATAAAAAGAATAGAAATAGAATAGAAATAGAAGTAAAAATATGTACAAATAAAATACACAATATACATTATACATACAATATACATACAACATAGACAACAGACGGTATAAGTATTTACAGGTATGTTATGTACAAACGCAAGGAAATGTAAACGTAATGTAAAAGGAAACGATGCTCGTTGTCAGCACGAAAACGAATCAGCCTCCGGGTTTCCTCAGGTGTCCTTGTTTGATAAAGAACATACAAGACTGGTTGATCATGTTGCAAAAAGCACGAAACTGTAAGCACTGTTCGTTTATATCATGTTCAAAAATAACCATAAGAAAACAATGCGTTCATAGCAGACGTATGATAAAAGATAAGATAATTCCCTGCCACAATTATTTTCACCAGTTATTTTCAGCGAACTTCAGCGATTTTTTTGCAAACGTCTGTAGCCTATGCAGGGACATTTGTCATACTCCTTCATTTGAAGTGTGGTCCCGAAAAATCTTCGTTTGAAGGGTTATCTGGCCCTTCCCCCTACCCCTCCAACCAAAAGAGAATCGAGACAACCCTACCCCTTCACGTGAACGCGCAAAACAGAGGGGAAAGTGAGGGGGTAAGGGGTAGAATTGGGATTGGGCCTTATCTGACTCCTATGGTGAAATGAGCTGCTTTTATAGGCAGATTCCCCGCCCCTTTCGGCAGGCTCTGCGCTCACTCGGCGGGATGCGCCACGATTAGTTCACGCAGACATGCTGCAGTTCCCACTGAGCAGCCAATGAACAGGCTCAGATCGCTGCTCTTTTATGACTGTGCAGTAGGCACTGCGCTGTTAAATTTAGAATTCTGAGTTTCAGAATTCGTAGAAAAATTAGATTTTCACCATAGCGTCTAGCAGATGCAATACAAGTAAACATTTTGAAAGGGATTTCTAATTTAATTATCGCTAGTGTTACACTTTTTAAAAATGAGGTGGTGCTGGTCCTTGTTGCAACACATTTATTTCTGAAAAATAGATAATAAAGACAGATTATGTTGGGAACAATCTATGTTGTGTGTACACCAGCGCTCACTCATTCCATACTGAATGCTCTTTTATCATCAGTTTTACCATCAGTTCTCTTAACCATGTATCAGAAATAATATTAATGTCCCATAATGCAACCATTTACGCATAGGCTATACATGACACTGGACACATTATTATTGACACTGGACACCTTCTCTAAATCCATAGGGGAGAGTGGGGTGATTTGTGCCAGGGGGGAAGTAGTTCCACCCTTGTTTCTGGAAAACCATAGAAGAAATTGGTCATGTGACAACATAATTTTGAAAAGCAATCACTTTTACTCGTCCTCCAAAGAAGAGAGACACATGGCATGAGAGTTAAGCATATTTTAGTGCAAAAAACAGTTTTTTCCCTTTCAAAGTAACATTTCTATGATTAAGGTTTTTTGATTGTAGTGTCTGAACAATTATAGACAAGTTTGAAAACATTTCACACATGTTTTAGTCATAGGCGGAGTTTGACATTCGAGCCGGGGGGGGCAAAAAAAAAAAAAAAAAAATCATTGTAGCATCTGGGACCTATAGAAGCTTGTTTCCGCCACTGAATAATAAATAAATAATAATAATTGCGACCCCTATAAAGTCGCAAAATGGGAGATATAAAGTCAGAATTGCGTGATATAAAGTCGCAATTGCGTGTTATAAAGTCAGAATTGTGAGCTATAAACTATTCTGAGGTAAAAAAAAAAAAATTTTAAGTCCGTCTTTTTTTCCCTTAGAATTTGACTTTTTATCTCACAATTGCGACATCACATCTCGCAATTCTGACTTTATTTCTCAGAGATATAAAGTCAGAATTGCTTGAAATAAAGTCGCAATTGCGTGCGTGATATAAAGTCGCAATTGCGAGAAAAAAAGTCAGAATTCTGACTTTATAACACGCAATTGCTACTTTATTTCACTCAATTCTGATTTATATCTCTGAGAAATAAAGTCAGAATTGCGAGATGTCGCAATTGTGAGATAAAAAGTCGCAATTATCTTTTAAAATGTTTTATTTTGTGGCGGAAAGCTTCCATAGGGACCTGCATGGCCTATCAATTGGGGAACTCAGCACTAGCACATACTGTATGGACAAAACAAACATGCTAAATAAACACATTTATTTTTAACCCAAGAAAAAACAGTAGGCTACAACAATACAATCATATTTGTAAACAGGTAGAACTTCGCCACTTGACTTTGCATCGCATCTTCATTCGGACACAATTAGGATCAATGAAATGTGGACCACTTTTACACTGTTAAAATATTATCTTCAACCAAAACGAAAAGATTTTTAAGGTTTTTCTTTCCTTTTTTCAAAACACATTGTGGCAATGAGAGTGATTAAAAAAACAAGTTATATTTCGTATTTTGTTGTACTTCATGAAACATTTAAAACATTTTGAGAGGGAAAAATGAACACAATACTCTCCACTTTTGAAACATATTGAACAGCATATTGAAAGCAGTGTGTTGAGTTTCTCCAGCTTAAGCAGTTATTTGGCAGAGAAATAAAACTTACAGACCTAGACATTGTCCAGACTAGTGCAACAGTAATTTTCGTTTTTTGCGTCCTGCATATGCGTCGATAATGGTCTCAGGTGAGAGCATAGGGGTGAGAGCTTGGCCGTAATGTCGCTTTCGATGTGAAGTCACATGACCCAGAGCCCCGAATTTTTTTTTTTTTTTTTTTACTAAAGCAGTAGGCCTATATGAAATCAGATGTATTACCTACCACCATTTAGTTGTTTTGTGTTATTTAAAATATTTATAATATATCTTTTTTTTTAACAATGCAATTTAAAAAAAAAATTTTTTAAATGCAATTACCCGTTTCACCAGGGGGGGCAATGCTCCCCCTGCCCCCCCGCAAACTCCGCGCCTGGTTTTAGTGCTTTAGTAGGCTACACAATGAGTCTATACAGTTAGCATGATGTTAGCTCTTAACTGCTGGATCATGCTAGTTTTTCAAACTTGTGGGTCTGGGGTGATTTGTGCCAAAGGGCCTGGGTTAAGTTGTGCCAGAATCAGACCACCTAGAGACCTACATACTCACAGGGGATAATCTTGAGAAGTGAGGAGATGGGCATGCCTCATCATTGTTTGACTTAGGCCTGCCTGTTATTTGTTTAATTTAGCTAACACTGATTTCAGTTTTGAGTTTGCACTATAAGAGAAGTTTTATTCCGTTTTTAAGTGGCCTGTGTAATAGAAATTTTTATTCCAGCCAGCATAATACCATACATGGTGTGGAAATATTTACTCTAGCCAACTTAAAACCATACATGGTGTTAAAGAAACTGCAAGTTGCATATCTTCTTCCTTACTGCTGAAGAACGAGGTCAAAATGACATTTACAGAAAGGACAGTTTGTTCTTTCTAAATACAGATAAGCTCGCTTGCACTAAGAGCAAAGGTGTTGCATTGGAAAAGATATACTCAATTGTTTTTAATGACATATGTGTGTAAGTGTGTGCGCATAAAGGGGTGTTAGAATAAGTGTGATAGGCTTTCTGTATATAAGCTGGGCAAAAAGGAGAAGTCAGGGCGCTTCTCATATCAGACTCTGACTGATGTGTGAACGGCCTTTCTTGCAAGAAATAAAGATCTTTTTAACTTTTGAAATTTCCAGCTGTCTTCCAATTATTGTTTAAAGTCTAGAAAGAATTTCCACAACAAACTGGCGACGAGGGATGGGATCGCAAAGCTGATGACCTCCGTGGACGAAGCAATTGACTAATCATCCCAAAGACAAGAAGTCTCTGGCTCCGATTGTCACCAGGTGACCACATGTTGTGGGGCGGAACTAAAATTCCCGAGGATTGTTTCCCATAAGGAGGAGGCATTAAAAGACGGACCAAAACAAAGCCGGCATTTACACGTGATGTCCTTATCGCTGACTATGGACAGGTGTGCAGGAGGAAAGTGTGGGGTTTAGTGATTGGCTAACAAGACTCGTCAATAGCCGCGTTTCCACTGTCGGGCCAGGGCCGGGCCGTGCTAGTGCGTGCCAGGGCCAGTCGCGTTTCCACTGTCACTTCCGGGGCTTGATCGTGGCTTACTCAGGGCCAACGGCCAGGATTTCTGGCCCGTCGAATACCTTGGGCCAGAGCGGGCCAGCTCGGGCTAGAGGAGTGGTTACGAACAGAGGCGGAGTATACCTGAGTCGAGAGACGGCAGCGCCGGATGATTCTGTCAGCATTAAAGACTTTTAAAATAATTTAACTCGCGTTCATGTTTGAATGCCTTGTGTTTGTGATGCAAAAGACTATGCGCGCTAACCATTACCATAGTAAACATAGTAAACGCTTGAAGATACGCATAGTAAAAAAACATACGCTTGAAGAAATCCGACCAATCATAAAGGCTATCACAGTCATGTTTTTATTTTATCTGTCAGTAGCCCACGTCTCGTCTCTTTATACCGGACTATCATAAAATAAAGCAACTTTTTTTTCGGGAGCTTCCTCTGTGCAGAAACGAGGACGTTATAAAATACATCGTTGCTGAACTTGCTAAGCTAAGCATTCAGTGAACAACGCTTCAAGTTCGGGAAAAAATAAAAAAGTTGTGGGCGCAGTACAAGGCGATTAAAATGCACAATGGACAAAGCGGTGCCCAGAGAAGGAACTTTCCATGGTTCGACTTGATGGACGGTGTGCTGGGTCACCATCCATCTGTTAGTGGAGAGACAAGTCGGGACACTATGGCAGCCGCGGACGGTGAGTTAATACATGCTATCTTCTTAAAATCTAAGTTTTCTAACTTCCTGCCTGAATGAACATCATAATTCCCGCTGAAATGGGTGGGGTTGTATGACGTTTGATCCAGGAAGGCGTGTTAAGGGCGGGGTTTAGGGCAGCGCTGCAGGGCTAATGGCCCGGCAGTGGAAACGCAAGCCCGGTGCTTGAGGCCCGAGGCCACTGGCCCGGCTCGGCTCGCTGTTAGCCCTAGCCCGGCCCTGGCCCGACAGTGGAAACGCGGCTAATGTGTTTTTAAGCTTGTGACTTACAGTCTTTGGAAACGGAGTGTGGGGTGAGGCAGATTTGCGGTGAGCTCTGGATTCTCGACCAAGGGGTAGTGCTGGCTGGACACGCAACGGTGGAGTTTGTAATAAAGAGAGGACAACGAGCACGAGTGACTTGGAAGCCGGACTGCCTGGGGCTGTGGATTACCGAATCTGACGACGCAAGAGGGAGATCGGCGGGGCTACGATAAGCTAAGTAAACATTCCTACATAAAGCGACTGGATTGAGTTGTAGAAAGTTTTGTCAATGAGTATACGTCCAGGTTGGACTGACCGCTTGTGTTGTAGCCAACGATCCACCAGCCTCACTGTACTAGCCTATCGACTCCCATACTGGATGTGCATACTGCTGTCTTGCTAGTGCTGTAGCCAACGATCCACCGGCCTCACTGTACTATTCTATTGACTTCCATACTGGATGTGCATACTGCTGTCTTGCTAGTGCTGTAGCCAACGACTTACCAGCCTCACTGTATTATTCTATTGAGTTCCATACTGGATGTGTATTACTGCTGTCTTGCTAGTGCTGTAGCCAACGATCCACCAGCCTCACTGTACTAGTCTATAGACTTCCATACTGGATGTGCATTACTGCTGTCTTGCTAGTGCTGTAGCCAACGATCCACCAGCCTCCCTGTACTATTCTATTGACTTCCATACTGGATGTGCATACTGCTGTCTTGCTAGTGTTGTAGCCAACGACTTACCAGCCTCACTGTATTATTCTATTGAGTTCCATATTGGATGTGTATTACTGCTGTCTTGCTAGTGCTGTAGCCAACGATCCACCAGCCTCACTGTACTATTCTATCGACTTCCATACTGGATGTGCATACTGCTGTCTTGCTAGTGCTATAGCAAACGACTTACCAGCCTCACTGTACTATTCTATCGACTTCCATACTGGATGTGCATACTGCTGTCTTGCTAGTGCTATAGCAAACGACTTACCAGCCTCACTGTACTATTCTATCGACTTCCATACTGGATGTGCATACTGCTGTCTTGCTAGTGCTGTAGCCAACGACTTACCAGCCTCACTGTACTATTCTATTGACTTCCATACTGGATGTGTATTACTGCTGTCTTGCTAGTGCTGTAGCCAACGACTTATCAGCCTCACTGTACTATTCTATTGACTTCCATACTGGATGTGTATTACTGCTGTCTTGCTAGTGCTGTAGCCAACGATCCACCAGCCTCACTGTACTATTCTATCGACTTCCATACTGAGTGTGCATTATTGCTGTCTTGCTGGTGCTGTAGCCAACGACTTACTAGCCTCATTGTACTATTCTATTGACTTCCATATTGGGTGTGCATTGCTGTTGTGACTCACCAGCCTTACTGTACTATTCCACACTGTCTCGTTATCCTCAGTCTGCATTGCAGCTTAAGGATCCCAGCCCTCCGCTCCAGCCATGCAACTGTAAACCTACCATCCAGTTTGTCTTCTCCCACATGTAAATAATGGAATAGCCCATCTCAGTGTCGCCGGCGCCGCCTGCCTGCCACTGTTCTGAGTCGACTGCCTGCTGATTATTGGTGTGAAGATTGTGGTGAGACCTCACTTGAACCTTGGTGTGTTGCGGTGTTTTCTTCTGTTTCAAAGAGTATTCTACGTTTGCTGTGGATTTCCCCCAGGCTTCGTTGACGGGGCCGTGGCTGACAGAGTGGCCAGCTGAGGCTCAGGGAGAAAGCCGGTGACGCCGTACTGCCAGTTATCTGCTGTGGGAGGAACTAATCCAGCTGGGTGGCAGCACCCTCTAAGTGGGGGAGTGTGGAGGAACTTCGGAATAAAGCCGGGCTTAGAGACACGTTGTGGAGAAAGACAGTTGTTCTGCTTCCAGAGACATACCGTAGCAGAAGACGGTTGCCCTGCTTCAAGAGACCTTTTAACTATTGAGACTTTAATAAATTCTTTGTTTTAAACTCACTTGACAAGACTCTGAACTTTATTGGTGGGTGTGGTCTGCTCCTCGGGGTGGTAGGTTGGAAAGAAATCAAACTCTCCTTTTACCTTGGCCACACGATACCCCAACGCTAAACTGCAAGGGACGGGAGAATTGTGGACGTCACGGCAGGCCTAGGTGGACGCGATCCTAAGTAAAAGAAACCAAGCTGCAAAAGCACGGTGAGAAACATTTTTGCACTAATAAAATATATCCCAAAAGGGTCAGTGAGAAGTATATTTCCCAAAAGGGTCAGTGAGACGAGTTCTCAAAGGTAAAGACCAGTAGTGACGATTACTGGCAGGGTGCGGTGACCGCACAGGGAAATTTCTCAAAGGTAAAGACCAGTAGTGACGATTACTGGCAGGGTGCGGTGACCGCACAGGGATTTTCAGAAAGTTATCTGAAAAAGGTAATTAGTGCAAAAATGGGTAATATTAATAATAAAGAGTTGGAGACAGTGGATTTCTCAAAAGGGAATTATTGTTCCATGACCAAGAAAAATGGAACGTGGTGGCATCATAGGATACCACAGTTAATTAAATTGTTCAGATTTAATGTGTGTTTAATGTCTGAGTGTAAGCCATCTGCAAAAGACAAAGGAAAATTGGACAAAAAACGAGTCCAAAAAGAAAGGAAAAAGATAATTATGACTTTGATGGTTGAATTATAGATTTATAGTTAAATGAGGCAATTTCTAGACAAAGAAGACAGATAAATGCAGCATTAGCACCATTAGAAAGTACAGATAGTAGAAATACAAAGAGAGAGGAAGCTAGAAAAACTCTACTAAACTGTGTTTCTAATTCTTCCGAGGAAATGAGATGCATGAAAACCCGCCTGGCTGAGGACGACCGCTGTCCGACTCCCTACTCCCCCTACCAACCACCAGCAGTGGCTCCCAATGTGGAACCACAAAGACAACCAGGAGCGATGGGAGGTCAAGATCCTGAGGAGGGACAAGGAAGAAGGAAGGGGTCTGCAAGCAAAACCACCAAGACATCCTGAACATCGAAGCTTGCTAGGTTCGACTACCCTGCCCTCTGCTCCTCCAGACTACACTCCTCATTCTCCACCCAAAGAGAAGCACAGGCCAGACAATCAAAGATAAGTACATATGAAGAATATCTGAAAACTGTTTTTCTGGACGGTCTGGACCCTGAAATACGGAAAAAGGTCAAACCGTCTTGTGTGGGGTACCACCAAGCGCGGCTGGAAGAAATCCGGCGACACGCAACACATCAACAACAGCTGCTGAGAGACCAAGCCAAGAACAAACAGAAAAAGACTGCCAAAGACACTCAACTGGCTCTGCTAAAGATGGGAGGGTTGATGGAAAATTACTCAGGAGGAGGAGGAAGAGGTGGCAGAAGAGGACTAGCAGAGGAGGAAGAGGACGTGGAATGGATGACCGACCCGCAATGGACCCTGAAGCTTGTTATAATTGTGGACGAAAAGGACACTGGAAAAATGACTGTCCGGATCCTCCAAAGCAAAGAGGATCCCAACAGCCGCCACAGCCACAAGGAGATTGAAAGGAGGAGGGGGAGGGGAGCGACGGTGAGGGGTCTGACTCCCAGGTGGTAAATATGTCTAATCTCATCTCTTTTTCTGCTCCTTGCAATGAAGAAAATTTGCTTGCTGTTTCTTGCAATGAAGAAAATTTGCTTGCTGATACTGAACGAATGTATAAAGCATTTGCAAAATTACCAATGATTGATATTAGTATTGAGGGAAGAAAAGTTAAGTTTCTAATTGACAGTGGAGTGACAAACTCCGTAATTAAACATGAACAATTGCCTGATTTAACTATTATCTGGAAAATGGACAACCTCCAGAAGTGCCATAGGGCATCTGGTAAAGGAACCATTTACAGCAGATTTGTCTTGTCAGATTGGTGATCGCTCATTTTCTCATGCTTTTCTTGTGACTACTACTTGTCCTTGTAATCTTCTGGGAAGAGATTTGATGTGTAAACTGAAGCTGAACTTGTATTGTGATGACAGTGGCCTCACTGCTGATATGAGCATGGTGCGAATGCCAACTTAAATATTATATGTTTTTGAATGGAGCACTCCTCAGTGTGGTCTGCAAAACAAAGCCACAAATAGGATGCCTCCTGACCATGATTTCATGGAAGAAAGTGATTTGCATTGCACATGTCATGTTAGCAGTGAGCCAGGTGACATTTTTGCTGAAAAAGGGTCTGAACTAGAGATTGAGGAACTGAAAACCTCAGAGTTAGTTTGGTCAGATAAATGGTGTGCTGTGAAGGTTGAATTGACTGATAGCCAAGCATCACTGTATGATGTGGAGGGGGCCGTCCCTCACATCTCTTTAGCTAAACCACTGACTGCAGAGTGGAGAGAATTGGGGCTTTTAATGAAACAATGTGACTCACTAAAAGATTGGTGGCCAACCACTGACAAAAATGTGTGGCAATCTGAGAGCGCAGGGTTTTACAAACAGTCACTAAGAAAAAAATATTAAGGGAATCAGAACTGTTGAAGTGATGTATCATGTATGATAGTACAATGTAAAATGAAGAAATTTATAAAATTATAAATCATAATAATAGGAATATGCATTCTGTGATAATTAGGAAATTTTGAGTCATAAATAAACTTTTATGAGTTAGACTTTGATTATGTATTTATGTAGATGAGATATATAAAGCCAAGCAACAGGTGCTCTTAAAGTGATGAATAAATACAACTATATGAATTGCACGTGTTCAACTATTATACTTTTTATATGAAGCCGTCTAGAATTTGTATCCCGTTATCCCTGGGAGACAGTGTGGAAAAATGGTTTTGAATCTGCTTTCAATAGGTAACAGCCCTTCTGCAGGAAGTTCAATAGCGGAAGTTAACATTCAGTTAAAACTGAGGCTGAATATGGCAGTGAGAGTTATGTAAAAGATTGACTATGCAGAATTCTATGGAAAAGAAAAATACAATCTAGGCCACAAGGCGTCTAAAGAGAAATTATGACTAGAAAAGCAAAAATATTGGTCACTCCATTTCATTTAAAGGTAATTTTCTAGATTCAATAGAAACAATGTTTTCTAATTCTAAACTTTTGAAATCACATGCTGCATCACCAGGGGTATGAGATAGAAATGTTTTTTTATTTTTGTCCATGGATCAAAGATTGTGTGAAGATTTCCAAATCTTCTTTTGAATGGTTTATGAGCAACAAAAGGTCTGAAAAATTTAAATTGTGCAGGGAATGACAAATTGCATTTGAGAAATTAAAACTGACTCTCTCAACTGCAATTGTAGGTCTATGCGATTATTATTATTTAAAGTGTTTAATCTATTTGATTTTGAAAAGTTAGGTTTACGTTCACTGTGTAAACTCAGACATATGATGACTGCATCGGACAATTGAAAATTGATATCCTAACGTTCAGACACTGTCGCAAGGGGAATGCCACAGTGTGTCTACGTTCAGTAGTTTCTGTCGTCGTCGAACTTTGTTACCGTTCATATTTGGTGGTATTCCACTCCTAATATAGGTTCCCCATTCAGTTCATAAACTGCTATGGCAGACAAGAATGTATGAATCTCTGGCCAGAGAGGGGTGTGTGGAGTGTGTGAAAGTGAGTGTGTGAATTATGGTGTTCAGAGACATAAATGATGTCAATCAAAACAGCTGTATCTAAACAGGTAAAATATGACCCAACAGGGGAAAAAAATATACCCAATAAAATAACAGCCATGGATGATTTTGGCTAACTATCCTGGAGCTGGGTTATTGTTGTGGCAGAAATAAACAATGCCACACCTGCGCAGCGAATAACTTTGGGATGGCAGAGATTAAGCAAGCTTGCCCTGTCCACCCCATATTTAACTTTTTACTTTTTACAGGATGTCATGATGGATCTCATCGAACAGAACTGATTCTGTTCCAAATGTATAAAATATTGTCTTGTTACTGTTTAACATGAAATTTCACAGGTCTCATCAAAAAAGGACGACCGGCCAGACAAGCAGATGAGTCTGGCGACATGATACATGTTGTCACTAACAAAAATACTTAAGGTCTCCATTCACAGGTTGTTCTTGTGGTTCACTCCACAAACAAGGTCCCATCTGGGGTGCGGTGACACCTCCGTCCAAGCATCTCGACTTAAACTACACCAACCAGCCCTCAACAACCCCACACACCAACGGCAACACCGACGGCAACGCACAGCGTCAAGTGAGGGACCAAGGACGTGCTAGTAACGTTCCTCCCTTGCCAGCGAGGGAAAGCCCATTGCAACGGTTCGCAAAGAATCACCCTGGTGAAGATGGAATATCCATGGGGCAACGAGATGATCGACACATCTGGAGGAAGATGTGGATCAACTAATGGTTTAAGCTTAGCAGAATAATGAATTTTGTGTGATTTTTATTGATGTTTTATTTGGTTCAATCAAACTATACTGTAGGACTGAGTATTTAGATCTCATGATTTGAACAATTGCTGATGAATTTGAAAATATTTCAGGTATATGTAAATTGGAAAGAGGAAAATCTCTTAATTCTGTAGAGTATAGGGACTCTAAATAGGTACATTACTGTAAAGATAATAAATAATCTAGGGACTATTTTTGAAGAATCTTGAGGGGTTTAGAACCCTAATTCAGATATCATAGATGCTAAAAAAAATAAAAAAAATAAATTGTTCTCTAATAAGAGAGGATAAGTTACTTTGCCGGACTAGGTCCAAATAGATAATTGGGTAAAGACCAAGAACAATGTAACCCAAACATGTTAAATTTAAACTAAAATGAATCTAAACAGTTAAGACATTTCAGTGAAATAGAATATTTGTTCATAAAGCAAAATTCTAAAAAGCTTTCTTAATTCAAAATGAAGTTACAGATTTAATGATCCGGATCAATGTATCCATTATGAACTATTCCGCATTGCCAACAAATAGAGGCAGGACATGTTATGTCCATCAGTTAATTCTGGAAAAATAGGATTTTAGGATAGGTAATTAATGATTAAATGGCACATCAGCAGCTAAAGCTATTCTCATGGCAACAGCTGGGTTGTTTGAAACAAAATAATATATATTTAACAAAGATAAAAATGAAAAGATTATATAATTGTTTGGTTAGATTTTATTACACAGATCCTTAAATAGATCTGACTAAGTAAAACAATCGCCTACTTGAATTAAAAGCTAGCAAAATAAGGTTAAGAAAAATGGTTAATCAGCAGTATCAGCCTGTTAAAGGCCTAATAGATCAATGTGATTAGAAATTTTGCAAAGGATAATGAAACTTGATCTAAAGTAAAAGATGGAACATGGTATGATTAAAGATATTAGGTGGTATTAGATACCAGGCAACTATGATGATGGATGATTTTCAAATGAATGAGTGTTTTATTTCTTTCTTTTAAGATTTATTTCTGTTCATTTTTTTGGAGTGTTTATTTCTTTCCTTTAAAAATGTATTATTGTTTTATTTTGTTTTCAAGATATGAAAAAGGGGTGGAATGTAATAGAAATTTTTATTCCAGCCAGCATAATACCATACATGGTGTGGAAATATTTACTCTAGCCAACTTAAAACCATACATGGTGTTAAAGAAACTGCAAGTTGCATATCATCTTCTTCCTTACTGCTGAAGAACGAGGTCAAAATGACATTTACAGAAAGGACAGTTTGTTCTTTCTAAATACAGATAAGCTCGCTTGCACTAAGAGCAAAGGTGTTGCATTGGAAAAGATATACTCAATTGTTTTTAATGACATATGTGTGTAAGTGTGTGCGCATAAAGGGGTGTTAGAATAAGTGTGATAGGTTTTCTGTATATAAGCTGGGCAAAAAGGAGAAGTCAGGGCGCTTCTCATATCAGACTCTGACTGATGTGTGAACGGCCTTTCTTGCAAGAAATAAAGATCTTTTTAACTTTTGAAATTTCCAGCTGTCTTCCAATTATTGTTTAAAGTCTAGAAAGAATTTCCACAACACCTGTCACAATAGGATGTTTAGAATTTAGCCTAGTCACTTTATTCTTATATGTTACATAATTGACAGACAGCGCTATGTCAACAGGCATCTATTGCCAAAGCCTTTTTTCCTGAAATGATTCACAAATATCATATATTGTGTTGCTATGGTGCTCTAAATGGTTGCTAGCGCGTAGCTTGATAGCTTCACAATGATCCTGAGAGACTGATTGGTCGTCTGAGTAAAATGAGCCCGCCCCCTTGTCTCTATGACACTGTGATCCAGAGTTATGTTCAATACAAAATTCCTATGCAATTGACCATAGTAGGAAAAACGCATGCTATGGTATTGTACTGGCCTCACTAAACGTATGCGTATTTAGCTTTCCAGCGCGTATAAACAGCCAGGTGAGGTGAACAAAGAAAAGAGATGATGCTTTATCCCGAGGTCCTTTTTCTCCTCTCCTTTATTTTACACACAGCAGTGCAAAAACAAGCTGTAAAACTGTAAACACAAATAAAAGTTGTAGCGGCGTATACTCAAAAAACAATCCAAAAGCCGCAGCAGGCTAAGACATGAGAAGATTATACTAAAGACGCGTCACACCGAAGCATTACATCTGATGTTATCTTTATTACTCCGTTTCACCAGCAGAAAGAATTAACACCAATCACTTACTTTGGTAGATGCATTCCATCAGTCAAGTGAAGATACATCAAACAGCGCATAGTAACGTCATTGACAGTAGTGACGGTCAAAAGAAAGTTTTTCCCCATGCTCACCCTGCAGCCATGCTCCAAACAACCCGCCATGTCCCACAGGTGAACACGCACGCTAATATACACACCACACCCCCTCACGGTGCCATAGTTACAAATGACGTCACACCACTCGTGCACATACACAACAGTATAGAAGGAAAGAAGAAATATCAAGAAAGACTAATCAAACCCAATGTATGGCTCCTACATTCCGGCCCCAAATTATTTCATAGTAATAATTAACCACCACTATTACCTTGTGGGAGACAGACACCAATCAGAATATGAACTATTAGTACTTTAAAGTCCAATAATAACAAAGTCCATTTAAACAGTACAAGATCTTCACTGCAGGAAGCAGAAGGCAGACTTTGGTTATTGGTCTGTTCAAATAGCTAGTTTTAGTCTTAATCCGTACACTTCGTACCAGTCCATTTTTATCTAGAACAGTATCCACAATTCTTCCCGTAATCCAAGTATTGCGAGGTGCCATATCAACCACAAGTACCACCAAATCTCCTGAAACAAAGTTTCGTTTTACGGAATTCCACTTCTGGCGCTCCTGGAGTCCAGGAAGGTACTCCTTTACCCAGCGCTTCCAGAAAAAGTCCGACATGTACTGAACCTGTCTCCAACGACGACGAGAATAAACATCCTCCTCCTTGAACAATCCTGGAGGCAATAACGGCTGCGATTTAAGCAAAAGCAGATGATTAGGAGTCAATGCCTCCAAATCTTGAGGATCTGTAGATGCTTTCGTTATTGGATGACTGTTAACAATCGCTTCAGCCTCACAAAATACCGTTGCCAAGCTTTCTTCGTCAAGGATCTGAGTCTTAAAGACCGAGTTCAGCACTCTACGAACTGACCGAATTAATCTTTCCCAAGCGCCTCCATGGTGTGATGCTGCTGGGGGATTGAAAACCCATTTAACACCCTTTTGCAACAGTACATTTATGAGGTTATGATTCAGATTCTCAGTAGCCTGCCTCAGTTCACGTTCAGCGCCCACAAAATTAGTACCGTTGTCCGAACGGATTTCCAGGACTTGCCCACGTCTTGCTATAAACCTTCTGAAACCATTAATGAAGGAGTCCGTGTCTAAAGACGAAAGAACTTCAAGGTGTATGGCTCGTATTGCCAAGCATGTAAAAATGAGTCCATACCTCTTGATCACAGTTCTTCCACGTTTAACTTCAAATGGCCCAAAACAGTCCAAACCAACTCGACTGAAAGGAGGCTCATCAGGAGTAATTCTGTTGTGAGGAAGATCAGCCATTTTCTGATGTCCAGGTGAAGCAGACAGTTTACGACAGATAACACATTTAGTCAGAACCTTTCTGATGGCAACACAGGCACCAGGAATCCAATACTTCTGACGTAAATGAGAAAGCATGTGGTTTCGTCCACCATGGCCTGTTTCTTGATGTACATGAGCAAGGATGAGATTAGAAATGTGTTGATCTTTAGCCAGTATAACTGGATGTTTCGCTTCAAGTGGCATTGCTGCTCTACTGAGCCGTCCTCCAACCCTAATGAGATCACCATCCAGGATCGGGTTGAGCTTGTAGAGATGACTTGTCCTTCTTACACACTCTCCTTTCTTCAAATTGGACAGTTCCTCCGGAAACCTTATTTTTTGACAGAAACGGATAATGTTTAACTCTGCCACGACCATATCCTCCAAGGATAAAACATCCTTTGGCACTTGAGCCTTAACACCGTCCATCTGAACCTGTAGCTTTTTCTCCAGCTGATCAGTACTTAGATCCAAATTAGAAAGGTTTTCTCTCAACAGCTTTCGATGTTGCACCAAGGATAGGAGCAAGGTCTTAAACTTGAGAAGCCAACCAACTGCCCTCTTAAGACGGAACCAGGAGGAAAAGTAACCAATGAGCTTCTCCAACGGACTAACCTGCTCAACTTGAGCAGCGTTCGCCGCCACAGCCTTGACCTCCTGGTCTCCAAAGAGAGAGCTTTCCAATGTCTCAGGATTTTCAGGCCACCTGTACTCAGGCTCATGAAGAAAGTCAGGACCACAGAGCCATGCATCAGTCTTTAAAAATGACTGAACTTTAACACCTCTGGAAGCTAGATCTGCAGGGTTGTTTGATGTATTCACGTACCTCCACTGCGATACGTTAGACGTTTTCAATATTTCAGACACTCTGTTTGCTATGAAGATCTTAAATCTAGATGTCTCATTTTTTATGTATTTCAAAACAGAAGTGCTGTCCGTCCAAAAGACCGACTCTTCAAGGACCATTTGCAGCTCCTTCCTCCACAACTTGTCCATCCTGCTAGCCACCACCTAGCGAGGCAGTCAGCTCCATCCGAGGAATAGTGACAAGTTTAAGAGGAGCTACACGTGCTTTTCCCATTACAAATGCACTGTGAGTTCGTCCATTATTGTCATGGAGCAACAGGTAAGTCACAGTCCCAAACCCTTCCTCACTTGCGTCTGCAAAGTGGTGTAACTGAGCAGAGACAAGACGACCACAGTCCACAGGTTTTAAGCACCTATTGACCTCCCAATTTTCAAGGTCATGAAGGTCTTCCAGCCAAGCCATCCATTCTCCGACAACAGAAGAGGGCAAAGGATCATCCCATCCCATCCCAAACGTCTCCTGCAAAGGTCTTGGAGGATCTTCTTGGCAGACAAAACGACAGGGGCCACGAAACCAAGAGGGTCATAAATCGAACTAACCATGGACAGAATTCCTCTTCTTGTGAGTGGGTGAGTTTTAAGTACGATTTTAAACTTAAATGAGTCAGATTCGACACACCACCGCACACCCAAGGCACGCTCAACAGGCAAGGAGTCGTTATCCAGATCCAAATCTTTTACCTCTTTGGCTCGCTCTTCCGGAGGAATTGTAGCAAGGACAGTACGTCGATTACTAACCCATTTTGTGAGCTTAAAGCCACCTTCAGCACATAAGGCATTAAGCTCTTGACGTAAAGATACTGCTTCCTCTTCAGAGCCAACAGACACTAAACAATCATCAACATAGAAATGGTGTAGGATGGTGTTAACTGCCGCAGAACTGAAGCACTTTTGATTGTCTTCAGCACACTTTCTTAAAACAAAACAAGCGCAACTAGGAGAGGAAGTAGAACCGAACAGATGCACCATCATTCTGTACTCCACTAACTCCTGACTGCAATCTCCATTGGGCCACCACAGAAATCTCAACAAGTCAGAGTCTTCAGCCGGAACCCTGACCTGATGGAACATGGCCTCTATATCTGCCATAAGTACCACAGGTTCTTTACGGAATCTTGTGAGGACTCCCACCAACAAATTTGTGAGATCTGGTCCTTGAAACAACTGTGAATTCAGAGATGTCCCCTGGAACGTGGCCCCACAATCATAAACTACCCGCAGTTTTTTTCTTTTTAGGATGATATACCCCGTGGTGGGGTAAATACCACACTCTTCCATCCCGACGAGTCAGATGTTCAGCCGGAACTCTCTCAGCATAGCCATCAGCCAGCATCTTGGACATAAATGCAATGTAATCAGAGCAAAAAGATGGATCTTTATTCAAGCGCCTTTTGAGACTCAATGCACGCTGTTCTGCAACTGGTTTATTGTTAGATATTTTTAGGTATTTTTGTCTTACCGGCAAACCGATACTGTAATGACCATCAATGAGCTTGGCAGATTCGGAAACTGACTCAATAAAGCGCTTATCATCTCTCGACAGACCAGGTTGTTCATCCTGCAGATTTTCAGGAAAATCCACCTTCAGTTGCTTCTCCCAAAGCTCATCAAGTCTTGCCACGGAGATGCGATTAACCGTGATGTTGGGCTGCAAACACTGATCACTGATCTGATTATCTCCTCGGAGCGGACCGTTCACGGTCCAACCCAGAATGGTCTTAATTGCATAAGGGCCCCCATTCGCTGCATGAACCACTTCACAACCCACGGTTCCAGAGCTTGAGGGACATTAGTGCCGATCAGAAGGTCTACATCAGCATTGATCTCTGGCATTTTTATATCTCTCAGATGCGACCATCTTTGGAGGTCTTTCGAGCATGGAATATTACCTTGATGAACAGGCATACTCTTCTGAGTAAAAACCTCAGGCAGGCCACAAAAGTTGTCCGAATCTAATCCGGCTACTTCCAAGTCTGACAGCTTATAACTGTCCACCACTTTCTCTTGTCCCATAGTTCTAAGGAGGATTCCCAGTTTCTTTCCTGTAAGATTAAGCCGATTCATGAGTCGTTCTGTACAAAACGAAGAAGTACTCCCTGGATCCAAAAACGCATACGTGACAAAAGTCTCTTGCCCTTTCTTGGATCTCACCTGAACAGGCAAAATAGAGAGTGTGCAGTCCTGTTTACGGGCCCCAGTCAAACCACTGGACTGAACTGACACCACAGCACCTTCTCTGGTCATTTCCAAACCACCGATGGCCTGAGTCAAACTCTTTTGTTTAGCTTTGGGGTGGATATGCAACAATGTAGGGTGTCTATAATTGCATATTCTACATATCAGTCGTTTTCTGCAATCCTTACTCATGTGCCCAACGCACAGACATCCAAAGCACATACGGTTTTCCTTCAAAAAAGATTTTTTTTTCCATCTTGAGTCCTTTTATCCAAAAGAAGACAAAAATCCAACGAATGTCCAGCTCCACAAAACAAACAAGCTTTCACTAGTGAATTCTTCTCCCTTTTATTCACAGACTCTAATTTCTTCTCAGCAGGTGCTACAGCAGTGGCAAAGCTACTGCCTCTAGCCTTTGAACCAGTTTGAGACTTGACCATTTTTAATTATTTTCTTCCTGTCGCAGGTGTATCTTGGATATTTCCGAAGAGAGGATCACTTGCTATCTTGACATGTCTCTCAACAAACTCCACTATGTCCAAAAATGTAGCTCTACGATGAAACTTCTCCTGAATATCACCAGCCACACTCCTCCAATGATCCCGCAGCTTATAAGGCAGCTTTCTCACAATAGTTTGCATATTTGTAGGTACATTCAGGTCACTTACGGCGGTCCCCATGGAGTTGCAACATTCCTGTAACATTAGACTGTAAGCCCGTAAAGCCTTGATATCTTCAGCTTTAATCATCGGCCATGAAAGCACCTTATCCATATAAGCGAAGGCTACTTTGAATGGATCACCAAAATGTTCCTGAAGTAATGACTTTGCCTTAGTGTATCCATCAGACAGGGGCAGATGTTGACAGCTTCGGACCAAATCCCTGGGCTGACCTCTTGTATACTGCTCAAGGAAATACAAACAGTCCTTTTGACTTTGTGTTCTCCCTTCTATGTTGTGTTCAAATCCTCTTATGAAGGTTTGATACTCCAGTGGATCTCCGTCGAAAACTTGTAAGTCTTGCTTGGGTAATAGAAAAAGTGACTGTTGCCCAACCAATAAAGGCGTAATTTGATTTTGCCTTTCCAAAACTGAGAAAACGCTGATCGGAGTTATTCACTGTTACAGGTGCAGCTTCTGGCTGAAGGTGAGTAACTGGTGGAAGAACTGTCAGAGTTGGCATACCAACCCCAGTCGCAGCAGCGGGCAGAGTTAGCAAAGTGGACGGACCGACCCGGGTCACAGCAGCAGATGGCTCCATTCTATTGTGTGTCTTGGGCCTTACAGCAGCATAACTTGAAGACAAAGCTTCATCTCCAGCCTCTGCAGCCGATGGTTGAGTGTCGAACTCAGGGACAAATGTTGCAGCGTAATGGCTTAACTGTGTTTTTTTCCCTTTCCAAATAGGAGTTCATCCCATCTGATCTCACAGATGCATGAGACGCACAAGATACTTCTGAAGCCTTGAACACGCTTACTTTAGCCATAGATGCTGCCAGCTCCATGTCCAGATCGAGCTCCTCCTTCTTTCTCCTCAACAGTTCTTGCTGTTTCTCCAAGGCATGCTTCTGACTCAGCAGCCTTTGACGAGCCTTAAGAGCAGCTGTCTCAGCCTCAGCCCTCATTCTAGCCGATGATGCAGTAGACATAGATTTACTCACCACTGTACTACGTTTATTTGACCTCACTGACACATTAGAAACGCTATCACTTGGCCTAATATCATCTTCTACTGTATTTTCCATAATTCTAAATATACGTGCGTCATTAGCATTGGAAACTGTAGATCGTAAACATGGGGCATCAACGCCCTCTACAGGTATGTCTGGCGCATTCAACAGCCATTTATTTGTCTCTTCCACAAAAGCGGTTTTATGTTTTTCAATGCTGTCAAACCAAGCGTTCTGTTTTTCTTTTGCGCGTCAGGCGCGAGTGATTTCAATGTTAAGTCAATGCAAAGACGCGTTACGCGCGTAAAAAATTCCTGCGGCGCGAATGAGGCGTAGAGCGCGGCGCGGTAGACGCGAATACGCCTCATTCGCGCATCAAGTTCGCGCGAATGGCGCGAATTGAGCGTCTGGTGCGTTAAGCGCGTTACGCGCGAATGTTTTATGTAGTGCTTTTTGTGCATTCTCGTGTTTGACGCGAATTCGCGTCTGCCGCCCGAGTTGAAAAATCTGAACTTCTGCGTCAATTCGCGCCGCGTTAACCAATCAGGAGCCTGCTTCAGCTGCTTGCTGCTGTCACGTGGTGAAGTGACAGTTTATAATGTTATTTTATGTTTGGCCTCAATACATTATTTTGTAATATGACTAAAATGCACAACAAAGCAAATCTTTCACATAAAAACTCGATTTCAATATATGAGAGATACTCATTTTGTATTGAATGCAATTTATTCCATATCTATATGAAACATTATTAATCTAATGTGAAGACAACAAATACCATTTAGTGTATACAAACTAAAACAAAAATCACAGGTTTCACTTTTGGAGGCTGGCTCCATTTATTATCAAAACAAAAATAAATGACAGATTAGGTGGGTGCGGGCGAGGGTGAACCTCACGCCGGGCTGTACAGCGCGGGCTCGTCAGGCAGCGACCACTCGAGGCCGAGGCCTTATACGGCCTACGCTGTCCTCGTCAGCGTCCTCACCGTTAGGTCCACCAAACCTAGGTCCTGGACCAAATTGTGAAACTCCTGAAACCCTCCGGAGAGTCTGGTGGACCCGAGTACAGCGACGAGGTCCCCTACGCAGCTGTTTCTGCTCTCCAGAGCATATACGAGCGGTGACTCTCTCGATTAATGCTAATGCTCGATAAACATCTAAAAAAGATGGCCGCCAACGGGTTTCGAAACTTTCGCCTCTGACGCGCGTAAATGTCGCTTCAAACTTTTGTTTTTACGCGCGTCAATCTCGCTCTTGACACGCGAATGTACACATGTGGTCAAGCGTCAAACTAGACGCGGTAGACGCGAATTTGACGCGCTATTCGCGTCCGGTGTGAACGCAGCATTAAACACAGCACACTTGAACTAAATTTCCACTCAGAAACAAGATAAGATGCATTGGTCTTTGTTTCCCTCTAAATTATCCGCAAAAGCTAAGCTAAACTCAACCCTAGTCTTCTGTGCATACTAGCGGTGGGTATTTATGTACCTCTATACCGATAGTCTTGAACCAGACTAACCATCTTGGGACCAGAACTACGGCGGCACTCCCAAGCGCAATGCTTCACCCGCTTGACGCACGAACCAAAATACTACAAAGGGTAGTAAAACAAACAAACCAGTACGATCACCTTATGTGAAAGTACCGCTGAGCCTAACAGGGAATACAATTCTTTTTTGACCAGTAATCCACATTGTTTACAGTGTACTTTTCAAATACAAATGGCTGTAGCATTGATTGTAACAGAAAATTTGTGAATGAAATAAGTTTACACGAGACAAATGCGCGTTCACGTCTATCGCTTACAACCTTGAACAATATCAAACATCCAGCGTTAACCAACAATAGGTTTGAAACTGCGCTTCGTAAAACTTTCTTTTGACACAATGTAGCGGCGTATACTCAAAAAACAATCCAAAAGCCGCAGCAGGCTAAGACATGAGAAGATTATACTAAAGACGCGTCACACCGAAGCATTACATCTGATGTTATCTTTATTACTCCGTTTCACCAGCAGAAAGAATAAACACCAATCACTTACTTTGGTAGATGCATTCCATCAGTCAAGTGAAGATACATCAAACAGCGCATAGTAACGTCATTGACAGTAGTGACGGTCAAAAGAAAGTTTTTCCCCATGCTCACCCTGCAGCCATGCTCCAAACAACCCGCCATGTCCCACAGGTGAACACGCACGCTAATATACACACCACACCCCCTCACGGTGCCATAGTTACAAATGACGTCACACCACTCGTGCACATACACAACAGTATAGAAGGAAAGAAGAAATATCAAGAAAGACTAATCAAACCCAATGTATGGCTCCTACAAAAGTACCTATTAACTCAAATCGCCTTCTTCAATCATTTCCAAAACCAAATGCAACACATACATCGTTTTCTACGGAGCATGAGCCGCCATTACACGGGAAACAGAGGAATCTACACTTCGTGGCAACACGTTAATTTTCTTCTTACACATTCTCTTAAGAAAACGACTAATATAAAACACCTTATATTACACACAGTGCTACTCACCGGCATTGCCCCCGAGGGAAACACAACTGAGCGGGGTTTGAAGAAACTTGACAGCAGCATTTACACAACACGGAGTACAACTAGCTCTGGAAAAGTCTTGTACCCCATACAGAAATGTAATATATGTCAATATATGTAAATTACATATATAATGTTAGTGCCCATGTATGTCTGCTGCATATATGAGAATGCAAAATTCATATATGTAAAACACATACACATATATGAAACATATATTTCAAAATATAGCAAAAATGGCCGTTTTCATGTAAGTGCCATATATTTTCCCGTATATGCACATAAATGTGAAATATGTAAGGCGCATATATGTATACATGCATATATGACGCATATATGTATACATGCATATATGTATACATGCATATATGTATATGCATATATGTATACATGCATATATGTATACATGCATATATGTATACATGCATATATGTATACATGCATATATGTATACATGCATATATGTATACATGCATATATGTATACATGCATATATGTATACATGCATATATGTATACATGCATATATGTATACATGCATATATGTACTTATTTGTATAGTACATACTTTCACATATATTAGGGATACAAATCTTATATCTGAATGCCTTGAAATTAAATGCCTATAGTTGGAGATTGTCTATTGTGTGAATACCAAATATAGTATTTTAATACAATAATGCAGTGTTTTCTTTGTCATTTTTGACAAATACATCCACAAAGTACCATAACCATATGCCACAGCTTTAAAAATGCATCAGTATCACATGCATGTACACTGTAAAACTTTTCACTGTAAATTTACAGTAAAATACTGGCAGCTGGGTTGCCATCCACATACTGTATTTTTACAACACTACTACAGTAAACAGCATTTACAGTACTCCACTGTAATTACCAATTATACCACATTTTACATTATTAAACTTGTCGACAGCAATAAATTGTATTTTTACAGGGAATACTGCTTTTATTATTACATAATTAAAATATTATACTTTAAGGTTTCATAAGAGTAGTCACACTAGGAAAAAGAAAACAAAATTTTCTGGGTTTTAAAACATTTATTTAGTTAAAATGCCATCTGTGAACATGTTGGCTGAATTACTTTTTAAACATAAAATGCAATTTTAACACTTAACAACAAACAGGTAACAGTTAGCACTTAATTAAAGGAATAGTTCACCCAAAATTTTAAATTAGCACATGATTTACTCACCCTTCAAGTCATCCTAGGTCTATATGACATTCTGCTTTCAGACGAATACAATCAGAGTTATATTAAAAAATGTCCTGGCTCTTCCAAGCTTTATAACGACAGTGAAATGCTGTTTCTTTTTTGAAGTCCATAAAAGTGCAAACGAAATCCCATTCAAAGTCTGCAAGGTTTTGCAGAAGTGAGGACACCTGTAGGCTTACAGTGGTGTTCTTGTTTTGCACAATTTGGCCAGTTTTCTTTGAAGTTACTTGTCCTTTCTTTGTTTTTGATCCACGTTCAGGATTGATGTCAAGAAAGCGTCTAAAAGGCAGAAAAAAACAACAATTAAATATTATTAACTGAGTGTATATATTTTGACAAAGAGAGACAGCACAAAAGCTGTCTAAAACTGAACAACATGAAAAAAAAAAATGCAATGTTGGATGTTGTGATCAATAAGTCAAGTTTATTTGTATAGCGCTTTTCACAATACAGATTGTATCAAAGCAGCTTCACAGTATTAAATTAAAATAATACAACAAAGTTTGTTTCAAGAGGAATTTATTGATTGATAAAATTAAATATCCCCAAAATATCCCCAACTGAGCAAGCCAAAGGCAACAGTGGCAAGGAACCGAAAAACTTCATCAAGTGACCTAATGGTGTCCTAAAACTCCATCAGGTGACCTAATGGAGTAAAAAAAACCTTGGGAGAACCCAGGCTCAGTCGGGGGCCAGTTCTCCTCTGGCATTTATGAGCTAGAGGCCGGATTGTAGTTTGAACTGTAGGATTATATGAATGCCTGGCTGAAGAGATGCGACTTTAATCTAGTTTTAAACTGGGAGAGCGAGTCTGAGCAACGAACAGTATCAGGAAGACTATTCCAGAGTTTTGGAGCCAAATGTGAGAATGCTCTCCCTCCTTTGGTGGTTCTGGATATCCTAGGTATGACCAAAAGCCTTGAATTTAGTGATCTTAAAGAGCGCGATAGATTATAGGGTGATAAAAGATCCGTTAAATAGACTGGAGCTAAGCCGTTTAGGGCTTTATAGGTCAGTAGCAATACCTTGTAATTAATACGGAACTTTATAGGTAACCAATGCAGTGATGATAAAATCGGTGTTATATGATCATATTTTCTTGATCTAGTAAGAACTCTAGCGGCGGCATTTTGGACTAACTGTAGCTTGTTTATTGAGGATGCAGGACAACCAGCTAGTAAAGCATTACAGTAATCCAGTCTCGAGGTCATGAATGCATGAACTAACTTTTCTGCATCAGAAACTGATAGCATATTACGTAGCTTAGCAATGTTTCTAAGGTGGAAAAATGCTGTTTTTGTAACATATGAAATATGATTTTCAAAAGACAGGTTGCAATCGAGTATAACACCCAGGTCTTTTACTGTAGAGGATAAAGTAACAGGACATCCTATGATGTTAAAGTTGTATTGTGCGAGGTTTTGTGGGCGGTTTTTTGAACCGATAAGTATTACCTCTGTCTTGTCTGGATTTAATAAAAGAAAATTACGGGTCATCCAATCTTTTATATCTTTAACACACTCTGTCAATTTGGAAAATTTTGCGTTTTCATCCGGCCGTGATGAAATATATATTTGAGTGTCATCAGCATAACAATGGAAACTAATTCCATGTTTCCTTATAATATTTCCAAGTGGCATCATATATATTGAAAATAACAGAGGGCCTAATACAGATCCCTGCGGCACTCCATAGTTTACTGGAGTTATGATCGATTTTTCTCCATTTAAATAGACAAAATGGTAGCGGTCAGATAGGTATGATTTGAACCAGCTTAGTGCTTGTCCTTGAACACCAGTATAATTTTGTAGTCGATCTAAGAGTAATGTATGATCTATAGTATCGAACGCAGCACTAAGATCAAGTAAAACTAGTATTGAGATACAGCCTTGGTCAGAAGCTAAAAGTAAATCATTTGTGATTTTAACGAGCGCAGTTTCAGTGCTATGATGCGGTCTGAATCCAGACTGAAACTTTTCATAGATCTCATTTTGTTGCAAGAAAGAGCCCAGTTGAGCGGACACCACTTTTTCTAATATTTTAGACATAAATGGAAGATTTGAAATGGGTCTATAATTTGCTAGATTATTATGATCTAATTGTGGTTTCTTAATGAGAGGTTTTATAACTGCCAGTTTAAATGTTCTTGGAACATGACCTAAAGATAAAGACGAGTTAATAATATTGAGGAGAGGATCTTCCACTACAGGTAACACTTCTTTCAGTAGTTTAGTTGGTATAGGATCTAATAAACATGTTGTTGTTTTAGATGAAGTGATAAGTTTATTTAACTCTTTTTGTTCTATAGTTGTAAAGCACTGTAATTGTTCTTTCGGGGTGATAATTGAAGCTGAATTATAAGGCGCGATTGAAGATTGAACGTTTACAATTGTGGTTCTGATGCTTTCTATTTTCTCAGTGAAGAAGTTCATGAAATCATTACTACTGAACTGTAACGGGATATTTTGTTCGGGTGACGTCTGTTTATTTGTTAGTCTAGCCACGGTGTTAAATAAAAACCTTGGATTGTTTTGGTTGTTTTCTATTAGTTTGCGGAGGTGCTCAGCCCTGGCCGCTTTTAGGGCCTTTTTATAACGTGACATACTGTCTTTCCACGCGATTCTAAAGACCTCTAAATTAGTTTGTTTCCATTTACGCTCTAAAATACGCGTTTCTCTCTTTAAAACATGCGTAGTATTGTTATACCATGGTGCTTTATTTTTCTCTCTGACCTTTTTTAATTTAATAGGTGCAACCACATCCAATGTTCTAGAGAGAATGGTGCTCATAGTGCTAGTTAGTTCTTCTAGTTCATCTGTTTGTTTGGGTTCAGGCAGCAGCTGAGACAGATTAGATAAGCAATTTGAGAAATTATCTATGGTGGATGGGAGGATTGTTCTGCCTGGTTGATAACGCGACGCCGCATGACATATTACAGCAGTACGTAATATGCAAGTTACCATGTAGTGATCAGTGACTTCATCACTTTGTGGAATGATATCTATATCGGTTGGATCGGTTCCATGTGATATAATTAAATCGAGTGTATGATTAAGACGATGTGTTGGTCCGGTGACGTTTTGCTTGACCCCAAATGAATTTAATAAATCTGTAAACGCAGCTCCTAACGCATCATTTGGATTATCTACGTGTATGTTAAAATCTCCAACAATTAGTGCTTTATCGACATTGACTAATAGGTCTGAGAGAAAATCTGCAAACTCTTTTAGGAAATCAGCGTAAGGCCCTGGCGGTCTATATACGGTAGCCAAGGCTAGAGATAATAGGGATGTTTTTCTAACATCTAAGAGCGTAACATTTAGTACAAGTACTTCAAATGAAATAAACTTATAACCCGTTTTCTGGGTAACATTTAGAATATCTTTATAAATGGTTGCAACACCTCCGCCACGACCAATCAGACGGGGCTCATGCTTATAACAGTATCCAGGAGGAGTAGACTCATTAATACCGAAATAATCATTTGGTTTAAGCCAGGTTTCAGTAAGGCAAAGTATATCGAAGCTATTATCTGTGACTATTTCATTTACAATAACTGCCTTAGGTGTGAGTGATCTAATGTTTAGAAGACCTAGCTTAAGAAATAGTTTTTGTTTACTAATAGCAACATTTTCTGTTTTAATAACAATTAGATTTTTCCTAGATCCTGCATTAGATTTATTATTTGATCTCACTAAACGAGGAATAGACACGGTTTCTATGCAATGTTCTACACTAGTATTTATATCAGTTGAATTGGTGCAGCAGAGACTATGATTTGGACTTTTGGTTACTAGTCAAAGGGTATTTAACATTTTGGAGATGTTATCTGACAGAAGATCCGCTCCGAATCTGCTTGGGTGTAAGCCATCAGCACGGAAAAGCCTAGGACGCTCCCAAAACAGATTCCAATTATTTACAAAGAGCAGTTTCTGCTCATTGCACCATGACATTAACCATTCATTTAGCGCAAATAATCTGCTGAACTTTTCATGCCCTAGTCGGTACGTGGGAAGCGGTCCTGACACAATGATCGTTGTTTCAGGCGATGTGCTGCGTACCGTATCGATTAGATTCCTGAAGTCTTTCTTCAGAATCTCCGTCTGGCGCAGCCTGATGTCGTTCACTCCCGCGTGCAGGACCACAGTTCCGACGCGCTCGTCACCGTTCAGGATCTCGGGAACGCGAGCAGCGATTTCAGAAACACGAGCACCAGGAAAGCAGTGACTTTGCACCTTACTTTTACCTAACGTAGCGTGTACATGCCGAACGATGGAATCGCCGATGATCACAGCATCGCGTTCTGTTTCGCGTAGAGGGGAGAAGCGGTTTTGTGTCGATAACTCGAAAACCGGGAGGGTCGGAGAAAGTCTTGGTCTAAACCTGACTCGCGTCTTCCGCTGCGGAACCACCCAGGCTTCGTGGTGGCGTGTTGGAGCCGGAGTGAACGAGACCATGGCTGATTTCGACCGATGCTGAGGAACGCACGGAGTAGACGCGGTCGGAGTCAGCGGGTTAGTAACGTTAAACACTGATTTGTGTGCATCGGCGCGTGATGTTTCAAGAGCCAAACACCGGTCTCTCAGCTCGGCCTGTCTCAATAAAAGGTTGTGGATCTGTTTCTCAACAGCTTCCAGCTCAGACTGCAGTGCGTGAAGCTCAAATGTGTCCTCACCTGCACCAAGCGGTAGACTACTTACATCTGATATATTCGCCATTTTAACAGATGGACAGTGAGTTAGCAACGAAGCTACCAGTGATGCTATCAATATTAATACTAATTTATATTATAAGTTTGTTTGTAAGTGAGTGTGGAGAAGACGCGTTCAGCCGTGATCCATGGACGTAACCTTTAAGAGTATGCAGCGTTGGATCACTAATAGGCTTGAGACGCGTCTGCTCAACAGTCCGCGTTGTAACTATGAGGTTTTTTAGGTTTTTTAGTGGTAGGGGTGTAGAGTAGACGCACGATAGGCGAAAAAAAAAAAATGTTTGTTTATAAGTGAGTGTGGAGAAGACGCGTTCAGCCGTGATCCACGGACGTAACCTTTAAGAGTATGCAGCGTTGGATCACTAATAGGCTTGAGACGCGTCTGCTCAACAGTCCGCGTTGTAACAATGAGGTTTGAGCAGTAACATTAGTGCTTCTCAGTGAGGAAAAGTAGAAAATGTTCGTTGTAAGCGAGTTTAAAGAGAAAAATCAAGAATTATAAATCAAATCGATAGAGCTCCAAAAACAACAACGCATTCAGACGCAACGCATGATAATAACAGGACAAGACATTACTCACCGTGTTTGTTGAGTGTTTCTTACTCACCTGAGCTTTTCTGAACTCAAAGGCGCGAGAGAAAATAAATAAATAAAAATAGCTGAGCGCACACGGGTGGCGCGTTTACAGGCTAGCGAATTACTAGCGTGTTGTGCTAGTAGTAACGTAAGCTAGCGATGTCAGGGTTGGGTAAGCTGTATTTAGTAGTAATATAAACAACTAGAAATTGTAGTAAATGATGGTTCAAAACAAGGAAATACGAGGCTAAGACGGAGCTTACAGCACCGAAGCAGACACACTCACAGCAGGCAGCGAGAAAAATCAAGAATTATAAATCAAATCGATAGAGCTCCAAAAACAACAACGTATTCAGACGCGACGCATGATAATAACAGGACAAGACATTACTCACCGTGTTTGTTGAGTGTTTCTTACTCACCTGAGCTTTTATGAACTCAAAGGCGCGAGCGAAAATAAATAAATAAAAATAGCTGAGCGCACACGGGTGGCGCGCGTTTACAGGCTAGCGAATTACTAGCCTGCTGTGCTAGTAGTAACGGAAGCTAGCGATGTTGGGTAAGCTGTATTTAGTAGTAGTATAAACAACTAGAAATTGTAGTAGATGATGGTTCAAAACAAGGAAAATACGAGGCTAAGACGGAGCTTACAGCACAGAGCAAACACACTCACAGCAGGCAGCGAGGCAGACTGATATTTAACTGATATTTTTTCTGCCCTGGTAAAATACATCAACTCAATGTGTCTGTTTACATGCAACACTGTCAACTAACTAAATTTTTGGAAGTGGGGTTGCCAGATTTAAAGTTTTATTCTACAACTTTTGTCTACTCATCACCCAGCTCATTAACAATATCATCCCCTCATCAGGTCCATCAGAGTATCAGTGGAAAGGCAGTCTTTAGACTCTCCGTTTATATAGAGCACACACTGCCAGAATCCAGCCCAAACCTTTGTGACAGAAATAATTTAACTTACAGTTTTTCTCAATTGTTTACACACATTTTCTGAAAGCATGCCTCATATTCTCAGAACTCTACACACAAATCAAAAAACACACACACAATGGGCAAAACCCCTCAATTCTCCTGCAAAATGAAACTTTACATTCAAAACAATGTTATTTCTTCTCAAAATGGTATTTTGTTTTCAAATGACACACACAAACCATCATATAGACATTTATAAGAACCAGTTGAACACTGATGTGCTCAATGTAAAACACTATGATGAATGGAAAACACTTCTTCTCCATTCATCATAATGACTTAGGCCTTTTTTTTGTTCAGTGTTACACTTTCTACAGACAGTACATACATAAGTGTGTTGTAAAATATTTGAGAATATTGTTTTTATACTCAGAACACACAAATACACGGTAACAAATATATTACATTTTTCCCACAAAAACAATGTACACAGTGTACATCCCAACCAACACAAAGTTGTACATACAGTGGTCTACATACAAAACAACAGAAGAATTGACTGTATACAGTTACAGTAAAAAAAAAAAAAAATCCAATGTTGCCATCCATTGCTCCATTGAAGAGCTCACCTGTTGCTCTTTTATGCTAAAGCTCTGATTGCTAATTGTAAAACTGTGAGAAGGGTGTTTGCCCATGTGATGAGTCAGTGTGCATATTTGAATGGCAGTGTGTTCCTTGTGAAAACAAGAGATTTTCTGCATGAAAATTGTGCCAAAAGCAGAGAATTGTGTGTAGTGTTTTGAAAAAGGTGTGTTTTAGAACTGCAATTTGAGTGTAAAGCAGGAATTGTGCTTGTAGTTTAGCAGAATTGGTTCAGGGGGTTGGTGAATGAGTTGCATGTTGTGGTCATTGTGTCTCAAGTACCAGAATTTGTGTGTAAACAATTGAGAAAAACTGTAATTGCAAGCCTTGCAATGTTTATTGCATATATGACAACATGATTTACCAGACTAAAATGCATGTTTGCACCCAAAAATTTAAATTCTGTCATTATTACTCACCCTCAAGACTTTTGTTCATCTTCGGGACACAAATGAAGATATTTTTGATGAAATCCGATAGTTTTGTCCTTCCATTGATAACAAGATCATTGCAACTGTCAAAGCCCAGAAAAGTGGTAAAAACATTGGTAAATATATAGCTACAGTGGTTCAACCTAAATATTATGAAGCAGGGTTTCTGCAAATTTTTTAAAGTCAAATTTAAGGCTTTTTAAGACCTTTTTAAGACCCGAAGAAATCAAAATTAATACCATGCATTAGGGGTAGGGCTGGACGATTTTGGAAAATAATCTAATTGCGATTTTTTTTACCAATATTGCGATTGCGATTTAATATGCGATTTTTTTTAAGTTCTTTATCTTTTCTATTATTCAACAAAAACAAGCAATAAATCATTGTAAAATAGAGAAGGGAATCTTAGGCACCTCATGAGCCGATACATTTTTTATTTTATTTAATTGATCTTATTAATAAAACTTAAAATATTTAATTACATAATTATAAGTAGGCCTACTTATAATAATTACACATTAAAAAACTAAATTAATACAATTACATGTTAATAATTTTAACAAATATAGCTTCAAAACAAATAACAAAGAGGGAAAAAAATATTACAAGCAATAAACAAAGAGTGCTTTCAGTATTTAAGTAGGCTGTCTGAACGTGTTCATCTCTTTTGAAATTATAAGATGTGGTTTGTCCTGTTTGTTTAATAACTGTGTCACATTACTGGTAAATTCGTGTCATAAAAGCATTTTGAGATGCAAACGTAGCCTACATTTAACCACGTAGACTCGCTCACAGCCGCATGCTCAAACGCTCTTCGCAAAGCGCACGTGAGTATTTGAAATTGAAAGCACCTTCTGTCGGTGATTTTCATATTTTTAATAAGCCAACTGCACTCCAAGACATATGATGCCTTCGTAGAACATTTGTAAGTAAAAGTGCGGGCGAGCGCGCACTACTGAAGTAACATCACGCAGACCGCGCGTATCTCATATCTTGCGCAATGAAGCCCGCGAATGTCCTTGTAACTCGCTTCAACTTTTCCGAACTTTATTAAAGATTATTTCTCGTAAGGTTCAAATGGTGTCGTGTGTGTGTGTGAGAGAGAGAGAGACAGAGGAATTAGAAGCAAGCAGAATATGGTTGTTTATAAAGCACGCGCGTCGTACACGTCTGTGTTTAAAACTAAGCTCAGACATATACAATACAGAATCGTTGGAGAGAATCTATAACACAATATCACATAAATTAAACAAACTGTTATTTCCTGTAGCCAGGTCTATATGTGTCGCGTGCCACGTTGATGCTTCATCTGCAATACAGACAGGTTTACTCTCGCGTGTCACGTGACCAGACTATAATCGCAGCTTTGCGGTTTAAAAAAATCGCATTTCATCACATCGCGATATTATCGCAAATGCAATTAATCGTTCAGCCCTAATTAGGGGTGTGCAATATTGACTAAATATGTCTCGATCGATATTTTCAAAGTTTTCTTGATAATAATTAGATAACATTTTACTGATTGTGTTTCTGTGCTTGGTGCCATGGCTTGTTTAGGCCTGTTGACAGCTGACTGACAAAGATATTCATATTTTTCATATTCTATGCAGTGGTCAGTTTACAGCACTGACAGAAATTAACATTTTTTATTAAGGGGTAATATTTGCCACCTTAAATTGATTTCAAGGGGCATTTTCACCTATATATGGACATTTGTAGATGTTTCAACAAGATATCTTTCACATCTACTGCAGTCAGATTCACCCGTGTTCACGCTGAAGGAATCACTCACATGGCTGGGCACTTGTATGACACATCAAGGATATTAAGAGGCTAAAAGCAGGTTTAAATATTGCCCCATTGAAGTCAACAGGGTGCAAATTTTAAAAAGAGGATAACACGGTGTAGGCAACACCGATTTTTGTCGTTGTTCTCTGTATTGACAGCACTCCAAATTTACAAAAAAATGAGCTCAATGTTAAAATTGACCGGAGTTCTCCTTTAAGGTTGCACTAGTTACATGGATTATTTAAACAATGTTTTTACTAGCTTTCTGGGCCTTAAAAGTTGCAAAGACGTTGCTGTCTATGGGTGGTTCAGAAACCTCTCAGATTTCATCAAAAATATCTTAATTTGTGTTCTGAAGATGAACGAAGGTCTTACAGGTTTGGAACGACATGAGGGTGAGTAATTAATGACAGAATTTTCACTAATCCTTCAAATGAAAACAACTTGCACTGACATATCTTAAAATATATGACTGCCAGTTTTATATCAAGATGCACACCAGTAATGTTTTTTTTTTTTATGATACATTATTATAAAAGCTGCTTAAATACCCTAATTTTGTTAAGGCCTAGACCTGGCTTAAGCTAAGCCCTGTATGGAAACCAGGGCCATATTGTTCATACCAGTAGTCAACATAATAAATACTGTCAAGTCAAGGTTAGTGACACAATTCAGTCTAATATATATATATATATATATATATATATATATATATATATATATATATATATATATATGAATGGCAAATATGCCAATGACTAACCTCTGAACAAACTCGAGGTGCTGCCTCTTCCTGGTACTGCAAGCTGAACTCATATGAGGAGGCAAACAGCGCTGCCAGGCCAGTGATGAAGTCAGGCTGTGATCCTTCACACACACCTTGACCTTCCAAACTTAATATCCAGCACTGGTTGCTTAGAGATTGACCTGTAATGGAATAAAAAAAATAAAAAAAATAAAAAATATGAATAATTAAAATAACTACTGTGGGTTCCACTGTGGTTCGATGTAGTTGTCTATTCATAGTTCTATGAATACAATTTTTCAACTAAAAATTCAAATTGGTTAGAATGCTAGAATGCACTGGCATATTTATGTTTGTTTTAAGCATAAACTCAGTTAATTTTGACTTATTCTTTCAGAAAACAAGACAATTTTTACGTGTCTATTAAATGCTTCTTCATGTAAGAATTGTAGATATCTGGACTGGAAACAAAATAAAAACACTAATTAAAAAAAACATATTTTGCAGTGGGGTGAGTAAATGATGGCTTTTCATTTTAGGTTTCATCTACTCCTTTAATGTTTACATACCAGGAAATAAGTCGTGGACTTTCTGGCAAATGTAGATTGCTGGACATCAGCGATGCAAATTCCTGAAACAATTTTTAAAAAGGACAGCACAACCTTGATCAACAGAACCAAAACATAAAACATATTACAGATTAATGAGATTTGCTTAATAATCTCTACTTATCTGCTTGAAGGATAACACCGTCTAACTTCTTTGAATTAGGGAGTAGTTGTAGGACCATGGGATGGCAATCAGGAATAGGACCACTACATTTGAAAACAGCATTAGGAACATGGATTTTCATTCTCGAGGTCGGACATCCGGGACTTTTACTCCTATAATCCACTGCGCGCGCATAGCAACCATAGACTGTAAAAAAATATGGACGTAGTGTCCGTGACGTCACCCGTAGGTTTCTGAAGAGCATTTTTGAAGCCTAAAGTGGGCGGAGTCGGCCGTCGCCATCTTGGCCTCGCGTCACCTTGCGTCACTCCTGGATAACAGAAAATGGGCAAAGAGGCGGGGCGTGAGTAGCCTGGCTACCAGAGTTAGCTCAGGGAGGTAATGCTATATGCTACTGACAGTACCAAGTCTGCGACTGCACAGAGCCTTGCGCTAAAGTGACAGTTGATGATGTAAAGCAATTAAAAGTTCCTGTTTTTGCCCTTCGAAATATTATAATAGTTAAAAGACATGGCTACAAGTGAGACTGTGTATCGTGATTCCGTACTATTCTGCTAGTTGAAAATGTATTATGCAGTAACTTAATATGAGAGAGTGTGTGTGACAGTGATTTATGTGCATAACAGTTTGTCAGTACACTTTTTATAGTCTATGGTCCGTCAGCGCGGCATCGCTCGTCAAGTTCGTAGAGAGCTTATTCAGTCCATTTTAAATTCTGATTTGGCCGCCTCTCAAATGGGTTAAACCATAGATATATTACCTATGAAGTTCAAGTACGTTAAATGTGCTAGAAATCTGCGCTCATTCAAGGATGTGCATTTATTACATGGACGGAGAAAGCGCCGACACCTGCAGGATTTCATCTGACGGAACATAAGCATATTATAATCTATCTGTTCCGTGAGAGCAGAACGAACAAGCCTTTATATCTATAGACGTTTTTAAATCTGAAAACTCAAAAAAATCAACGAAATTGTCAGACATCCATTAGTGCATGTTCACAGAGGAAAACAACTGAAATCAACGCTGGTTGTTCTCTCGAACGACACTCGACGACAACGACAGAATCCTAAGCCGTGGGCGAAGTAATGGGTGTATTAAATTGTATGAAATAATCCCTAGAAAAGCACAAACACTGCAGAGATGGCAAGTTCAGCAGCTAAAATTTGCTGAGGTGAAGTGACGCAGGCACGCAGCTAACAGCAGACAAACGGCTAGCATTGACATCAGTGGGAATCCACCTGTCACTCAAAAGTGGACACACCCTTAATTATGCAGAACTTTAAATATTAATCAACTAAACGGATGAGTTATAAAAAAATTCACCCCCCTTCACAGTTGTTATGAAGGGCAAAATTAGCTGTAAAGACCAAAGCCACATAGAGATCCAGGCTGTAAACATGTTTTTTTCTGCTGTAAAGTTGGTAATTTTAACATGGGGGAGATACAGATTTGACTCACTTCTGCAGCCAGCGCAAGCGGCCAGTCAATGAATTGCAGTTTAACTCACTTCCGTGTTGGTTTCAAGAGAGAGACGGGGAGGTTGCCGCTTGATAGCAACGCGGCGAAGGGTAAAACAAACAAGCGCCTGCCATTAAGCAACACGAAGCGGAAGACAAACGAGCGCCGAGCTCTTTTCCTTTGGTTGCAAATCATGCCGAAAAACTGTTGTGTTATGCGTAAAAAGGAGTGACCTCTCCTTTTATTTGATTCCTAGCGAGGCAACTGAGCCAGAAAGGAGAGAGAAACATCAAACTGGAGTGTGACGCAAAAGATCAACATGCATCTAGTTTGCACCTAGCTCAATGACCAAACATGATCTGAATTTATTTTCGACACAACACTTGAAATTAAAAGCTAAAAAATTGCAATGAATTTTGTTTATTCGAACATATAGTCCGGAGGAAAAGCATAGCAAATGGTGTTTCTTGCTCTTATTCTAACGTTACACTGCAGTAACACAGTACCTGCAGATGCTGAGCTGTTAAAAAATTAAAGGATTCCATATTGCAATGAGGTCGTTTACAACAATTGCTAACTAGCACCTCGTGAAATAGAATGTTGTCCCCCATATAAAATACATGTTGATTTCTAATGACAAATTTGAAAAACTAGTAGGCTACTTGGGAGGTTAACTGCTACAAAAATGGTAACGTTAATCCATGTCAAAATACAGATCTTGGAGGTACAAATTGAATCCATAAGGCTTGAGGATACATTAAATGTTTCTGAAAAGAACAGAATATTTTGCTAACAAATATTTTTTTAGCGACAGCTTTCTGTGGTACCTGGTCTGTCTATATACTGATAAGACATTATGTAATAGAAGAAGATCATCTGTATTCATATAACGTTAGCGCCTTTCACTGATATGTAGCTAGTCACAAAGCGCTTTACATGAGTGTTTTATTACATTCACTTCTCACCACCGACATACATTCGCATACACATATATCATTCATTATTAATACAAAGTAGTCCGTTAGTATCCATAACTGACATAATCCACAGCAAAACTTATGTGAATTGATACCTTTTTGATTTGCCTCGGGCTTTGCCTTCGGTTTGTTTTACCCTTCAAACATGGTTGCTATGCAGGTCACATGATTTGTGACGTAACGCCGACCTCGAGAATGTGCTAGCAAAAATCTGACAACGATTCAAAAGCACGATCACAGACCTGACAGAATTTGACAGCATTTTTTTTTACCACATAGATAGTAACACTACTTAAAAGCACTTACATTAACAATGGCCATCAGATTACAAAGCCTAAAACGAAAAAAATATATATCAAATGCACGTCATGCAAATAGCATGGTGCCTATTATATGAAATGTCGAAGTTAACGTTACTTGGTAAACAGGTGAACAGAGTCAGTTAATTGCTTGCGCGGCCACGGTAGTAAACCGCGTTCGCAAAATCAAACCAAATAATGTTACGTGAAAACAATGTAGAAATGCGAACACAAAAAAAGATAAATAATAACTTATATATTGGCTTACCGTATCACTCAGTTGAACAATTCTCCATCTTCTCAAACTCTAAATCCCACTTATCGTCCCGCGCAGATTATTCAATGACAAATTCTTCCATCCGTCCTCAGGTAGCTGCTACCTTTAACGTCGTCCAGCTGCGTCACAGGCAACTAATGTTTGAAACACGAACCGAACCTCAAAAAAGCGTTAAAATTGCTCACAGATTCGCAGACAGTGTTTATCTTGATAACAGGAATGATTATTTGTTCAGTTGAATCCCGCTGACGAAACAAGTTTGCCTGTTGTAGCTACCTAACGTTACTGTCTGCTCGCATGACGCGTCACATTTGAACTGAATTGAGCGCGAAAGAAATCAATCCCACAATGCAATGCCTTTTCAGTCAGTATGAAGGCCCGTACACACCGGGACGAATATCGCGCGCGAAATTCGTCCCGGTGTGTACGGGCCTTGATGGTATATCCTATATAACGAATTTATCAGGACGAAAACAGAAATGTGCTGTATATTTACAGCTGTTCTGTAAAAGATACAGCTTAATACTGTATTATGGAAATACAGTACAATTCTGTAAGAAATTCGTTGTAAATTTACAGTAAAGGGTTACAGTGTATGTTTACATACATTTATTAAATATGTGGAAAACAAATATGTATGTCACATATTTATAATTAATGTTGTCCATATATGCGAGAAACCAATACTATACTGTAATATATGCAGATATATGGTATCATATATGGATGAACTCAAATATTTTCTTCACATGTTTGGACACATAAATGTTCATTTATGTTGCAGGCATATATTGTGTTCTCAGATAAGTCAAATATATGTATAGATATATGTTGCAGGCATATATTGTGTTCTCATAAGTCAAATATATGTATAGATATATGTTTCAGTCATATATTGTGTTCTCAGATAAGTCAAATATATGTATAGATATATGTTGCAGGCATATATTGTGTTCTCAGATAAGTCAAATATATGTATACATATGTCATGCTATTTAAAATATAAGTACATATATGGCCATATATTACATTTTTGTATGGGACTAACTGAACACTAATCCAGGGTTGCCAGGTGCCAGCGAGGTTTTCCAGCCCAAAACCTTGTCAAAAACCGCGAGAAGGCACAAAAAACCGCCCAAATTTTTTTTGTGGCTTGTTTCTCGTTTAAACACATTGAAATCATTAACCAGCTTTAAAATGACCCATTTTTCGACTTAGCCTATCCGATTTTAGAAACAATATTCAATTAAATGAACGCAAAAGTATACACTGACTTCAGTCAGACTATTCTAGGCCTACTAAACTATAAGCTTATGTTACGGAAAATAATGCGATCAACTTAGGCTATCAATGAGTCTGTTTATTGTCACTAGAAGTCGCTTGGAACAAAAGCATTCAGTAACGTAAAAACATCGATTAGATATGGACATAAAAAATAACCCACTTTAACATTTCAGTTATTTCAAATGGCAACATGAAACATGCATATTAGGGCTGGGAGAAAAAATCGATTCACCTAGATATCGCGTTTTAAAAAATTTTTTTTAATGATTTTAAAATCGATTTATTTTTTATTACAGAATATTACAGATATTAATTCAAATTTTTGCCCTTGCTTATAGATGAGGTTGACAGAAGTTAGCCACTTTCGATTCAATAGAGGATGAAATGTGTCATTACAGAGCTGCACGATTCATCTTTAAAAGTCTGTGATCTCGATTCAAACACCCACGCGATCTTATTCCATTTCGTTTGTCTATTAAACCTTTGACAAAATCATATTCAAATCTGTGTTGGCGCTGCCGCTGACCAAGAAAGAGTGTCATGAACAGGTCATGAACATAGACTGTGGTCATGAACCGCATTTACAGCTACCTAAGTTTGAAAACTCCGCAATCTACTATGTTGTTTGAGGGGCGGGCGGTGCCGGCGTGCGTCACTTTAAGGTAGTGGGAGGGAGTGTCTGTTGTGAGGTTAGGGGCCACGTCAGCCAGAGTTGGTGTGTGTGTGTGTGTGTGTGCGTGCGTGCGTGCGTGCGTGCGCGCGCGTGTGTGTGAGTGAGACTGCCTGCTGAACATTGGGTCGCAGGAATAAGGATCTGAAGTGCCGGTGTTTCGGCAACAAAAACCCGCCGAACTGATCCGAAACCAGCCCAATTTTTATCCACCCGCCCAAACCCATTTTGCCCGCAAAATAGATTGCAAAACCGCCCATCTGGCAACCCTGCACTAATCTCGTTCCAAACGAGAATACAAACGAGAATACAAACGAGAATAGAAACTGTACACCAAACCTGCCGTTACCACAAGTGTTCGGTAGATGGCGTTAACGCACTGCAAATAACTAAAGAAACACAAAATGAATGAATGAATGATCATTAAGACCAACACAGGTATTCCAGGGTGACAATATCTAAATAAACCTTAAATGAGTAAGTTTGTATTGAATTTATCTTGCTTTCATATAGCATTACGGTTCATAACATTAAAATGTTCTGTTTTACTTCAGAAATCACTGGCACAATTTACCCCCAATGTATTCCCCCAAAGGCACAACTTCCCCCACACCAGGGGCAAGTTGTGCCATGAGACCACTTTTTTCCCAAGAGCTATATTTCTGAAACAATTTATTTCAGATCCAAAGCTATTGTTCTCAGGGATGCACCACATCCTGAAATATATGTACATCCTTAAGTTGAAGGCATTACTGCCATGGCCTCACTTTTAAGTCACTTTGAGTAAAAACTGGCACAACTCACCCCACTCTCCCCAATAAATATAACATGTTCTATACTCACTCTTACATGCAATAGAAGTATAACAAATAACAATAAAGTATCACATCACACACCATTAACACAAATACAGGCGAGCAATGCACAAACTCCATACTCATAACCATGTATCAGAAATAATAATAATGTCCCATAATGCAACCATTTACGCATAGGCTATACATGACACTGGACACATTATTATTGACACTGGACACATTATTATTGACATTGGTTACCTTCTCTAAATCCATAAACATAACACAATAAATATAACATGTTCTATACTCACTCTTACATGGCATAGAAGTATAACAAATAACAATAAAGTATCACATCACACACAATTAACACAAATACAGGCGAGCAATGCACAAACTCCATACTCATAACCATGAAAATGACAATATATATATATATATATATATATATATATATATATATATATATATATATTACTTAGGCATTTATAACTGTATGCACTTTGTCTTATTGCTCTTTTTATAGCTAATGGCTGACTAAATGTCATTAGATGATGAACACGTGAGCGGGGTGATTATTATGCCTGTGCACAGAGGACATTAACACGTGAGTTGGGTGATTAGGCCTGTTCATGTGTGCTTTTTAGCTTCTATGTTTTTAACACCACACATGGCTAATTCAGGTTCATTTAGTTTATCACCCGTCACTTGTCTCATATTTTCGTCTCAATCGTGGTATTTTTCAACACTCACTCCTCATTTTAGCTCATACTGAAAGTTACGATCATTCTGTACTCAGCGTTTTTTTTTTACTCTACTAACGTCAGTGACCAATCCACGGCCTAGCGTAATGCTGAGGGTGCCCTCTATTGGTGAAGCCAAGTTTAACAAACATAACCCTCTTTTAAAAATATATTGCAACAGTATAATCAGGAAATGTCACAGTAGTTTTATTATTGTCAGAACTTTTATTTGTTTTATTAGGGGAAAAAACAAGTTTTATTATAGGTATCTTTATTCTTTAATTACAATTTCTTCAAGTCAAAACTCATTTGAAGATAACTGAAAATATTTTCCAATGGAAGTCAATGGAAGAATATATGGCAAGCCGTTTTAGCTTAAATTGTACCCAGCGTTACTCGTCGTAATTGCATTTTTACTAGTAAGAATTCAATTAGAGAGCTCTACAATTCAATTCTTACTAGTAGCAATTACAATTAGAGAGCTCTCCAATTCAATTATTACTAGTAAAAACTGATTTAGAGAGCTCTCTAATTGAATTATTACTAGTAAGAATGCAATTGTAGAGCTCTGTAATTATATCAAAGAGCTCTGCAATTGCATTCTTACTAGTAATAATTCAATTAGAGAGCTCTCTAAATCAGTTTTTACTAGTAAGAATTACAATTAGAGAGCTCTTTAATGCAATTATTACTAGTAAAAACTGATTTAGAGAGCTCTCTAATTGAATTCTTACTAGTAAGAATGCAATTGCAGAGCTCTTTCATGTAATTACAGAGCTCTACAATTGCATTCTTACTAGTAATAATTCAATTAGAGAGCTCTCTAATTGTAGTTTTTACTAGTAATAATTGAATTGTAGAGCTCTCTAATTGAATTGTTACTAGTAATGGTGCGTTCACACCGGACGTGAATAGCGCGTCAGGCGCGAGTGATTTCAATGTTAAGTCAATGCAAAGACGCGTTACGCGCGTAAAAAATTCCTGCGGCGCGAATGAGGCGTAGAGCGCGGCGCGGTAGACGCGAATACGCCTCATTCGCGCGTCAAGTTCGCGCGAATAGCGCGAATTGAGCGTCTGGCGCGTTAAGCGCGTTACGCGCAAATGATTTTATTAGTGCTATTTGTGCATTCACGCGTTTGACGCGAATTCGCGTCTGCCGCCCGAGTTGAAAAATCTGAACTTCTGCGTCAATTCGCGCCGCGTTAACCAATCAGGAGCCTGCTTGCTGCTGTCACGTGGTGAAGTGACAGTTTATAATGTTATTTTATTTTATTAGTTTGGCCTCAATAAATTATTTTGTAATATGACTAAAATGCACAACAAAGCAAATCTTTCACATAAAAACTCGATTTCAATATATGAGAGATACTCATTTTGTATTGAATGCTATTTATTCCATATCTATTCTAGATTATATGAAACATTATTATTCTAATGTAAAGACAACAAACACAATTTAGTGTATAAAAACAAAAATCACAGGACAGGTTTCACTTTTGGAGGCTGGCTCCATTTATTATCAAAACAAAAATAAATGACAGATTAGGTGGGTGCGGGCGAGGGTGAACCTCGCGCCGGGCTGTAGAGCGCGGGCTCGTCAGGCAGCGACCACTCGAGGCCGAGGCCTTCCGGCCTACGCTGTCCTCGTCAGCGTCCTCACCGCCAAACCTAGCTCCTGGAGCAAATTGTGAAACTCCTGAAACCCTCTGGAGGGTCTGGTGGACCCGAGTACAGCGACGATGTCCCCTACGCAGCTGTTTCTGCTCTCCAGAGCATATACGAGCGGTGACTCTCTCGATTAATGCTAATGCTAATGCTCGATAAACATCTAAAAAAGATGGCCGCCAACGGGTTTCGAAACTTTCGCCTCTGACGCGCGTAAATTTTGCTTCAAACTTTTGTTTTTACGCGCGTCAATTTCGCTCTTGACACGCGAATTAACACAAAGTGGTCAAGCGTCAAACTAGACGCGGCAGGCGCGAATTTGACGCGCTATTCGCGTCCGGTGTGAACGCAACATAAGAATGTAATTGCAGAGCTCTCTAATTCAATTAGATCATAGTAAAAACTGAATTAGAGAGCTCTACAATTCAATTCTTACTAGTAAGAATTACAATTAGAGAGCTCTTTAATGCAATTATTACTAGTAAAAACTTGTATTCATTAGATGCAAAAAAACTAATTACACCCATTTCCTACTTTTCAAAATAAAAGCCCCTTTAGGCGTGGTTAGACATTACTATATTATATAACAAATTGCATTCATATTACTGTTACATTATGATGACTGGGATGTAGCCTAGGAGCCAACATCTTCAACCATGTTTTTAATTGGAAAACATATATGTGCCTGCTGCCTGGTATAACCTGTGTTCTTTCAAAGACGCATGCGCGTCACTTTTGAATTTTTTGTCTCAGGTCACGCTTTTATATCCGGTGCCGCCGCTGCGCCCCTTACGTTGAACAGAGAACATAAATGGAGGCGTTATCCGTGATTAATGCAGTCAGAAGAAAGATTTTATCTATCAAACGAAATTTTATTCGTGGGAACTGTACGCTTTATGATTTAAGTGTGATCGACTCGTTGCTTAACAATATACAGAGAATAAGCCAAGATGATTTGGAGAAATACAATGATCTCCTTGACAGTCTACGGGTATTACGGACAGCCATCACATCGAGGCATCAGCAATTGTAACTATCTAAAATATATTTATGGATAGTCAAACCATAGTCAAATGCCAATATCTGCCATACTGCTGTAGGCGTCTATGTATTTCTTGATGCATGACGCAGAGGAAACTCTGGCCAATAAGAGGACAGTTTTTTCACATGTGACTTGCATAAACACATTATGGTGCGCTTTAAATTGTTGCCTTGTGAAAGCGAAGCGAACCGAACCGAGAAGAAACTGCAACATTATTTTAACAATTATAAAAAAATAAATAAAAAATAAATAAAAAAATAAAAATCTATTGTAAGTCCTTGTTTCCGACCAAAGCAAGGGACATACAGGTCTGAAAACGCCCAAGAGGATCTGAATAGACCTTGGCTCATTGTCTTTGCGCACATATACGAAAGGATACGGCAGAAAACACTAAACACTGCACACGTGTTGAAGTGTCCACACCCGAAGTGCGTGCTGGAGCTCACGAACTTCAGCCGATCTTTGAAGACTCTTAACAGACAGAACACTTCAACTGTCAGAATAGTTTACTGCCGTTTTCTTGTGGGGCGAAGAATAACTTGAGTTATCTTGTAATATCATTGATGAAGATTCTTGGTGACGTTCGTGTTTGCATAAGCTTAAATAGTTTGCTATTTCATTGTGAACAACAAACAGCGTAGAACAATGATTTTAGAGAGGATATCTCCAAGAATATGCTCTTTATTAATGCACAGGGTAAGTGTTGTGTAGTATTGTGCATATAATTCTAAATATGCTTTGTTGCTGTTTAGCACATAAATGCGTTTGACAGCGATTGATAGAAACAGTTATGAAACATAAAACATTTATTTATGAATAGATGTAAACTTCTCTTTTCTCCAGAGTAGAGGGGGTTTACTAAATATATTAGGGAAGTGACTCGTAACTTAAGTATATTTTAAGTGAAAACTTCAGCTCCTCACTTTCAGTCATTATAGAGTGTTTGCACCTACGTCACGGTCTGGTCAGTTACCCGGATGCGCGGCCATATTGGATACTCGGATGTAAACAACAGCATGGATTGCACTGTTTATGTACTACTGAACACATTGTTACACTAATTTATGATATCTAAACCACGGGAAAACACGTGGAAGCTGCTAAATCATATAGAGAAGGACTCAGTAAGCAGGAAAGAGCGCGAAATTTTGACAAACTAAAGTTAATATGTGGTAAAGATCTCAACGAGCTAGCTTCTTAGTCATGGACTGACGACCCGACAAATCTTCCTTCTATTTCTTTTCCCGACATAGGCTACGTTCAGACTGTCAGTCCAAATCCGATTTTTGTTCATATCCGATTGAAATCTGATCAGAATTAACCATAGACACCATGTACCATGTAACCAAAGTCAGTGGTTACAACGTTGTTGCGCGACATTCAGCAACTGAGAGACGACGTTTTGGCCATTTTTTAAAATTTAATTTTTATGCTAGATATAGATATCCCACATTTAGCATGTTTTGTGGTTAATTTTTAATTAGTCATATGTTAAAAAATTATATACTTTTTAAATATTGTTTATCCCTATTATTATTTATGGGCCTAACAGTAAATTCATTATAATCAACATCTGCAAGTGTAGGCCTACACTTTGAAGAGTAAAAATGACAAAGAAGGTTACCTAATTCGACTTTATTAAAACTGCATATGGTAATCAAATTGCACTTCCAAAAGCCATACATATGTGAGAAAGCAAAACAGGGAGTGAATTAACGTTAACTAGCATGAGCAGACAAGAGAAAATTTAGCAAAGAAACGAATGAGATGACAAATGAAAGGAAAAAAATAAACAGTTGTTACAATTTTTTTTTTCTCTGTGCGTTTCCAAAAAAAAAAAAAAAAAAAAGGAAAAAGCATTAACGTGCAACAAGTAGCTACGCGCTGAAATCAATTACTCATCATTAAAGTCATTTTGGCTTCATACTTTTGGCATAAAGTTATTAATATATTTGTCATACCTGACCAGAAGATGTTCAAATAAATGTCACATTAGACAAGGAAGTTGTAGGTTGTTTGAATAATTACGTATCTTATTTAGCTGATGTAAATTAAACGCAATTCTCACATATGGATTGCTCTATGAAGAATGAGAGACGGCCCAATGGTCAGTTGAAATTTAAAAGGCTGATTTTCGCGCTTCAGGGCAGTGACGAGTACATATGTCGTCCAGTGGTTGTCAAGACACCCTAGGCACAACCTTAAGCAATGGCCCTGAACGGTGGTTCAATGTCAACATTGTGACAACGCTGTAACAACCTTCACCACACAACGTAGTTATAGCAACCTTTTGGCCATGTTGTTAAAACGTTGTTAGAAGGTTGGGTACGTTGTGCCAATGTTCTGTGTTTGCTGGGATCCATATGTGGTTTGAAATCCTATTCAGGAAATCCGCTTCAGTCTGAATGCTCTGATCGGATTTCGCATGGTTTGTGACTTTCTCACGCCACGTTAAACGTCAGACGTTGTTATAGGAAACATGCTGAAAGTCGCTGCCGAAACAAGGCTGTGTTGTTGCAAAGTGCCGGACGAGCAGAAAATTATTATTTAAAATTTTTGAAACTGGCGGAGACAAGAGCGCGGAAAAAAGCTGTGCATACCAGCCTCCTACAGTTCTGCAGCAGGCTCAAGACGCAGTAGTCCAGCGCGGCGGCTACACATTTCCATGCTGTAAAATTTTAATTTATTGCAAACCCCTCCATCAACTTAACGTCATTGCCATAGAAACCAATGCAGATATTCTGTAAAACGAAAGAGCTGCATGGACACACAAATCAATCTGAACAGTTGCGATACACAGTGTGGACATCGGATACAAAAATATTCGGATTCGGACTATGAACGTAGCCATAGTGAACTACATTTTAGCCATAGTCAACGCTTCATTTACACATGTGGTTGATGAGCTGATGCTGTGCCTCAACCACAAACACGTTCTTTCCTCAGTTTTTTACACTCTTCTCTTTAACTTTTGACAGTCTATAGAACTCCAAATATTTTTCCCGGTGCGACCGATTTGTACAGACCAAAACACAACCATTTTTCAGCAGCAATAATAAGCCAAATTTGCGAGTCCATTCAGTTCAGTGGCATTGTTTACGTTCAGTGCCTCCAATATGGCCGACTTCTGGATTGATGACGTGTTGTGAAAACCCTCTATGTGTCACATTCGTCAGGTTGTGCTGAGACAGGCCCACTCGTCGGTTCCGCCGCAGCCGGTGCCTCCGCTTGGCCAGACGCTGCAGCGCTACCTGAGGGCTTTGGAGCCGCTCTTACCGGCAGATGAGCTCGAACACACCCACGGGATCGTGCAGAAGTTTGGATGCTCTGGAGGTCTTGGCGAAAAACTGCAGAGAGAGCTGATCAAACGAGCAAAGCATTCACACAACTGGGTGAGTATAGCACTAGTGACACAATTTAAAAGTACATATTTCATACGTTGATGCACAAAAATACCTTTTTAATCGTATCATCATCTAGTAGTTCCATGTTTTTCGGACAAATTCACAATGAACATATGGTATTTTTGAAGTACCATGGAAATACCATGGGACATTATGCTAATTAATCATGGGTGTAGCTAAATATCATAGGATCATTTTGTGTCAACTCAATCAGAGGTCCCCTGCTAAAGATTTAGATTTTTTTTATATGGTGAAAGAAATGCGTAAATGAAGAAGAAAGCTCCAATTTTTGGCATCACAGCCTTGTGCAGCAGTTTTGACTCTGATTGTGTATGCTTTATAAGGTGAACTAGCAGGCTGTTTTTTTTTTTTTTTTTTTGTTTGATCTGGTGTGTTTTGTGTGTCTTCACTTTGTGCAGATCTCTGATTGGTGGGTGCAGTGGGCATACCTGGAGTGTAGGCAGCCTTTGGCAGTGCATTCGAATCCAGCCATCTCTCTGCCTAAACGTGACTTCACAGACTGGAGAGGTCAACTAGTGTATGCAACAGCCAGAATCTACAAACACACACTCAAACAAACAAACAATCACACTTACAGTACCATTTAAATCTCAAATTTTGCTAAAATAATTTATTGGACTGTAAGTTCAAAGCATTTAAAGGGGTCATGAACTGGATTATTAAATTTTTTTATAATGTTTCCTGGGGTGCCCTTATAATGTTAGTATGATTTTTACATAAAAAATTGTCATAATTTAGAAATAAAAGGCATTTTTACTAGCCTGATTTTATTCTCTGATTTGAACGCTCTGTTTGAAGGGGCATGTCTGCTGTGAGACTTCAGTGTAAACGCCCACTGCTGTAATTGGCATGTTTGCATATTAAATAGCTAGTATTACATGTGGAACTCTCTCTCTCAAAATCTTTTACTACATTTTTACTATTACAGCTATCGAAATTAACGTATCTTAAAAAGTATTGATCATATATTTAGATCTATTCCATCACATGAAAGGTTGCAGTGATAAGCATTCAACAGATGACAGACAGTCTGTTGATCGTGTGAATGCGGTGATCTAATCATTGCAATGCAATTTCTGCACTCTCATGAATGCTTTCACCAAATAACAATGCAAACACTGTAAACCAGCAGCCAACCCTGTAGTCCAAGACTGGTTGCCCACTGAAACTAAGCAGGGCTGAGCCTGGTTATTACCTGGATGGGAGACCTCCTGAGAAAACCAGGTTGCTGCTGGAAGAGGTGTTAGTGAGGCCAGTAGGGGGTGTTCACCCTGTGGTCTGTGTGGGTCCTAATGCCCCAGTACAGTGACAGGGACACTATACTGTCAAAGAGCACCGTCCTTCGGATGAGACGTTAAACCGAGGTCCTGACACTCTGTGGGCATTCAAAATCCCAGGATGTCCTTCGAAAAAGAGTAGGGCTGAATTTGCCCCTTGGCCTCTGTCCATCCCCATATACTGATTGGCTTCATCACTCTGTCTCCTCTCCACCAATAAGCTGTTGTGTGGTGGGCGTTCTGGCGCAACATGGCTGCCGTCGCATCATCCAGGTGGATGCTGCACATTGGTGGTGGTTGAGGAGATTCCCCCTTCCATGTAAAGTGCTTGGAGTACCCAGAAAAGTGCTATATAAATGTAATAAATTATTATTATTAAATACAATAAGAGCTTCGTTGTGCAGTGTAACAACATCATTGATTTCATAATGAGTTTTGGCAAGTGTCCAGATAAACTCGCACTGTGTGATTGACAGCTTGGGCGATTGGAAAGGGAGCGTTCTTTGATCGCTTTCTGCATGTAATTTAATCACAGTTTAAATAAGATTATTTTCATCCTATTAAGAGAAACAATGTGAAGTTGATCGTTTAGTCACTGGCTTGATTTACTGATGCATAAACAGTAGGCCTATTGAACAATTTTGAGAGAAAGATATCTGAACTTGAATAATTACATCAGAAATCACAGATCACACATTAGAATAAACATTACTTACATGTTTGTGGTGTTGCTGGCAGATACATATCGTAAAAGTCTTTGCAAAGCCTGTGACAAAATTTAATCCACAGTGAAATGCACCAAATACAAACAAATAATGCACTGCTGAGACATTCACATTGTTGAAAACAAACCCTACTTTCCTAGCACTAGGATCATTTAAAAGGTAATGGTATTGATCTTGTGTCGATCTTTTCTCGTTCTCATGTCACTATTCACTAACACTCCACTGGGCGGCGCCAAAGACTCGCTGATGTAGATGTAGACATTGATATTCTTCTGCAAAGGCGGTCTTTCGCTACCCTGTGAGGTCATAAGTCTCCACTTTTGAGATCCTGTCGTTTTCTGGCCTTAGTTTCAATAAAAGCACACACACACACACACACACACACACACACACACACACACACACACACACACACACACACATGTCATCTTCTCTGCATTTCTCCTCTTCTCCAGCTTGCTTCCTTATTCAGGTGTCTAATACATCTGGCATTGTAAATTACAAATATTGTTGGCTCTTTTCCAAATTGCTTTTGTTCCTCTTTTGTAAGTCACTTTGGGTAAAAGTGCCTGCTAAATGCATACATGTAAAGACAGTTTTAGGGTTGGATATTTAATTAATGTATGTCTGAATTGTTTCTTGTGCAGGTTTGCATCAAAGTTAATTGCAGGAGTGTTGGACTTCAAAGCTGAGGTGGACAGGTATCTATGGACAACATTACTGTACAGTGGCACATTTACAGATTTACACATTTAGGTCCGAAAACCTGTGCTAATTTAATCAGTAACATGAATCATTTAATGCATGTTTCAGTCAAGCAGTGCCAAACACCAGAGCTTAATATCTTGCTATTATTTCATATCAATCTGTTGCTGTCCGTACCTCAATAGGATTTTCTTTCTCTTTTGTTCTATCCACTTGTCCTCTTTTGCTCTCTCTTGCTGTATTTCTTCCATCATCCAGTGGGAAGCTAGTGGTAGAGTATATGCGTGGACAGCCGCTATGTATGGAATTGTTTCCTCAGTTGTTCTCCTCCTGTCGAATCCCAGGACCCAAACATGACCACGTTGTCCACTACGGACGTCCACGCCGGGGCCCAGCTCACATTACTGTTGTCAGGAACTACCAGGTAAACTAGATTTTAACGCAATCCACAAAATGCATAAACGAGAACTGACCAAGAACATCTGAAACACAGGGCTATATAAACAGGAGTAGAACAAAGGAAAGTAAACTAGACAAATGTGAAACTAATACGCAACAATAGAAACAAACAAGGACATAATCAGTAACCAATGAAACCAAAACTAAACGGCGAGGAAACACGAACTACAGGAAACAGAATAGAATGTCAAAATAAAGATCCACATAACAACTTAAACCTGACAATAAGCTTGTTGGGCTATATGTCCGTTTCGATCCTCAAATATAACTGGATGAGAGGCTTTCTAAAGCTGCTGATATTTTACCAGTATCCACACTGCTTGTATCTGCACATTCGAGACAGACTGTCAGTCAGTGCAGGTTACATTGTAATGTCACCTAACAAGGTGTTGAAATCATTTTAAATTTGAGCACCAGGCATCAGGCTCAACCGACCAGCAATGTGTGGCCGGGGTAATGCTGAAGCTAATGCTTCACTCCGTAGAGACCATGGCATTTATTCAATGCACTGACCAGCACTGACGCCAATACCAAATAACAAAACATTGACAGGATGCTACGACAAAGATTTCACTTTCCTCTTCAGACATTCAAAATGTTATAATTGCTGAAGCTTTTATCACGATGTACGGTATTATCACGATATTGAAATAAGTTGCAAAAAAAAAAAGTGTTGGTTTAATAAACTAGTTTAATAGCTTTTTTTCTTTTTACATACAATAAAGCATTTAAATACAATAAAGCAATACACAAAAAAATTATAAAGTAAACAAATGTTTCAAACTGATTAAAGTGAAATAGAATTAGACAATCGGTAACACTTTCTGTAAGCTCTGGTCCATAAAATAATACAATTAAAACTTTTTTTCAATTTTTCATTGTCAGTTTATGTTAACTAATGGTATGGAAGTAAAATAATGCCAAATGTTTTTGAACCAAAAAAGCTTGTTGAATTGCACTACTTGAAAAACTATGCATTGCATTAACCGTGCTTGCATTTTAATGCATTGTATTTTTGTAAAATGTTGCATTTTTATGGGTTGAAATTCAACATGGTTGTGTATTTAAGCTGTGAATATTTCAATTCAAAACATTTCACACACATTTTCATAATATACAACCTTATAATATTCGACTGGCAATTTTCGGTCCATTTTATTTCGCCTTACAAATTCGCTTCCACAAATTCAGTGGTTCAAATTCGACAGAAAATTCAACATTTGACATCCTGGAAATGCAGGAATAGCAGTAGATTACCGATTAATAATCTCCATAGCTGTTAGTCGACCTCACCAGCAGGTGGTGCAAGCGGCTTTTAACGAAGACTAGAGCAACGGGTAGAGAGAGTCATTCATTCATAAAAACGGAAACGGCATTTTTTACAGAAATGGAGCAAGGGCGGTCAGTATTTGTGATGATTATCAGGGCCAGTAGTAGCTATATATGGAAAAGCTGATAAAGACACAAAAGCTGTGTTCATGGTTACTTTTGTACATGTAAGCAGCTTTCTCTAAGCGATGCCGCGCTACGGGGGGTAGAACACTATGTAAACATAAAACCATGTCTGCATTTGTGATCGTAGAAACGACAAACAAGCGCTACTCTATACTGCTCAAAACTCACGTTTGAATGGTTAGTAGCAAATTCTTAAAATATGAAAACATATTTATAGGCTGTGTCTGTGTGTCTGAGTCAGAAGCGCCAGACTGTACTTGAAAAGCCCCAGTTTTTAGAATCAGCCTTTGTGCACAGCCGGCCCTGTACTCTCCCAGGTTCTAGAAACAGTCCTCCGAAAAATGCGCAGCACAAAGTTGAATATTTTGGCTGTACTGTTCTGGAACAGTGTTGTAAATAAAGCTTAACTACTCTTTTCTAATTGTGTATTCTTTTGGAAGGCCAAACAAAGTAGTTTGGCTTTCGCAACGAAAAACACAGTGTCTCCACGACATGGCGGCACCTGCAACAACAATAATACAGCAAGAATAAAAGTTACGCCTTCTTTCTTTGCGTATACATTTGGGCGGTGTTATGAAACTCTGCCCCCACATACTGACGTAGATTTGTTGGGGGGGTGTTTGAATGAAACGTTTTAGGAAGGCGTGGCTGAGCCTTAACTTTTACAAAGAATATTTCTTTGGGTTTGAGACTTTAAAGCTGCCGTCGGCAACATTTTTTTGATCATATTCTGTGTAATCAACACTATAATCCGACAGAACAACATAAATAAGGTGGTTTTAGAAAAAAACCCGAGCTTCTAACTCCACCTGGAGCGTGTTATTTGTTTTGCAAAAACCCAGCGCTCCCGCTTCATCAGGTCCAATCAGCGCAGGGCTGTGTGAGATCTGACTGTCAATCACAGGTCGTGCACACGCCACAGATCCCCCCTCACTCGCGCACGTTAATATCACATGCACACGCCACGCCTGAAGTTCGCCTGGAGATTGCATGAAGCGTGATGGCGGAGAGAAAATCTACTAACAAGCTTCCAATTCCTCGGTTATTGCTATCTATGGATAGATTAGCCAGGGCAGCCTACCTCCGAGTCCATGGTGTTGATAGATGCTGAAGAGACAGACGCGTTCACAGAAACACAGGTACACAGGTTCATCAGGTACACACGCACAGTGACGCACTGACGAGCACGACCTCGATGGGAGGGTGCTCGCTGGTAGTGGGGAGGGGCATGAGAGTTGTAAACATTCAAAATTTTGGCTAATCGACCCAATCTGCCAGACTTGCCGACGGCAGCTTTAAGCTTTGCAACTCTGCAGATCTTATACATGCACAAACAGCTACATAACACACTAAAGGAAAAGGAAAACAATAAATTGCATCAAATTACCTCTAAGTATTCTGTGCTGCAATGAACACCATTGCGAATACAAAAATCTGAATGGCTGTTTAAAACATTTAAATACTGTCCAGAAAGTAGCGCAACTGCTTTGTTTACGGGGTTACAGCCTGCTGTTCCATTTTTGCCATCTGCTGTCATCAGGGTGGCCGCGGGTCCTTAAAAAGTCTTAAAATGTCTTAAATAAAGTTTTCCTAATAAAAGGCCTTAAAAAGTCTTAAATTCAGATTCAATAGGTCTTAAATATTTCTGGTCACGTTACCGCTAAAATTTCTCCAGTCTGACGGACCTAATATCCGTCAAATAACCAGTGAAGCATCGAATCGCGAGAATGATTCAGATTTTATTACATACACAGCTATTGATAATGATAATGTAGGCTTTTTCTGGTAACGCTGTTGAGGCTCGCGCTGCTTGTCTCTGTGATAGATTTTATAGGAAGAAATCAAAACAAATGAGCATAACGGCAAACATAAAAAAACTCCCAGAAGAAACATACTGAGGTAAAAATTCAAAATGTTGATTTTTTTATTTATAACATGTGATATAGTTAAGTAACATAACATGACGGGAGCTATTTTGCTGAATATTCTCTCGATTGCAAATGTTACATTGATTTTAGTTCAATAAACAAGTAGTGACAGGGCTCGAATTTCGGCGCGAGATTGCGCATAATTTTAATCATTCCCGCAGGTCTCCCACTTATAATGCGCAAACATTGATTCACTTTAGCATGTAGGTTGTATTGGTAAATTAATCCACACTGATTATAAAATCAGTCATTTTAAAACTGTCTGCGAGACGCAATTTCACAAACAGCGTGAGTGATTCAGCGGTGCTGCGTCTTCTATCAGCTCGTTAAGAGCTGCAGGCGGCGATAATACACTCGCGTTTCGGGAGTCGGGATAGACGGAATTGTCACTTGCATAATCGGGCCAGCATTGCATCATGAGTAACTAAAGTTAACCATTTGCACGTCTTTTAAAGTTTTACCAGTTTAAACATTCACGCGATTTGAAACTATTCAGTACTTGCGCGCTGTCTGAGAGATGTTTTTTTTCTCTCTGCACACATACATAGAGTAAAGCCGCCTCACAAACAGCTCGCGGGTAACAAAAGTTATTTTTCATGGATTTTATCGCTATAACAGTCAAAAACATGCGAAAATGATGTCAATTTCGCATTTCGGTCTTGGTGAGTATCCTCTAAACACAGTCGGTTATGTCTTAAGCATAAATCGCACGTGACCGTATAATAAAAACAGGATCCGTGCACTAGCTCTTAAAGGGACAGCAGCCATAATGTGTTTGTCATTAATTTGGTTGTCAAAACAACAAACCATAGCTTTCATTTTAAGGAATCAGGATTAATAGCCTATGTATTTAATTTAGTCAGGACTAAAATACTACCCAGTGTTATTTTACATTCGATTACTTTATTCAGTCTCTGTAGTATTTCTGAATACTAGTGTTAGACCTAAGCAAAAACGTTTCTCTTTATTTCTATTTATTGGTATCTTTATTCTGTTGTATATATTTGTGCTACTTTTTTCAATTTAATTCAAAGATTGAAATCAAGCTTCCTTGTGTTGTGTAAATTCTTAAGACCAAAATTACCCCATTGTAAAAATGCAATGAGTGAGCATACATTTAGGCGAGATACATGTAATAAAAAAAAGTCTAAACTCCCCCCTCAAATTAAAAATCCCCCCCCATAAGAATCACCTAAGGGGGGATTTCCCCCCCATTTTCCAAAATGAAATTCAGGCCCTGAGTGAATATTAAATTATTTCAATTACTTAGGTTAAATATTACATATACGCATGTAATATAATGTGTATTTCCATCACAGGTTTGGTCTTAAATTTCATTCAAAGTGGCATTAAAAAGGTCTTAAAGTCTTAAATTTAACTTGTTTATATCTGTGTCATAGACTGAATGTGCATTTTTACTCAGTAGTATTTTTTTTATTTTTTTTATTTTTTTTACAAAATCCTAATATTAAACAGCCCAAACAAGAAGATGAACATACAAATGAATGAGGACAGAGTTATGTGAGAACGCTCAGAACTCATGATAAATTAAAAAAAAAAACCACAAAAATCTGCATCTTACTTTTTTGATACTCACTCAGGAGTTAGTGTCGGTTCACACAGAAAGCACAAGTGCCCGGTTGCATAAAGCACCTTAAGTGTAATTTCCCCTTAAGTTCTACCTTATGTTTCCCTTAAACCTAAGGGTGTTGCAGAAAAAAACCCTTAAGTGTTACTTAAGGGTTTCTTTAAGTGAAACGTCATAAACACTTAGAATTTCCCTTAAACACTGTTTTTTCACTTAAGTAACCCCTTAAAAAGCGTCAAGTGTTGCATAAAACCCCTTAACGGTCATTTCCCTAAGTATAACTTAAGGTTTGGAAATCGTAACCTTAAAGATGAACTGAACTGAAAAAAAAACCCATTGATAACGTGTTGTTTATGACAATTAAAAGTAAACTACACTAAAAAAAATTCTTACAAATATCAATATAGCTTTTTTTTTAAAGCAACACAAAAATTGCGTTTGTTAAGAACGCTGGCAATTCTGATGACGTCACTGGAATGGTAGGACCTGCGAAGGTATATGGCAGCTGCAACTGCAGGTCCTATACACACGAAAATGAGTCATTTTGGTTACGCGTTTGAGCCTGTGAGGGACAGGCCAGTAGTACTGACTACCACCACAAGGAGAACGATCAGTTTCAGGCTCCTAACAGTACAGGATCGTTTGGGGGGAGCAGCGCGCGCTGTATCGATTCGCCTCACTGATCAAGTGCAAAAGAAACTACGAGCATGCAACGCCGTTACGTTGTAAATTACACGAAATAAAAGTAATGCAGGTATGATCCAGATTGTATTTGCAATGTACATAGTCAATTATTAATGGAGCAATAGTGGTTCATGGTGTTATAAGAGGGAAATGTGGTGGGAGGTTGGAGGGCTGTAGTAGCCTGTCATGCACTCTCATTTATTGTATACAAGCACATTATGCATTTTATTAAATAGAGACTGCTTATAAATGTCGTGTGCATTTAGAGAAAAATACTAAAACATGGTTGAGGTACTGTGCGTTTTAGAAAGTCGAGGCAGATAAATGGCAAATGTGATTGGACGAATTCATCCAATGGGATCGCTTGTTCAGTTAGCTGCACGCAAAATGTTAAAATCAAAATACTGCACAGATACCTCTTATGGACCTAGCAGCTAACGTTAGTTCTGCGAGTTGAACTCCCTGCATCAACAATGTTTCCTGACACGATGAACATCAGCTAGCTTCAGGGTGAGTAGAGAGGGACATTGGATTCTGTTTACAGACCTGCTGCGGTTAAGTTAGCTGCTAGTAAACGCATTATTAAGGCAGCTGGGGTTACGATACATTTTCACAGGCTAACGTTACCTTTGACTAGGAAACCAGGCTTTATAGCGTTCAACAAAACAGAGACTGACACACTCGGCATTCATTGAAATTGAGTCACAAAACCAAGCTAGATACCAAACGATCCAACCTAGGTAAAGAGCTAGCAGCTAAACACGTTGGAAGCACTTTTGTCAAACTCCACAAGCTAGCCACCACTCCGACCATATAAACTGTATAAATAAATCATGACTGAGACGATATCACAGATCGATAATAATGCTTTTACTAGCAGCTAACTAAACCGCAGCAGGTCTGTAAACAGAATCCAATGTCCCTCTCTACTCACCCTGAAGCTAGCTGATGTTCATCGTGTCAGGAAACATTGTTGATGCAGGGAGTTCAACTCGCAGAACTAACGTTAGCTGCTAGGTCCATAAGAGGTATCTGTGCAGTATTTTGATTTTAACATTTTGCGTGCAGCTAACTGAACAAGCGATCCCATTGGATGAATTCGTCCAATCACATTTGCCATTTATCTGCCTCGACTTTCTAAAACGCACAGTACCTCAACCATGTTTTAGTATTTTTCTCTAAATGCACACGACATTTATAAGCAGTCTCTATTTAATAAAATGCATAATGTGCTTGTATACAATAAATGAGAGTGCATGACAGGCTACTACAGCCCTCCAACCTCCCACCACATTTCCCTCTTATAACACCATGAACCACTATTGCTCCATTAATAATTGACTATGTACATTGCAAATACAATCTGGATCATACCTGCATTACTTTTATTTCGTGTAATTTACAACGTAACGGCGTTGCATGCTCGTAGTTTCTTTTGCACTTGATCAGTGAGGCGAATCGAGCGCGCTGCTCCCCCCAAACGATCCTGTACTGTTAGGAGCCTGAAACTGATCGTTCTCCTTGTGGTGGTAGTCAGTACTACTGGCCTGTCCCTCACAGGCTCAAACGCGTAACCAAAATGACTCATTTTCGTGTGTATAGGACCTGCAGTTGCAGCTGCCATATACCTTCGCAGGTCCTACCATTCCAGTGACGTCATCAGAATTGCCAGAGTTCTTATACTAACAAACGCAATTTTTGTGTTGCTTTTTTTTTTCAGTTCAGTTCATCTTTAAGAGTAACGCGGACAAAAATAAGACGAAATGGCTGAATTTATGGAACCAGCTGAAGATCATTATGTGCCAAGAATAATTTTTAGGGATTGGGAGAACCCTTTGGACCATCTTAGCGATAAAAAAATTGTTGCAGGAATACCGATTTGATCGACGCGCAATATTAGCGGGAGATGTTTTCCACGTGCATAAATCGTCTGTCAGCAGAGAGGTTCACCGGGTTGCGGGGGCTTTCCCGTCATTTAAACGCAACGGTCAAAAATTGTTTTTCTTTTACCATATTTGTCAAGAAGAATGCATTTCTCCTCCTCTATCCAATTAGGCTCTCTTTTTTTGTTTTCTTTATCCATTCCGATATCCTAGCCTACTTTATTTGATTGCGAAAGTGTTAGTGTTTTGCGTATCTATGGCAACAACAGACTTTTATAACGTGAATCCAGGATCGCTGTCGTGAAACACTTAAATGTTTCCCTTACCTAAGAGAACCGTTTAAGAGATTATATGCAACACCCTTAAGTTATTCTCTTAGGTAAGGGGAAATCGCCCCTTAAGTATCATACTTAAGAGAAAAACTTAAGGTGCTTTATGCAACCAGGCAAAGGTCTTTAGGCACGTTTTAGTTAAACTTCTTTTAACTTGACCGCTGGGTTTTTAGAATGCTGTGTCATGCGCGAGCGCAACAGTTAAACAGGACTAGTGCGTTCACACAGAAAAACAATTGAAAAGTAGCAGAGTGGAATGGAAATTGTATTAATCAAAAAGCATGTGTAATTATTTGAAATCATGACACTTTTTCAATTTAACAGCAATTTATTAACAGTTTAATAAAAATTCCATTCTTAATGATTTTTTCCCCCTTCAAATTCCATTTTATTTTTACCCAGTTCTGTGCTTTCCGATATATTATTTGCTTTTTCCTATATTTTCCCTAATGACAATTTATGACTGATTTAGTTTATCTCAGAGTAAGGTAGAAAATATTTTATTTAAATACTTATTTATATACTTTGTTATTCATATACTGTACTTTATGAAAATACCCCCGAGATGACTTGAAAAACCATATATTGTCGCAATTGTGTGTTTGTCTTGCTTTTTTTTCTGCTACATAGCTGGATGACTTTTGTCCATATAAGGGATTTCCTTGAAGTTTATAAGTTATTACTTCAATGAGTCCAGCTTTGAGTATGAGGCTTTGAGTATTTTTGAGTTGAGTATCCCTAGTTTTTTTTCTCCATTCTGTCACCTTGATGGAGTTTTGGTTCCTTGCCACTGTTGCCTTGGCTTTTGGCTTGCTTAGTTGGGGACATTTAATATTCAACAATATTAATATTATAAGGTGGACGATGACGCAATTTTCTTCTAGAAACAAACTTTCTTGTATTATTTTCATGTTATCACTGTGAAGCTGCTTTGATACAATCTGTATTGTAAAAAGCACTATATAAATAAAGGTGACTTGACTTGACTATGAATGAAACGTACATTGCATGAGAATGCTTAGCGCTACATAATGTTAACATCACCTTGTTTTGGATAATAATGAAACGGGTCATGCTTGTCTCTTTGAATTTTAATCTAGATTTACTCACATTAGCCAATAAAAATGTCTACGTGAACACATCTCCTCATCCCCCCGTCCTAGCGCACAGCTGGTATCGGTCTATTGTTAGTACAGAAAAGGAGAATTGGAACAGTTTCAGATATTTCAGTGTTGATATGTATCGAAATGTCAATATTTTTTACAATACTACTATTCATCTATTATTGCAAAAATGGCGGATTCAGCGGATGGCGGATTATGATTGGTCAGATCGCCTGTCAATCAAACTCCCTGCAAAGGGTCAATTGACGGCACTGGGGTCTTTGTGCCGGTGTAATGCATTGGTCAAAAAAAGTCAGTGTAGGATTTTTTTTCTTCTCACAGACCAGCCCATGAAACATGTAGGTCAGCAGCCAATTGGTTCTTTTCTTAATTGACACTGGGCTGGCCCAGTCACATCTTTAAACAACTCTGAGCAAGCGTACAGTGTCAGTGTGTATCTGTCAAAATAGTTAGAGAGATGGAGAAGAAACGCAAGGAATGTGCAGAGAAATGGCGTGAAAAAAAAAGAAACGGGCCCTTTAAGCAGACGCTGTAAAATAGGGGTGGGAATCTCTAGGCACCTCACGATTCGATTCGATTACGATTCAGAGGGCTGCGGTTCGATGCTAAAGCAATTATCGATTATCTGAATCTTTTTTTTTTTTTTTTTTTTGTGAATATAAATACTTTGCTTTAAAAGTACCAAGACCCATAAAGAATGTGTGTGGCTCTTGTCCAGCTCCTTTCCCCCTTCAACTTCTTAGAAGCCAAAATATTTCCACACGTCAGCTTTTAATGAGGAGGGTGTTTGGATTTCGCGCTCAGCCATTGCGTCTCTGTTATGTGCACGCCACAGACGGTCCAGGCACTGCACTTCCGTGCTTCAGAGTTCCGTCTTTTGCGTTCCGTCAATATATATATATATATATATATATATATATATATATATATATATATATATATATATATATATATATATATATATATATATGTATATATATATATAATTTTTTTATTTTTTGAAAATCGATTTTTGACATTTGTGAATCGATCATCTTCACAAATGCCTTGCTGTACTTAGTCTTGTATTACATCTCTGTATTTCGTGTGAAAGGTTACGTCAGCTTTTAGGTTTCCTTGCAGCTTTTTAAACCTCTTCTTCGCCACCTTGAAGTTGTTTGGTAGTTCTGGTTTATTTGGTTTTCAGGGTAATTCAACCTGACAACGTCCATCCTTAAAAGTAACTGTCTGATTAAAGTGTTGTACGGCTTCTATTTCTTCTGGACTCTCAGTTGTCTTGTTCAGTATGCCCGAAGACTCTACTTCCCAAAAGGCACGCAACTGTTTTGAAATCTCTGTATCTTCTTCTAAACAAATTTGCATGCAAGTTGTGTCGGTTACACTCAACATGGGAATCGGTCCTTGTACAGTCCATCCAAAAATACTTTACAGGGCCACAAGAGATTCGGTTAATCTCTCGACTCTACCTGATACAACTTGCCAGTAGTAGTCTACTCCTATTAACACTGAAAGTGTTCTCAGAGAAAATATGTTCTCCAGGAACTTTCATAACATTCTACTAGGCTTGGGCGGTATTCGAATTTTGATACCGTCAAACCTCCTCCCTATTTTACCGGGGTATACGGTATTACCGTGACTAATTAAAAATTATGACATAATGGGCTCAGACGGCGTCACCAAACTGTTGGCTTGTGCCTACACCGTTCAGAAACTGAATGCCAGATCGGGCAAAAAATAAATAAAAAATCAAGCCCAACCCCTGCACGTTGTGTCTGAGTCAGGCCGACGGCATTAACTGTTATTATGAGCCGGAGCCCACCATTATTCAACATAATATCTGTGTGCGTGCAACAAGCAAAAAGTGCCTCTGTAATCCGGTGACACGTGTCCATTGATTTTTATTAATACAACTTTTCTGCAAAGATGGAAGTTGACGATCGCCATCTCTGTAGTGAACGCGCCTGTAGAGAGAAATGCACATCATTACACAATCAGAGAGTGGCCTTTTTTTTTTTCGTTTTGAATTGTTTCGTTTAAAGAAATTGACGATCGGCATCTGAACGCTATAGAGAGACATGCACATCATGGTTTACAGAGAGGTATGTTAGGCTAGTCTATTTATTTTCGTTTTGAATGGTTTCGTTTAATGAAATTGACGATCGCATCTCCGTATGAACGCGCCTAGAGAGAAATGCACATCATGGATTACTTAGCCTAATCAGTGAGTAGCCTATTTCTTTCGTTTTGAATTGTTTCGTTTAAATAAATTTCAAGCTTTATTTATATATATTTGCCATGTCTGTGAGGCATAGCCTACACTGAGTTTCGGTTAATTTATGAGATTTCAATGCAAGTGACCGCGGCATGCCCATCATGTCATGATTATCCAGGAAATTGGTTGATGAAAAATGTATTAAAATTAAGAAACAATATATACAAAACGAAATTCGTTTTAAAGAGGCCTTTTACAAAACAAAATTTATTGAAGTGGTCAAATCGTCTGACTCCCGATGCATCCCATCTTATTTGTGCCGTTCACTTTTCATAATCAACAAAGATGGAAAAAATAACATTATAATATTTTAACAAATACGAAACTTAATGCGCTTATTTAATGAACTCGAGAACAAAATGCATCCTGGCAGCAGTGAGTGGGCGGTTGTTTCGGAGATGCGACATTAGGTTAGAGGTGTTTACATCTCTTGTATTTACCGCCTCTCCCTTCTCATGCGGTTGGAACCAGAAATATTGCCAAACTGCAACCACACATAAGCAGTTTTTAGGCAATAAATAAATTATATATATTATAGGCTATATAAGTGCCGGTAATGACGGTATTGAAACTGATACCGGTGCTATTTTAAGATCCCGCGGTATCCGATATTACCGTAATACCGCCCAACCCTACATTCTACAGTATACATATAAAGGCGACCGCACACCGGACGCGCAGCTCAGCGCCGCGCCACGTCTAGGACAACTGTCACCTGAAAATCCGATAACATCAGCAATTTTCTGATTTCTGTAAATAAATATAAAACTAAATGTATATTGCAGCACAGGGTGAGGTCCGTATATACATTAACTACGATTTGAGACACACACATGTAAATTTAATATAAAACTATGTAAATGGCGCTCTGTGGCGCGGCAGGATTTTGAACACGGTCCTGAGCCGCCGCGGACAGACGCCGAAAGGCGCCGCCGGTGTGTGTACTCTCATAGAGAATAGTGTGTTCGAATTCCAGTGTGCGACCCCCTTAATACATCACTGAATTATTTAAAACGTTTTATTTTTGGTCACATTATTGACAAAGTAAATAAATTCACATGTTAGAAAACTAACATCAATGTTCCCATTCCGATTCACCTAAAAATCCACTTTTTCTGGCATTTTATATATTTTATGGCACCTGTAATAATCTAAAATACTGGCTAGTACTGTACAATAAAACGTAAACACACCTCGTGCACTGCCGTCACTGTAATAGTTCATTGTAACAGTAAATAGCTGGAACATTAAACATGTATATGATACATAATTAGCCAAGATTATATTATATAATATTACTATTATTTAGTTTCATTAAATAAGTTTTCACAAGTAAAAACTTCACAACAAAAACTTCAGCCTTACTGAACAATTTTGCATAAGGCTCATCCACTCCTGACAGCAAAATGGAAATATTTGCATGAGCTTCTAACTTTTACAGGTGGAGAATATACCTGTGAAATATAAGTTGTGCACTGAGGAAAACACCACATCTCAAGTGCAACAAACACCATAAGTGTCTGTCAAGCCGTGTTAAACTTGCGCGTGAACTATATCTTATGAGTTCATTTGAAACCCTTAATATAAAGCACGTCTCATGTTAAGGACAAATTGGATTATGCACTTTCACTTTGTGTCCGATGATATATTTTAGATGCGCTTGTAATATCAAACTACTGTATATTAAAATAAACGGTGTTGCCTCGTCCTGTATTGTTTATAAAAAATATATAGATATATTGCTTAGCCCTACCTCCCACCACTCAGGCTGGATTGTTTGTTAAAAGGGTACATAAGGGGACCTTTCTGATGAGGAGGAGATTGCAATTTGACACTTCCCCATTCCAGCGTTGCGATTGGCTGCTGGCATCAGAAGGGGCCCTTCCTTCTTTCCCCCATGGAACTTATTTGCATAATCTAAAGCACGTCTTTAAAGTTTTACCAATGCATTGTTCACTTTCCAAACTACCATCAACACCAGCTTAAAGGGGTCATGTGATGCTATTTTCAAAGATCATTATTTTGTGTATTGGGTGTAATATACTACCAAACTATGCTTAAATATGTTAACATTATTTAATGTTTAAGTCCTCCTGTGGTGAAAATCAAGCTTTTAATGTTGTTTATATGTCTATGGTGTTTTTAATATGTTTTAAGACAAGCTATGTGCAAATTCATAAGTCAACACCATTGCTGAGTATTTTCTCCTTAAAACTGCAGTGAACCAGTGAACTCAAAATCGTGGTTTGAAATCGCTGGTGTTTCTGACGTCAAAATCTACCTTGTAACCAATCACGTCAATGTGTGATTGTCAACGAGTGGATCTCTGTGCTGTGTGTGTGTGTGTGTGAGTGGAGGTGGGGCTAATTTGCATATTCATAGAACCGCGTATACTAAATGAGGCAAGGGTGTAGAGTTACATTCAAGCTATTTTAAGGCATGAAGAAATTTTCAATGAAAAAAACATTTAAATATGTAATTTTGGTGATCAAAGATGAGTTTTAAGGGATAAAATTGACTACAGGGGGACATTTATAAAAAAACAAACATAATTTTCACATACTGTACATCATTGTAGCTCCTCTATGCCCCGTCTGTCTAAAACATGTAGATTTCTACAAAATCCCTCCTTCCGAAAAACGTAGTGTGCTCTGATTTGCCAGTGCGTTTGTGATTGGCCAAACACCTCAAGCATATGTAGTAAATGTAACGCCCCTTACCATAATCATGAGCTTCAGCTTCCAAAGCAATTATAAAGACAGTTAATAATGTCGTCAGTTTTATCATATCAGTTCGAGCCGGAGTCAGATTCTGAAAATGCACATGACCAAGCCAATCGATCTGATGATACTCGTCTGTATTTGCAGTACACAAGCCACGGTTCAGCCGCGCATGACTAAATGCTGCCTGCTTCAGCTCTGCTTGATCGGCCAGTGTGAAACAGAACACGTAGTGCATCTATGTTTGTCATCTTTTCACCACAAGTTATAAGTAGAGAACAGAAGTTTGTAAACAAAAATCCATTCTCATTCTCATTCACTTTCAATCGTAAGAACAACAAACAGTATGTGTTATCAAAGTCCCTTTCAAAGAAAGTCTTTTTTATTGGAGTGCCTCCAGGCAGTTATTTCGGGCATCCAAGACCAAGTCTTATCTATTTGAATGGGGGAATCCTGAAATCTCAAGAACTGCTTGCCGAACTCACAATTAAATAACATATTTCAAATCAACACCAAAATCTAACATGAACTGTCCCCCTGTTGTTTCTTGTGCTTAAATAGCATTTAAAAAGCTTATCTTTCTGGCTAGACGAGCCAATGCGCATGTGCAGTCCTAGTTAACCCTCTGAGGTCTGAGCTGTTTTCTGGCCCTGGAGGTGTTCTGACATGCTCTGACATTTGTGCTTATTTCTGTTACTTGTGACATTGTCATGGCTAAAGTCTTATTACACTGTATTTAGCACAAACTCTGCTACAATAATATATCAGCAGCATGTATGTAAAAGTTTGTAGTTTTGAGAAAATGACATTTATGCGTGGTTTGTGAAAATACCCAAAAAAATTGTCACTGAAATAAGGCCATGAAACCCATACTGATTATTTCTTCACAAGACTTTTGAAAATTGTATCACGTAGCCTAGAATATTTGCTCCAAAACTATGTGAAAATCACCCTGACTGCTCATTCAGATAAGACAATATATTGATTTAAAATTTCTAAGACGTGTTTTGTGTGAGAAAGCCATATGCGAAGAGGCGTGATCATCTCATGAATATGTAAGCCTTCAACACCTGAGAAAGACAAAGACACTCCCCTAACTGCCCTATTAGGAGCTATCAGGCCCTGTCATTCAGAGCAACCTTGCACAAAGAATGAGGAGATTTAAAAAAGAATGGCTTTTAGATTGTTTGGATTTATTTACAACACAACATAATCCAAAAATACACAACAAATGACAAAAGAGCACATTGAAAACAATGATCCAAAGACAGAGACCTTTGTGCCATTCCTAAAAACATTGTACATACCTTTCATTTCCAAGGTGTTTGATTTTCACTTCACCATGTTCATGTACAGAGACTCATGTGAATGTTGAAGTCAGCAGGACTCAGTTGCATCTGGTCCCTGAAAGAAAAGAAAAAAAAGTGAACATACTGGTATCAAGAGAAACTAGGCCTGCACGATTTTGGGAATACATTTGAGATTTTTCTGGTTAAAATTGCTTTTTAAAATTCACAGAATACACACACACACACACACACAAATGTTTCCAACAATATATAATATAATGAACACCATGTTTGTTGTGCCTTGTAGGCATAAGCTATGTGCAGTACTGCATAAAATAATTATAACAATAACCTATAGCAGCCTATAAATCTTCCAAAAGATTTCAGTAACAATGCTAGAGAAAAATATATTGATTATCTTATGTTACTTCAAATGTTTCCATTCGTTATGATGATATGAAATGAGATAATAGTAAAAACATAAAGCCTAATGTTTGGTGCATTTTTCCTTTCAAACGCGATCGCGCTCCAAAATATGATACATTCAAACCCACAGCGTGCTCCAAAATATGATACATTCAAACGCGATCGCGCTCCAAAATATGATACATTCAAACGTGATCGCGCTCCAAAATATGATACATTCAAACGGGATCGCGCTTCAAAATATGATACATTCAAACGCGATCGCGCTCCAAAATATGATACATTCAAACGCGATCGCGCTCCAAAATATTAAACATTATGATTATACATATCTATGTTTGAGCAGATATCCACAAACAGTATTTAACAGTAAACACGGGTCTAAATAGTATAATATTCACCATATATCTAGCAACAGTTCAACTGCAATGTGAAGTTTATGCAACAATACCATAAACTAATAAGTAAGAATTTCTTACCTTACATCTTTCTTGTCTTCAAATTGCGTTCTTCTTCTTCTGGGGGTAAAATCCAATGTAAGCTCAGACGTGTCTTCCAAACTCGACGAAAAGCAGAGACTTGTGAAGTTTTTTGGTGTTTTGTGTTTGAGGTAACGAGGGCGTTCCGGTTCCATGTGGACAATTTGCATGTGAATCACTTTTGCGCGAGTGGGCGTGGTCGAATTAAAAGTAATTAGCAAGCGTTTGAGATACTGGACATCCTGTTGGTTTTATACAAATTACTTAAACAGAGAATATTTGTTTTCAGTTTGAATCCGATCATTTAAAAGTACACACTTAAATGTGTATAAAGGTATATGGCTCATAAATGTGTGACAAGTATTCGCTGAGTTTTGTTTCAGTTTATAGACGTGCTCAAGAAAAAAAAGTTCACCGCGACGGAGAGGCAGAACGCACACCCTGTTTATTTTCTTTATTTTACAAAAGCACAATGTTTTGATTTGATTGTAAGTGGACACATACAAAAGTAGAAATATCACAGATTCTTTTTTTATATTTCTTTTTTCTGTATGACCATAAACGACGGAGTAATTTAAGTTTATTGTGCTACAATGTGAAGAAAATCCAGCAAAACGCAGGGGCGCGTTTGCCGACCTCAGAGGGTTAAGTCACCTTTATTTATATAGGACAATAGGACATTTATATAGGACAATATGAATTGTTTCAAAGCAGCTTTACAGTGATAATAGGAAAATTACAGTAACAGATTGTTTTGGCTTTACAGCAGCTCTAGGATAAAATTATTGTCCAGCTAAAGTTAGTTTTGATTGATTGATTCACTTCCGTTGCGAAGATCATTAGTTATTAACTTAGGGGCCGCTAACACGACACCGTTCTAACAGAAAACCTTCAACGTGCTCTGGCCGCCCATATGCACAAAACAGTGCCTGGTGGCTCGAGAACGCACTCCCGGAAATAGGTTCCAAGGTGCAAACGATTATCAGTTATCTCTGCGCAAACACCGACGTCGCGCATCACGTGTTTAGTCCATAGGTATGCACGTTTGAATATATATGTGCGCAGGTGTGTAGTCCTTCTTTACAATTCAACTCTCAACAAACTACTTGTCTGGCCTTAAAAATGTATAATACAGAATTATTTATCGCGCCCTCGTAGCCACGTGACGACAACGTTTTATCTGTACAGAGGTAAAGGTAAGGGAAGGAGGCCTTCACAGGGGAGAGGCTAGTTGACACTTAAAGGGATAGTTCAGGATTTTAGACATGAATCTCTATAGCTTCCCCATAAGCAGTGTGGTGCATTGACCATGACTTACCCCCGACAGCGTCCTGTGAGCCGAGCTCCGGTCCAGTTTTGGTCAAGATGAAATTAGTCCGGCAAGATTGCTGGGGTCACGGCAATAAAGCTTTTTTCTTCTCAAATCAATATGTGTTCAAAAGAGTGATATATTTGCGTCACTAAAACGTTGTCTATGGAGAGGTCAGACCTCGTAATGGCTTGGCACTATTTTCTCCCCTGTCATATCACTGCGCGCTGCCGCTACCTACAGCCAGCTGCGAGCTGCGCAGGCGCACACCACTTTTTCAGTTGTTCGGCAGTGTTTACAGCAGTGTTTACGTGCTCAGAACAGCTACACGAACGAGCTAACATAGCTACTCACCAAGAGCTGTGGCTCCAGCTTCAACTTGTTCAACTTCTCTGTCCATCCTCTCTCTTTCTGTCCTTTCTAACTCCATCTGGCGTAACTCGTCATCTGTGTATTCAGGTTCGTAAAGATATCCTTTTGGCTGTGTGTCGAAGTCAATGTTGTCATCGTCGCTGCTGTAGTCAGACATGTTATCGTTCTCTTTACGAGCTGTAAACAAAGTGACACGTGCGCGGCTCCCAGCTGGCTGTAGGTAGCGGCAGCGCGCAGTGATATGACGGGGAAGAAAATAGTGCCAAGCCATTACGAGGTCTGACCTCTCCATAGACAGCGGTTTTGTGCTGCAAATATATCACTCTTTTGAACACATATTGATTTGAGAAGAAAAAAACTTTATTGCCGTGACCCCAGCAAACTTGCCGGACTAATTTCATCTTGACCAAAACTGGACCGGAGCTCGGCTCACAGGACGCTGTCGGGGGTAAGTCATGGTCAATGCACCACACTGCTTATGGGGAAGCTATAGAGATTCATGTCTAAAATCCTGAACTATCCCTTTAAGGACTGGGTTGTCGTTGTGTCCAGGTGCAGGTCCTTAATCAGATCTGGAAACAGCCTGGATCCTCGGGATAAACAGAGAGACTAATATTAGCGTAGACGCTATCCTTCTTATGATGTAACAAGTACATCGGGATTTATGGGAAGTGTTCCCGGTTCCGGCTGCCCTAAACTATGCAGCCTAACATTGAATTATAGAAGTCTATAATGTGTTATGCGTATACTAGGCCAAAGATATGTGTTTTTAGTCTAGATTTGAACTGACAGTGTGTGTCTGCTTTCCGGACAATGTTAGGAAGACTGTTACAAAGTTTTGGTGCAAAATAGGAAAAGGATCTACGACCAACAGTTGATTTTGATATTCTAGGTATTATCAACTGGCCACAATTTTGAGATCGCAATAGACGTGAAGGACTATAATGCGCTAAGAGCTCGCTCAAGTACTGGGAGCTAAACCATTAAGTGCTTTGTAAGTAATCAGCAATATTTTAAAATTTATACAATGTTTAATAGGGAGCCAATGCAGTGTTGACAGAACCGGGCTAATATGGTCATACTTCCTGGTTCTGGTAAGAACTCTAGCTGCTGTATTTTGGACCAGCTGTAGTTTATTTATTAAGCGAGCAGGGCAACCACCCCATAATAGCATTACAATAATCTAGCCTTGATGCCTAGCCTGCCCTAGATATGTGACTTTCAAATAAAAGATTGGTATCAAAGAGCACACCCAGGTTCCTAACTGACGATGAAGACTTGACAGAGCAGCCATCAAGTCTTAGACAGTGTTCGTTCTAGGTTATTACATGAGGAAGTTTTTTGTCCAATAATTAGAATCTCTGCTTTTTCAGAATTAAGTAGTAGGAAATTACTAGTCATCCAGTTGTTTTATCAGCTATGCATTCCGTTCATTTTGTGAATTGGTAAGTTTCATCAGGGCGTGAAGAGCATGTACAGAGTGAACCGCAACGGTCCTAGTACCTTGTGGTACGCCATACTGAACTTTTGATCGATAAAACATCTCTTTATTTACTACTACAAACTGATAACGGTTTGATAAGTATGATTTAACCCTCTGGAGTCGGCAAACGCACCGGCGCATTTTGCTAGATTTTTTTTCACATAGCAGCAAAATAGACTTAAAAATACTCCATTTATGGTCATACAGACTTAAGAAATATGAAAAAATTTACTATAAAATGTCTACTTTTTTATGTGTCCACTTACAATCGAAACAAAACTTTGTTTTTTCGGTGTGCTTTCTGCCTCTGCATCTCTGTAAACGTTTTTTCTGGAGCATGTCTCTAAACTTAAAACTCAGCGAATACTATTCACCCAGGCATGAGCAATATTTCCTTATAATCATTTAAGTGTCTACTATTAAATTATCTAATTCAAAACGAAAACAAATATTTATGTAATCTGTATGAAAAGAGTGAGATGTCAGTCGTTCTCATGGCAACTCATTATCACTATATTTAATGTGAACACACCTACTGAGAGCGCGCGCTATTCAAACGCAAATGATCTGAGGCAATCCATGCAAACCTGTGAACGCCCACATCAACACGGTAAAACATCAAGTTTAATCAGATTCATGTACTTTACGTTGTCTTCCGACGCTGTGAGGAATAATAATCCTGGAAAATTTACCTCAGAAGTTCTAGTTTAGTTTCACTTTTTGAGGATTGTGAATAGAAAGTTCTTTATTCTTAAGTGCTTTGTTCTAATTGCGATATGGAATAGTGTCTGTAAACAATAAATGAAAAAGACTGTTTAAATATGAATCACGTGTCTGTGTGTGAATGAATGAACGGCACAGATGTTTACTACGGCTGTAGTAAACAACAGCGCGCATCTGTGCCGTCCATTCACACTCGCACTTACATTAGTAAACATGTTATTTTTACATGAACACATCTACTAGTTTAGATTTTACCAAAATATATTGCTATACTGAGATGAGTAAAAATCGACTGAAATTTGTTGTAATAAAATGTCTTTGTATAAGCAATGTATTAAACTGCAAATTAAAATGTATATGTCCTAATATATCATAAAAACGATTGTTACAGACGAAATATGAAAGACAAGATTATTAAAGTTTTTACTGTAAAATAGACTACTGCCACATCAAATAAGATTTTGTTCACCAATTTCTGCTCATATGTTAAATAAATAGTACGTTTTGTCAAAAATAAAGTCATCAACTAAGATGTTATAATAGTGTTTGTTCCAATGTAGGCTATATTCAAACTAATGAATCCTTAACTTTGAAATGCGTATGATAAAATGTATACTTTTAAAAAAGAAAGATTACACTTGAAATATTGTTAAAATTGTAATTGTTGTTGATTTACATGTGAAAACCTTTTAATAAAATAGCAAAAAATATATTTACAAGGTAGATGTAAACAAAATCTTAATAAGTCAATATAAGCCTTCTCATTAAATTATTTGTTATTGTTTTTTATTAGTGACACATTTGGGGAAAGGATATATTCCAAAACTTTCTGAAAATACAGTATGAGAATTAACTGCACAATTGCTAGAAATGTTTACCTTGGATATTATACAATTTGCATGCATACAAAATTTGTGGAAAAAGACCCAAAAAAATTCAAGATGTTTCCAACTTTGAACCAATTCTGTAGAATGGCCCATATAGCCTATTTGAACAGGATTTGTTTCCAGGTATGACTATGTACTAAAAATGTGCTTTTGACTTTAATTTCTATTTGGAATATATATATATATATATATATATATATATATATATATATATATATATATATATATATATATATACACTCACCTAAAGGATTATTAGGAACACCTGTTCAATTTCTCATTAATGCAATTATCTAATCAACCAATCACATGGCAGTTGCTTCAATGCATTTAGGGGTGTGGTCCTGGTCAAGACAATCTCCTGAACTCCAAACTGAATGTCAGAATGGGAAAGAAAGGTGATTTAAGCAATTTTGAGCGTGGCTTGGTTGTTGGTGCCAGACGGGCCGGTCTGAGTATTTCACAATCTGCTCAGTTACTCAGGATTTTCACGCACAACCATTTCTAGGGTTTACAAAGAATGGTGTGAAAAGGGAAAAACATCCAGTATGCGGCAGTCCTGTGGGCGAAAATGCCTTGTTGATGCTAGAGGTCAGAGGAGAATGGGCCGACTGATTCAAGCTGATAGAAGAGCAACTTTGACTGAAATAACCACTCGTTACAACCGAGGTATGCAGCAAAGCATTTGTGAAGCCACAACACGCACAACCTTGAGGCGGATGGGCTACAACAGCAGAAGACCCCACCGGGTACCACTCATCTCCACTACAAATAGGAAAAAGAGGCTACAATTTGCACGAGCTCACCAAAATTGGACAGTTGAAGACTGGAAAAATGTTGCCTGGTCTGATGAGTCTCGATTTCTGTTGAGACATTCAGATGGTAGAGTCAGAATTTGGCGTAAACAGAATGAGAACATGGATCCATCATGCCTTGTTACCACTGTGCAGGCTGGTGGTGGTGGTGTAATGGTGTGGGGGATGTTTTCTTGGCACACTTTAGGCCCCTTAGTTCCAATTGGGCATCGTTTAAATGCCACGGCCTACCTGAGCATTGTTTCTGACCATGTCCATCCCTTTATGACCACCATGTACCCATCCTCTGATGGCTACTTCAGCAGGATAATGCACCATGTCACAAAGCTCGAATCATTTCAAATTGGTTTCTTGAACATGACAATGAGTTCACTGTACTAAAATGGCCCCCACAGTCACCAGATCTCAACCCAATAGAGCATCTTTGGGATGTGGTGGAACGGGAGCTTCGTGCCCTGGATGTGCATCCCACAAATCTCCATCAACTGCAAGATGCTATCCTATCAATATGGGCCAACATTTCTAAAGAATGCTTTCAGCACCTTGTTGAATCAATGCCACGTAGAATTAAGGCAGTTCTGACGGCGAAAGGGGGTCAAACACAGTATTAGTATGGTGTTCCTAATAATCCTTTAGGTGAGTGTATATATATGGCAGCTGCAGTGACTAGGGATGTCAACGATTAATCGACGATCGATTAATTGTTGATAATACATTTAATCGATACAACTTATCGTTCATCGATTAAGCATGTCTTCTTGTGCGTGCGTGCTGCTCAACCGCGAAACATGTAAAGCGAGCGCCCCGGAATTATGTTTGGGACCATTTTACACCTTCATCATGACTATAAGTTTGCGTGTGCATTCGCAGCCTTTTGTTTTGTGCAAATGTAAGTTGTAATACTGTTTATTTTGTGTATGCCTATCTATATCTGATTTATCTCATATATGATGCATTTGGTTAAGAATGAACTCTGTAGTAAAGCGTCAGCTTCAGCGCGCGCAGCTCAAACGGCAGTGCACGACTAATAATGACTATTGGGACTGTAATATTACATAATATTATAAAGAGAACAATATTGTAATAAAACATTGTGAATTATTTGGGTTTAGTTGCCGTGTCGCGTTGCTCCAGAAAGAGCGCGTCCACAACATGGCACCTAACTTAGTTCAAGTTCACTTGTGCATGAATTTGCGTCATTGTGTGCAGATATAATTTGTAATATTATGTTTATTTTTAATATATCTGATTAATCTCATATAGGATGCGTTTCTTTTAGATAAATAACGTGCTAGCAAAGTGCTCCAGTTTAACGGTAGCAGATTCATTCAGCGCGTGCAGTTGTTCCAGGAAGAGCGCGTCCACAACACGCGTGACAACACACGTGTGACAACAGTCACACATTCTAAGCGCATATGAGGCGGCGTTGGTGAAACGTTGTATTAGTAGTTATATTTGATTATTATTATTTGCAGACCCTGTCATGCTGTTGGCCATAGCTACTGCAGACGCATATCGTAGTATTAAGGCTAACGATTAATCGATTAATTGATCGTTAATTTAAATGACGATCGATCATGGGAATTTGTGAAAATTGACATCCCTAGCAGTGATGCAATGACTTTAACAATCAGTGATTGGCTCTTTAACTTAGAAGGTGGGACCTATTCCGCCATATTGCGTGTTGCAGTTTCTATATCTATGATGTTACTCTTCACTGCACAATACTCCGCAACAGTCAATAGCAAATATTTTAATATTTGTTAAATATCATTGAGAATTTATTTCTCTGAAGAATTATGAAACGGATGTGTTGTAGTTTACGGCAGTTTTAAGGATTCCAAACATGTAATGAATGGATTCTTGTGGCCTCTATTTTAATCATCATCCAAAATGTCATATTGAATTGGGTCCAGGCCTAAACATTAGGGATTAGTCTAAAGGCCAAAGTATACTTTGTTTGTAGTAGACATGAATGAGTTCATGTGTTTTTCACGTGATCCTGGTGAATTATTGGTCACAGGATTATAAGAAGAATATTATAAAAAATTGGTTTCATGTAATAAATCACGTTGTAATTTAAATCCTGTTTCTTTTTTTTAAAACAAACAAATCTTAGTGATTACAAACATGTAAGTGGTTGGATGTGTGTGTGTGTGTGTAGTTTTTCCAGTTGGATGTTTACAACAGTGATGGAACACCATTGACAGAAAGTCAGATCCACGCTCAGCTGTTGCGGATCCGCTCTCAGTCGTGGAAAACCGACAAGGAACCAATGGGAATTTTGACCAGCGAGCATCGTCACACATGGGGTCAGGCTTACACTCGCTTGCTCAGAGGTATATCTGTCCTGCCCACTGAACTACTATTTAACACAATAATAGATTTCTCTAACTTGCATCTAACTGCAAGGTTCAGAAAACATTCATTGTTGTGTTCTCAAAAATTTTGAGAACACAACAAAAGGTTGTGGTTGTATATTGCTTAAATATAGTGTTCAAAATTAATTAATTAATTAAAATTAATGATCTATTAGCTAGAGTGATGCACAAAAGTGTTACGTACAATGTGAGGTCAGTCTTTGCCTCCGCACATATGGCCCATGTGGCTTACAGGCAGATTCAATTTCACTCTTGACCATCTAGCTGCTTAGTTCCAGTGTCGAGAGTTTCATGCTTGGTTTGAAGCTTTTTTGTTTGTTTTTACTTTTTTCCCCCTCTTTAGATAAAATCAATAAAGAATCTGTGAGGCTGATAGAGAAATCAATCTTTACGTTGTGTTTGGACTCTCCAGTTATGAGGATTTCTGATGAGAAGTAAGAATTGTGTTTACATTGATTGTTATTGAACAGTTGCTAGAGATAAGCAGTGTATTTTCTTTTAAATGATTTTAACAATGTTGTTTACATCTTTATCAGTGATGGTCTGATTTGATGCCAATAATGTTCATTGATTGGCAGGTATTCTAGTCGAATGGCAGCACAGATTTTGCATGGCGGTGGGACTTATTCAAACAGTGGCAATCGCTGGTTTGACAAGACACTACAGGTGACCTATATGTCAGAGGCCTATTCTTAATGTTCTGTCATTTAAACTAGGACTGTCAAAGTGATGATACACAGGGCAACTTTTCTGAGCAATGTTGCAGAGCGATGTTCCCGTTGAGAATGGGCAACACATTTCTATCTGGATACTTAAGATCGTTCGTGGGCCCTGTGTCTCACCTGGTTGCCCTTTGACGGCAACATTGCTCAGCAGCATTGCTCAAAAAGTTGCCCCATGTATCATCACCTTCAGAGTTGATATATACAATTGATTGTTTAACTTAAATAAGTAACTTGAGCTGCCACTCTAAATCCTCCAATAAAAAAATAAATAAAATAAAAAACTTGTATTTTTTTATTTTATTAATTAGAGGCCTCAGAGCCGCAGCTCAGTTGTATCCCTTATACACACATAAACAAAAGTTGCTATAATAGAGCTCACATTTATGAGTAAATGGAGAATTACCCTTTTTTCAGGTAATTTATTCATAAATCAAACCCTGATGGGATGTTTAACAATGTTATTTGTGTATGCTGATTTGTGAAAAATATTTATTAGAAAATCAACAAGTGAAATACCATCATTCATCATAGAAATGTTAATGTTGAAGACTAGTGGAGGACTGCATCTTTACACTTGTAAGATCCATAAAAATGTGTTTTTATTGAATAATATTAAATATATTGTTGTATTATTATTATTATTATTATTATATTGTTAAATAAAAAGTGATTTTGCAGTGCTGCGAGTGTCATCCACACAAATTACCGAAAGTAATAAAGACATGGGCTTATGTTTTTTTTTGGAACTGAATTCATTAATGCATTAACTACAACAAAATCAATATTAATTACATTTAAGCACTTTAATTGATTTGATTTTCATTGTTAATCTATTAGTTTTTTTCTGTTTCTTTCTCTGTTTTATATGTTCAGTTTGTTGTTGGTGAGGATGGGTCTTGGGGTCTCTTGTACGAACATGCGACAGCCGAGGGTCCACCTATAGCCACATTGTTGGATCATGTGCTAAAATACTGGTATTTACAAACCCATGCATGCCTTAAAGAAAGGCAAAAACACACAGATACAAACTCTTCTATCATTTATTATCTCTGCATTGCATTAATACTACTGATAAATGCTCTCTAGCCAATTTGTTTTGTTTTTTCACACCTACTACCATTTTTGACGGTAGGTCTGTGAAGTGTGGTGACATATAAAAAAAACTGCTTCTTCAGTGTGATGTGTGTAATGTCATTAGCCATCGGCCACATAGAAGTGGGTGATACGACCAAAATCTGATATCACAAAATGAGTAATTTCATTTCACATTTACAGTATCATGATATTTTTGCTTTAAATAAGGTTTTTACCATTGAAATTTCAGAATTCTCACCACAAATTTCAATATTACAAAAAGACTAATACTAGCCTAACTAATATAAGTAAAAAAAAAAAACTTTCCTAAAAAAGGTTACTAAAGACAAGTAAACAGTCTCAGATAAAATAAGAACAAAGAAACTAATTACAAGCAATATGACAAAAAAAAATCTACAATAAAACAGATATAGATGAAATAGACCTACCTGAAAAACATCAAGGTCTTGAAATAAGAAATACTACATACATTTTATGAAGTAATAAAATGTACAAAAACACTGCGTAGTCTTCTCTGTATAAATTATATACATTTATTCTTATTTAAGTTACAAAATTGATTCAGTCAAGGGCAGTGAGAGATTGTTTGATTAACATTAATAATGACAGACAAGTTTATTAGGCTGCTGTCACTTTAAGACGAAAGCATGGATCTATTATGCTGATACACGTTTTCTTTTTATGTTTTACGATTACTTAAGACATAAACAACTATGTTCACGAGGATAGAGAGACATTTTGACACACAAGTGTGTGTATTTGACCATTTAAGGTGCCAAAAAAGTGCACTGTTAGAGCAGCGGCTTTATGTGTGCACGTCTCTCAGAGTGCACGCATATAACAAAATTAATTCTCGCTGCTTTTTGCCCATGAACGGTTAAAATAATTTAACCACAATGCTTATAATGCATTCAAATGATAAACTTTCGTGAAAGCACAGCACAGTAAAATCACACAAGTGTAACCGAGATAGAGACGGCAAAGTTCTACAGGTCTGTCGTGTCTACTGGTATATCACCCACCCCTATGGCCATGTGCACACTTGCACTCTCTTCAGTGAATATGCAAATAAGGCTGACAATTTAAATTGACTGAAATATCGGCTAGTAAGATGCTGGCCTAAAAAGACATTTGTGTAACGTAACTGACGCGTTGTTTCTCTGTTAGTAAGAAACCGGACAGAGTGCGAGCTCCGTTAATTCCGCTGCCCATGCCCAAGAAACTGTATTTCTACATCAATTCTGAGATCAAGTGGGATCTACAGATGGCCAAGCAGAATCTGGATATGTGAGTTCAACTGCCTGTTATTGTTTGGGGCACTATTTATTGTTGATTTAAAGGGCCCCTATTATGCAATTTACAGTGGGTACGGAAAGTATTCAGACCCCCTTAAATTTTTCACTCTTTGTTATATTGCAGCCATTTGCTAAAATCATTTAAGTTCGTTTTTTCCCCTCATTATTGTACACACAGCACCCCATATTGACAGAAAAACAGAATTGTTGACATTTTTGCACATTTATTAAAAAAGAAAAACTGAAATATCACATGGTCCTAAGTATTCAGACCCTTTGCTCAGTATTTAGTAGAAGCACCCTTTTGATCTAATACAGCCATGAGTCTTTTTGGGAAAGATGCAACAAGTTTTTCACACCTGGATTTGGGTATCCTCTGCCATTCCTCCTTGCAGATCCTCTCCAGTTCTGTCAGGTTAGATGGTAAACGTTGGTGGACAGCCATTTTCAGGTCTCTCCAGAGATGCTCAATTGGGTTTAAGTCAGGGCTCTGGCTGGGCCATTCAAGAACAGTCACGGAGTTGTTGTGAAGCCACTCCTTCGTTATGTGTGCTTAGGGTCATTGTCTTGTTGGAAGGTGAACCTTCGGCCCAGTCTGAGGTCCAGAGCACTCTGGAGAAGGTTTTCGTCCAGGATATCCCTGTACTTGGCCGCATTCATCTTTCCCTCGATTGCAACCAGTCGTCCTGTCCCTGCAGCTGAAAAACACCCCCACAGCATGATGCTGCCACCACCATGCTTCACTGTTGAGACTGTATTGGACAGGTGATGAGCAGTGCCTGGTTTTCTCCACACATACCGCTTAGAATTTAGGCCAAAAAGTTCTATCTTGGTCTCATCAGACCAGAGAATCTTATTTATCACCATCTTGGAGTCCTTCAGGTGTGCTTTCATGTGTCTTGCACTGAGGAGAGGCTTCCGTCGGGCCACTCTGCCATAAAGCCCCGACTGGTGGATGGCTGCAGTGATGGTTGACTTACTACAACTTTCTCCCATCTCCCGACTGCATCTCTGGAGCTCAGCCACAGTGATCTTTGGTTTCTTCTTTACCTCTCTCACCAAGGCTCTTCTCCCCCGATAGCTCAGTTTGGCCGGACGGCCAGCTCAAGGAAGGGTTCTGGTCATCCCAAACGTCTTCCATTTAACGATTATGGAGGCCACTGTGCTCTTAGGAACCTTAAGTGCAGCAGAATTTTTTTTGTAACCTTGGCCAGATCTGTGCCTTGCCACAATTCTGTCTCTGAGCTCTTCAGGCAGTTCCTTTGACCTCATGATTCTCATTTGCTCTGACATGCACTGTGCGCTGTAAGGTCTTATATAGACAGGTGTGTGGCTTTCCTAATCAAGTCCAATCAGTATAATCAAACACAGCTGGACTCAAATGAAGGTGTAGAACCATCTCAAGGATGATCAGAAGAAATGGACTGCACCTGAGTTAAATATATGAGTATCACAGCAAAGGGTCTGAATACTTAGGACCATGTGATATTTCAGTTTTTCTTTTTTAATAAATGTGCAAAAATGTCAACAATTCAGTTTTTCTGTCAATATGGGGTGCTGTGTGTACAATAATGAGAAAAAAAAAAGAACTTAAATGATTTTAGCAAATGGCTGCAATATAACAAAGAGTGAAAAATTTAAGGGGGTCTGAATACTTTCCGTACCCACTGTATAGGTTCATAATTTAGTTTGGGCTCTACTGGAATACGGTTTACATTGGGAATTATTTAAACAAGGAATATTGTGACTACAATTGAGGGTTTTGTTATTGGACTTTTATCTTTGCAGATCTTTTTCATGGTCAAACAGCAACATTACACATTAAAGAAAGTTGAACATGTAAAAAAGCATAATAGGTCCTCTTTAATGGTACACTGCGTTCTTTTGTGGAAGAACATTTTGGTAGTGCTTCGGCTCTGCCTGACTGTGCAAATGAAAATGGTTATCATATTTGAAAACATTCACTACTAGGCTTACAAGATATAACCAGGTAGATGGAAATTATCTCAAGCTGACTAGCTGAAGACATTACATTACCTATAGCCATTAATAGACACGGTACTTCCTTGAAAATGAATTCCAGCACAGTGCTATAAGAACCATAATGAAATGACCCTTCACAATAGATAATGCTTTATAATGAGCTCTGTTAGAGAGCTACATATGGCAATTTATCTGTTCAATAAAATTCCATAAAAACGCCATCTCCAAGTTGCTTTTACAACATTTCAAATCCCTACGTTTTTGGCCATCTCTGAAAAGCAAAGTCCATGTTTGTTTTCGTTTTACAAGCTCTACGAGCTCACACACATTCAGATGAGTTGCAGAAAGAAAGAGAGTGAGGAAAGAATGAGTTTTAAGAGTGAGATGATGAAATCCCAAGTTTCTATATGCACTTATAAGACGTGACCTGAACGAACCATCAATCATTAATTTAATCCTTCTATCGTTTCTTAGGCGAGTTATTAAATTGATATCAATGCACCAGTTCAGCTAAGAGTCTGGAGGCTACTTGCTTGTCTTTGCATTCCTTTTGGGGATTCCTTTTGTCGGTGTAAAAGGGGGTTTCCCGGGTTTGTTGATTGGTGGGCCTGGATAGATGTTTGAGGCATGCAATCATGTGGTGTGCTGGCGGATGGATGGAAAGTCTTTGAAGTTGGAAGTGGGCTTTGCAGTCGAATCATTTAACAGAAACTTTGCAGCAAAACTTAACTTAGAACCGAGACTCTCAATGGAAAAGAAAAGAAAACGGCTTCTCCATGATCGTCTATTTTAAAACTCTTAATGCATTCTGGAATCTTCTCTAGTGAAAAACCCAAGGCTTTGTTCGGGTCCTAAGATTTTCCCCAGTCTCCTGGATGAGTTCTGACCAATGGCACTGTCTTTATTTGAGAGGTGGCATTTTCTTCACCTCATCGTAAATACGAAATACGAAACATTTTACACCGATTTCAATCAAGCCATCTTCATAATTGTGAACATACAATCGCACTGATAGGAAACAAGACGCACTTTCATTCAAACATCTAATAGTTATAGCAATTACATGACTTGTATGTGATCTAAGCATAATAGACACATATATAGGTTGTAGACACAATATAGAATTATGTAGTTGAACAATGTTTGATTGTAAGTCCGTCAAGAATTGTTTTGGGATGATTTTATGTATTTTTAGATGTAAAGTCTCAGTCTCTATGGTTTTAAGAGATTTCAACCCTGGGGTCATTCAGAGGTCCTTAAGAAGAAGGATGTCTGTTTTAAATCCTTTGTCTTGGTATCAAACAACCTCTGGTGTTATCTTGGTGGGTCCTGACCAGTGCCATCTCTGAACCAATCAGTATCTTCCAAACTATCTAACATTGACAACATTCTTCCTTTAGTTGGGCTCATCTCTTTGAAGATTGCATGACCATAAAGTTCTTAGCTGGGGGTTTTCTTTGGTTTGCGTAGACTGGCTGGAGCCTGGATTTTATGGTTCTGGATTGGTGATTTGGGGTCTGAGGTGTTGAGTTTTGTGTGAAATTATGCTTGAATGAATCATCTGGAAGATTCATATGTGTTTGGTTCGCCCTCAAATCCTACATAGCGCTTTTAACAATATGGACTGTTTCAAAGCAGCTTTACCCCGTGATAATAGGAAATAAAAGTAACAGAGATTGTTTTGGCTAGCAGCTCTACAATAAAGTTATTATCCAGCTAAAGTTAGTTTTGATTGATGATTCACTTCCGTTGCAAAGATCATTAGTTATTAAAGGGATACTCCACCGAAAAATGAAAATTCTGTCATCATATACTCACCCTCATGTTGTTTCAAACCTGTATGAATTTCTTTCTTCTGCTGAACAGAAAGGAAGATATCTAGAAGAATGTGAGTAACCAGACAGTTTTAGATACCATTGACTTCCATAGTAGGAAAAAAATATACTATGGAAGTCAATGGTATCTAAAACTGTCTGGTTACTGACATTCTTTTAGATATCTTCCTTTCTGTTCAGCAAAAGAAAGAAATTCATACAGGTTTGAAATAACATGAGGGTGAGTATATGATGACAGAATTTTCATTTTTCGGTGGAGTATCCCTTTAACTTAAGGGCCGTTACACGACACCGTTCTTACAGAAAACCTTAACGCGCTCCGGCCCGCTCATTCGCACAACAACAGTGCCTGGTGGATTGAGAACACAAACCTTGAAATAGGTTCCAAGGTGGCTTGAAAAATAAATAAATAAATAAATATATATATATATATATATTAGACTTGTAGTCAAGACCGCCTAAACCGAGACCAAGACACTACCAAGACCAGAGGGTATCGAGACCAAGACAGACCAAGTCAAGACCAAGTCGAGACCAAGACCCGAGACCAAGTCGAGACCGGAGGGAAAAAAAACAGACTAGTGTTGAAGCTAAGCAATAACTTGTATGAATTCAAGAAAAGCAGCATACTAGGTTTCAGCCGCAGTTTACATTCAATACATATTAGACGGTATTACTTCAACTACACAGGCAGAACAATACAGAGACAGACCATGTCATGTGTGTGACTGAGCTCACTGTAAATGTTTTTGCAGACTGGGTGAGATTAACTATGTGTAGCAATTGCATGACGGCTGTTACTGCACTATTAGAGGATTGAGACTCCCTTAACTTTTGTGTACTGTTGAGGACTGACATGACTGGTACTGACTGGTTCATCTGACAAAACATCAAACACCTCCAACACCATCTTGCTCCTCCAACAACTGTCTAAAGAATGAGAAATATGTAACCAATTGAAATTATACTTAATGTGTAGATGAAATCGTAACATCAAATTAAAGATGTTTAGTCAACACAACGGAGATATGCAGATGATATTTAAAAGACCATTTATTTAGTCTAACACCATCTTAAATACAATACTGTAATCAAACAACAAACACACACACACACACACACACACACACACACACACACAGAGAGAGATATCAAAGACACAAATTCATCTAAGCAAATGCCTGCCTATCTCTGCCGATTTCGGAGTCTCCAAATGAATCCATTCTGCAGCTTTTAAATACATAATAAAATGTTTAAAAACAAAATTAACGTTATAGGCTTAAGTGCAGGATCCGAAAGTTGGTCGTTTTGTCGCTATGGTTACACACATACACACACCGTTGGCGGTGCGCTCAAAATCATCTGTCAGTTGTGCAGTTACCTAAAATCTCCTGAATGAAGTTAAAACCCATCATGTCACTGATATGTGTTTTTTAAATCAAGTGATCAAAGTGCTCGTTGCCGCTGCGATCAGTGGCGCGGATAAAGTGTTTTCTCGTGTGGCTCGCGCGCACGCCACACTGTCTTCACTCGGACGCGCGCTTCAATCCGTTCCGTTGCGGATAATAATGTTGCATTATCGAACGTTGTGTCGTCGTGGATATTGTAGTATTGTATTGCTAAATCCCCCGACCACTATGTCGGTCTGAGACAGCGAGACCTAGACAAGACCGAGAGGTCCGAGACCAAGACAAGAACAAAGACCGTCAAGGCCGTGACAAGACCGAGACCACGTAAAAGTGGTCTCGAGACTGGTCTCGAGACATACATCACTAATATATATATATATATATATATATATATATATATATATATATATATATATATATATATATATACATACACTCACCTAAAGGATTATTAGGAACACCTGTTCAATTTCTCATTAATGCAATTATCTAATCAACCAATCACATGGCAGTTGCTTCAATGCATTTAGGGGTGTGGTCCTGGTCAAGACAATCTCCTGAACTCCAAACTGAATGTCAGAATGGGAAAGAAAGGTGATTTAAGCAATTTTGAGCATGGCATGGTTGTTGGTGCCAGACGGGCCGGTCTGAGTATTTCACAATCTGCTCAGTTACTGGGATTTTCACGCACAACCATTTCTAGGGTTTACAAAGAATGGTGTGAAAAGGGAAAAACATCCAGTATGCGGCAGTCCTGTGGGCGAAAATGCCTTGTTGATGCTAGAGGTCAGAGGAGAATGGGCCGACTGATTCAAGCTGATAGAAGAGCAACTTTGACTGAAATAACCACTCGTTACAACCGAGGTATGCAGCAAAGCATTTGTGAAGCCACAACACGCACAACCTTGAGGCGGATGGGCTACAACAGCAGAAGACCCCACCGGGTACCACTCATCTCCACTACAAATAGGAAAAAGAGGCTACAATTTGCACGAGCTCACCAAAATTGGACAGTTGAAGACTGGAAAAATGTTGCCTGGTCTGATGAGTCTCGATTTCTGTGGAGACATTCAGATGGTAGAGTCAGAATTTGGCGTAAACAGAATGAGAACATGGATCCATCATGCCTTGTTACCACTGTGCAGGCTGGTGGTGGTGGTGTAATGGTGTGAGGGATGTTTTCTTGGCACACTTTAGGCCCCTTAGTGCCAATTGGGCATCGTTTAAATGCCACGGCCTACCTGAGCATTGTTTCTGACCATGTCCATCCCTTTATGACCACCATGTACCCATCCTCTGATGGCTACTTCCAGCAGGATAATGCACCATGTCACAAAGCTCGAATCATTTCAAAATGGTTTCTTGAACATGACAATGAGTTCACTGTACTAAAATGGCCCCCACAGTCACCAGATCTCAACCCAATAGAGCATCTTTGGGATGTGGTGGAACGGGAGCTTCGTGCCCTGGATGTGCATCCCAAAAATCTCCATCAACTGCAAGATGCTATCCTATCAATATGGGCCAACATTTCTAAAGAATGCTTTCAGCACCTTGTTGAATCAATGCCACGTAGAATTAAGGCAGTTCTGAAGGCGAAAGGAGGTCAAACACAGTATTAGTATGGTGTTCCTAATAATCCTTTAGGTGAGTGTATATATATATATATATATGTATATGTGTGTATGTATGTATGTATGTATATATATATAAACATTTGTATAAATTTTTTTTTTTTTTTTTTTTCTGCGCAAGCTTTAAAAACGCAAACCTGTGAAAACGCTGACGGTGTGCACATGCGTATTACATGTTTAGTCTATAGGTATGCACGTTTTAAAATATATGTGCGCAGGCGCGTAGTCTTTCTTTACAAATTGACCTAAACAAATTACTTGTCTGGCCTTAAAAATTTATAATAAATAATTATTTATCGCTTCCGAGTAGCCATGTGAACCGGAACTATTTTGACAACATTTTATCTGTACAGAGGTAAAGGGAAGGAGAAGGGGGCCTTCACAAGGGAGAGACTAGTTGACACTTCAGGACTGCATTGTCGCCATGTCCAGGCGCAGGTCCTTCATCAGATCTGGATACGGCCTGGATCCGGCGGACTGCGGTAAACCTCGGGATAAACAGAGAGACTAATATTAGGGTAGATGCCATTCTTCTTATGATGTAACGCAGGGATTCCCAAAGTGTGGTACGCGCACCCCCAGGGGTACGCGAGCTACCACCAGGGGGTGCGCGAGAGGAAAAATGTAATGGCGGTCTGTTTTTTTAAGTGGGATTTTTCCACACCATAAAAAAAAACATGAACAGTAAACATTTCCTTTGTAAATTCCTTTTCCTTTTATTTTAAATAAAAAAAACTATAATTTATTCGTTTTTGATAAAACATATACATATGAAATGCACAATGACACACCTAAACTCTACACAGACGAGACGTGCGGAACTCTCCGCGCACATACTCATATGAGACGCGCGCGCGCACACAAACTTTCCACGCACATACTTATATGAAACGCGAGCACACACACACACAAACTCGCGCACATACACATACTCAATGTGACCCGAGCACACACACAAACTCTCCGCGCACATACTCATATGAGACGCGAGCACACACACACAATACCATAAAGATGTGGAAAAGTCGATCAAAAGTGTGGCTACCTTTCTCCAGGCTCGATGCCAACAGCGTGCGATGCAGTATGTGCGGTAAAATAATTGCTGCAAAGACCGGTACCACGACAAATATGATGAAGCCCTTGACAGTGCACGGAGTAAACATAAGAGCAGAAAGTTGCTCCGTCTTCGACTGGTAAATGAAGATATACCGTGTTGATCAGTCTGATAGTGTTTATATTGCAATAATGACCAACTGAATGTACACTGCCGTTCAAAAATGTGTTGGTTAGTCAGAATTTTTTTTCAGTAAGGATGCATTAAAGTGATCAAAAGTGACCTTAAAACATGTCACGTGTAATGTTACAAAATATTTCGTTTTTAAATAAAACTAAATTACGCGGCTGAAAATAACCGTGCTTTCTGTTACTGAGCCTGTGTCTGTCACTCGTCCTCTTAAAAGTGGAAGCTTGTGCGTAGCTTTGTTGCAATATATTGAAACTTTGTTGATGTTGTTATTGTCATGCGTGTTCTGGTTATTTGCGCATGATTAAACATGAGTCTTTATATGGCGATAAAACAAAGCTTTGTTGCGTTATTTTTTTGAAGTGGGGATTGGGGGTGCGCCAACCCGGTTGGGACATAGTAGGGGGTGCGCAGGAAAAAAAGTTTGGGAACCGCTGATGTAACGAGTACATCAGGATTTATGGGAAGTGTTCCCGGTTCCAGCTGACCTAATCTATGCAGCCTAACATTGAATTATTGAAGTTTATAATGTGTTATGTGTATGCTAGGTCAAAGAGATGGGGTTTTTTTATTCTAGATTTGAACTGACAGAGTGTGTCTGCTTCCCGGACAATATTAGGAAGACTGTTCCAGAGTTTTGGTGCTAAATAGGAAAAGGATCTACCGCCAGCAGTCGATTTTGATATTCTAGGTATTATTAACTGGCTGGAATTGTGAGAATGCAATAGACGTGGAGGACTATAATGCATTAAGAGCTCGCTCAAGTACTGGGGAGCTGAACCATTTAGTGCTTTGTAGTTAATGTATACAATGTTTAATAGGGAGCCAATGTAGTGTTGATAGAACCGGGCTAATATGGTCATACTTCCTGCTTCTGGTAAGAACTCTAGCTGCTACGTTTTGGACCAGCTGTAGTTTATTTATTAAGCGTGCAGGGCAACCACTAGGGCTGGGTAAAAAATATAGATTTCTAATTTTTACGAACCAATATCGATTCTTAAATCCCAAGAATCTATTAGGCTAGTCATCCTGTTTTCAGTTGATGAATGAATGGAACATTGTAGCGCGCATCCCATCCAATAAATCCAAATAATCTTTGTGCTTTGTTACTATTGATATGAAACAAAGTCTCAGATTTCAAATTATGTCCATTTTCTTACGAAATTCAAAAACATAAATACCGTTTTGGCGCTGTGGCGTGATATCGCTCTGGCACAGCTCAGCTCAAGAGAAGCAGCAGCGCTGAGAAGATCATGTGTGCTTCCGCCTTAAAAATACCAGTTACAGTGCGGAATAAACATGAATGAGTATCTGAAAGTGTGTTAAAAGAGTACAACTTATCGAAATCCGTATTGTGTCACATGGAATCACTCAATCAGTGTTTCAAGCGTGTAAAGACGTCAGTAAAACAGCTTGTAAACAATGTCATGTAACGTCACATTTACCTCAGAAAAAACATATCCAGGGACCATAATCTCGTTAGTCAGCTAGAAAAAAGAACTCTAGAGAGGAGCATTTTGCTAAATATATGCACCATATTACATAATTATTATTATTTTTAATGTTCTTCAATATTTAATGCATGTTTGAATAGATATGGAAAGTTTTTATGACAGCCACCATTTAAATGTTTTTTAAATGACAGTCACATTTAAACTTTATTATTATAAAAATAAATAAGTGTAATTTAAGTGTTTGTATACAAATCAGTAAATTTTTACCTTCAATATTATAGTAGGCTAATGAAGCCTAGTAGGCTACAACTGACTCACATAGTTTACAGCATTAGTTATGAGATTTGTTTTCCTTGAGAAAATTTGTCATGTATTGTACCTTATATCCAAAATAATCAGTATTGAATTGAATCAAATCGGAATCGAAATCGAATCGAATTGCAAGCTTGTGAATCGAATCGAAATTTGTCAATACCTAGCCCTAGCAACCAGGCCAGCTGACAGTCTTGCCTGGGCCCGGTTTTCTTAGATAATCTTAGATGGGGCGCCCAGATCTCTCCTTTTCCCTTGCTCTTCCTCTCCTCTGCATTAACTATGTTAACAAATACAACTTTATTAGGCTACTAATGTAGGCTATTAGTAGCCTGAATATTAAAATTAATATTAACAATGCCGTAGAAGTGCAGTTTATTAATAGTATGTTAACTAATGTAGTTAACTAGAGTTTAATAAATGGAAGATTATTGTAAAGTGTTACCGATTTATTTTTATTTTTTATACACCAATTCAGTGTTGGACAGATCAGTTGTTTTAACCCTTTATTAAAGGGATAGTTCACTCAAAAATGAAAATTGTCATCACTTACTCAACCTCGTGTTGTTCTAAACCTGTATGGTTCTAAACTCTGTTCTGTTGAACACAAAACAAGATATTTTGAAGAATGTCGGTAACCAAACAGTTGATGGACCCCATTGACTTCCATAGTATTTTTTTTTTCCCACTATGGAAGTCAATGGGGTCCATCAACTGTTTGGTTACCGACATTCTTCAAAATATCTTCTTTTGTGTTCAACAGAACAGAGAAACCCATACAGGTCTAGAACAACACGAGGTTAAGTGATGACACAATTTTCATTTTTGAGTGAACTATCCCTTTAAAGTGAATGGTTCAAAGGAGTCATTTGTATTATGCGTATCGGACATGTCATTAGCGGACATGTCATTAGCAGACGTGTACCCTAGGGCAGGCATTGTGTGATTATCTCGGCAGTTTAGGACAGGACATCGCACAAGATTTGTGTCAACACAGAAAACATTTCATCACTGAATAGGTTTTTTCGTTTACTGAAATTGTGGTTTATGTCAGCTGAATGGGCGGCACGCTTTTTAGAGAAGATAAAGCAACGTTTTTTTAGTACAATTCACACCCCGCGGTAATTCAAGAGAAAAAAAATCCAAATGCTCCACGTGAAACTGCGGTCTTCCGACCTTTTACTATCGTGACTTTGATTAATATGCGCGAGGGAGACAGCGCTCGACGTGTTGTTTGAAGACATGAGAGTGCGCGCACGCGGCCGGGGCGCTCTCTCTCTCTCTCTCTCTTTTTTAAATATTTGTTTAGAAAATCTCCCAGGCCTCTCTTTTCTTCTTCTCTTCTTCTCTTTTCTTTCCTTTTCTGAGCACCGGACTTGTGCTGACTGGACATTTTGAGCGTCCTGAACTTCAAATCAAATGACAACATCAAATTTTGATCAGTGGCCAAACCATTTTTGTGTTGGGGGTGGGGGGGTTCTTGGCCACTATTTCAAGGACAATTAGGAAGAATACAAATAAAAAGCTTTTATGTAACTCAAATATTACATTTTTTTCCACAAATAGGCCTTTTTATTTATTTTTTTCATAATTTAATGAGGGCCCAGTTCTGTTTTTTTTTCAGAGTTAAGTAGTAGGAAATTACTAGTCATCCAGTTTTTTTATATCAGCTATGCATTCCGTTAATTTTGTCAATTGGTAAGTTTCGGCGGGGTGTGAAGAAATATAGAGCTGAGTATCATCAACATAACAGTGAAAACCAATGCCATGCTTCCTAATGATATCTCCCAAGGGTAGCATGTACAGAGTGAACAGCAACGGTCCTAGTACTGAGCCTTGTGGTACGCCATACTGAACTTTTGATCGATAAGACTTCTCTTCATTTACTGCTACAAACTGATAACAGTCAGATAAGTATGATTTAAACCATGCTAATGCAATTCCACTAATGCCAACATCATTTCCGAGTCTATTTAAAAGAATGTTGTGGTCGATAGTATCAAATGCAGTACTAAGATCGAGTAACACTAATAGAGAGATACAACCACGATGGGAAGATAAGAGCAAATCATTTGTGACTCTAATGAGAGCTGTCTCAGTACTAAGGTATGGTCTAAATCCTGACTGGAAATCCTCGCAGATACCATTTCTTAAAAAGGAACATAGTTGTGAGGATACTGCCTTTTCTAGTATCTTTGACAGAAAAGGTAGATTTGAGATTGGCCTGTAATTGACTAATTCTGAAGGATCAAGTTGCGTTTTTTTAACAAGCGTTTTAATCATAGCCAGGTTAAAAGTTTTTGGTACGTATCCTAATTAATGATATTAAGAAGAGGATCTATGACCTCTAGAAGCATCTCTTTCAATAGCTTAGTCGGTATAGGGTCTAACATACATGTTGTCGATTTAGATGATTTAAGCGAGACACGCTAAATATTTTAACTAGCAGATATCACTATGAAACTTTCCCAGTCGATTACTTACATTAAGATGAGAAAAAAATGTATTACAAGTTTTCTATAATTTAATGTTTAAATATGCAAATTAGGCAATATCGAATTAAATATGCGCTAATTTGCATATATTTAAAAAAACTAAATCTGAATATTGGATAAAGCCAGGTTAATAATTTGCCATGTATTGTACCTTATATCCAAAATAATCAGTATTGAATTGAATCAAATCGGAATCGAAATCGAATCGAATTGCAAGCTTGTGAATCGACAAATATCCAAAAATCTCAAAATTGACCAGTAAAAAAACCCCGATGTTTTTGCCTCCGTGTCTCCCCTTAACCAGTTTAGAAAATTCTCCCTCTCCTATAGCAATGAATGAATCCAATTTTTCCTCAAGGAGACTACAATGCACTGTCTGATGCGATACTGTAGAAGACTGTTGCATAGTTATAATTTTCTCCCTGATATTATCAATCTTGTAAGTAAAGAAGTTCATAAAGTCATTACTGCTGTGCTGCTTGGAAACGTCTGGGGTTGAAGCTTTATTTTTCGTTAATTTAGCCACTGTTTCAAATAAATACCTAGGGTTTTGTTTATTTTCTTCTAATAGGCTTGAAAAATAAGCAGATCTAGCTGTTTTTATGGCCTCTCTGTACGCAATCGTGCTCTTTCCATGAAATGCGAAAAAACTTTAGTTTTGTTTTCTTCCAGTTGCGCTCCATTTTTCTGGCTGCTCTCTTAAGGGTCAGAGTGTACTCGTTGTACCACGGCGTTGGACTATTTTCTTTAATCTTCTTTAAGCGCATAGGAGCAACTGTGTCTAAAGTGCTGGAAAAGAGAGAGTCAAAAGTTTGTCGCAATATCAAGTTTTTCTAAGCTTTCTGGGATTCTGAGGAGATGAAACTAATCAGGAATGTTATTAATAAAGCAATCTTTAGTAGCAGAAGTGATTGGTCTAACTTATTTGTAGCACGGAGTCGGCTTTGAAGCCTTGGCTAAATGAAGTATACACGAGAATAGATAATTATCTGAGATGTCATTACTCTGCTGCAGAATTTCAACGGCATCAACATTGATTCCATGTGATAATATTAGATCTAGAGTATGATTACGACAATGACTAGGTCCTGACACGTGTTGTCTAACTCCAATAGAGTTCAGAATGTCTTTAAATGCCAATCTCAATGCATCTTTTTCGTTATCTACATGTGTATTAAAATAACCAACAATTAGGACTTAATCTGCAGCCAGTACTAACTCTGATAGAAAGTTATCTACACAATTATTATAAATTATAAACCCCAAAAAACTGCAATAGAAAAATAATGTAAAATTGATAATGGTATATATATATATTATAGAATTTACTATGAAACAAATTTAGTAATATGAAAAATAGATATTAAATACCACAAATTAAGTACAGTTGTATGTTTGCTCTCTTGAAGCCACACATGCGCACACACACACACACACACACACACACACACACACAGGTCGCTATTACGAATTCTTAAATGGTTTGAATATTAAATGCCATTGCCAAGTCTGAGCTGCAAGACTTTTCATTTTAATTGAGGTGAAAATTGATCTCTCTAGAGACGTCTGGAGTTATATAGGCGTGCCGAGGGAAAAAACACAGAAAAGACTGACCATCATGAGAGAATCTCAGAGTATCCACTGTACTTCCGACTGACGGCACTATATTCTTCCTTTTGTAAAAACTGATTTTCCTGCTAAGACAAAAGCTGAGATAAAACTCACCCTGCAATAAAGCAATAAAACGCACCCTGGACAGAAGATAGCTAAGAAAGAGCACAGTTCATTTGTCTTGTCCAAACTTTTCTCCTTCCTTATCTCTGCATCCCCCTCTCCCTCCTCCCTTCCTTTCTCCCTGATTCAAGTCACTAAAAGTTCACTAAGAATGTCTATATATCACATATGATGTATCTTGTGAATCTATTGTTTTTCCTTTTCATGTTTGGTATCATTTTAAATGTCTCTGCGATTGGTAAAATGGTCTTAATTTCATTGCAGTCATTGGTATTATGAGAAAGATTGAAAACTTAGGAGAATTCTGTTCTCCTCTTTGGGTGATGTATCTTCAAGATATCTCCCCTCTTCCCTGAAACCAGGTGCTACCCGCTGGGGTACATTAATTGACCCAAAACAACTCTAAAAAATATTGGTATAACCCTTTTGTTTTGGTCTGGGTATTTAAAGGGAAGTGGCAGAGCAGACTTTGGGAACCTGTAACCAGGAAAGAAAAACATACAGTGCTGTTTCAGTGTTTTCCCGTTGGAAAACACGCACACACCACTGCATGTCTCTGTCAGGAATGCATTGTTTACTTTTAGAGTCATATTGGAGTAATTGATCTCATGTATTTATTATTTCTGAATTGGCTTTTAATCATGTCCTTGTGTAATTGGCATGATACATTTTTACCTGACAAATAAATGTTACATCTTGATTTATTCTAAAGTATTCTGAAATCATTATTCGTAGTAGATTAATGTGTTGTCTGGTGTTTCCGCAAAGCTACTCCAGTATAGACCAAACCGAAGGCACTAATGAATGGAGCATGTGGCACATCATTAAGGAGACCTTCCGATTTAAAATAGTTTGCACTGCATCCTCTGACTATTTCAGAACTGGCTACGTTTGTGATCGTGATCGCACATTTGCGACGTGACGTCTCAAAACGATACCGGGTCCTTAATGAATGAATAATTGAAAATATGGGATACCCAGAATAATCAAAGATCTAAATTAATTCATAATCAATATTTATGATTATTTTCTAATAAGAAACACAATCTAAATTGAAATTGGAGTCAGATTAAAGGTGCATTGCGCAACATTTCATGTTAAAAATACCCGTTTTTCTAACCCATACATGCTTAAACAATTGCCTGATGGGCTGAATGAGTCCTTCTCTGATCACTGCGATTGCCTCTATAATCCTGTACAGTAAAATAAATAAGAGGGATTCGGGACGGAATTTGAGACTGGGCGTGACGTCATGCGCGTTCACGCTCACCTGGTAATGTCTGGCAGGTTTGTGTATTCGCCGCCATTCTCCGTATCAGCGAAGACAACTCGAGCGACAAAACTTTAGTCAACTTTCGACAAAAGTAGAAGATGGATTCAAAAAAGTCCATTCCAAAGAGGCTTGTAGTTCATTCCAAACCCCAACGCAAACTCCACGTAAGACAAAGAAAAGAAAAATTTTGTCTAGTGCCACAGGCGTCGGAATAAGACGAGAGTCAACATCGGGAAGGCTTTCAACAAATGGAGAGATCTCCGGTCTGCACACACTAGGAAGCGCCCGCGCCCTCAGATCACTTGGACGTGGCTGTGTACAAAAGGTAAAAACTATATAAATACTGTTCGTTGGAATCTCCGGTCTGCTCTAGGGCTCAAACGGGATCCTCAGTTGGCTTTTTTCTTGATAAAACGGTAAGCTATAGCCCAGTCTCTAATGTCTGATACGGCAAATATATGACAACAAATGATGTAATAATCTATGAATATTACCTTGAGACATTTGAGTGTACTTTGTTGACCAACTGTGTATGGTATGATTATTATTTTGAGCTTTTACAAAGTAATAAAGTAATAACTTATATTGTTCATGAACGTGTTTCCATAATACAATCATAAGTGGATACAGTAAACACATAAAACAGTTCAACATGGACATAGATGGAAACAAAAACCAAAGTTTTCTACTACCCCCGTTTTTCCCTCACACATAAGTGTGTAATTTACTCAAATGCCTTTCCTTTGACATATTTAAAATGACTTGCAGATTTATAACTTTATTACCTCTGAAGACATTATGACTGTAAACAAAAGATTTGTGCGGCTGATGCTCCTTTGGTTATGAACAGCTCATGCAAGCGTGCGTGTGGTCCATGAGCGTGCACACCTCTGGTTGCAGTTTCGCTTGTCGCCAGAGGGGGCATAGTTCTGCAAAAACTCAGAGACTTGCGCAATGCACCTTTAAAGCTGCAGTTGGTAACTTCTGTAAAAATGTATTTTTTACATATTTGTTAAAACTGTCATTATGTCCTGACAGTAGAATATGAGACAGATAATCTGTGAAAAAATCAAGCTCCCCAGGCTCCTCCCAGTGGTCCTATTGCCATTTGCAGAAATACACCGCTCCCGGTAAGAAACAACCAATCAGAGCCAGGAGGAGTGTCTTAGCAGTGTCAATCATGCTTGTGTACGCGCTGATCACCCCCCTCTCTCGCACAGCGCCTACAGTCGTTCAAAATCAAGATAGCCGGTGTGCCGCGCAGCTGTGCTAATGGCGTACAAACAACTAAAACTGCCAATTTCTCGAGTGGCACCAGCTCATACAACAAAGACAGGTAAACGGAAAAAGACCGATGACGATAAACAAGCCCGTCGGAGGCCATTGACTCAGTGTCAAAACTCTAGCCGCATAACATTCAGATACAATGTCACGCACTGTGCAAAGCAACAATAGAAACCTGCTAATTCACTGGCTTGTCATGTTGCTGAAATAATGTAAGTTACTAGCAAACCTTATTTAGCATTACACATCGCTAGAATAATTACTTAGATACTGTAACGTTACCATTATTATCTTGCTAGCTATTTATAACTTATAGAAAGAGTGCAACGTTATGAAGTTACATTACATGTATTGCAAAATACGTAATGATTTGAGGACCAAGTTTGTAGTCAAAGTATGGGCAGGCCATAGTCAATGTAAATCATATTGTTGATGTTTCGTCCCTACCAGTGAATGTGCGATAACTGTTTATCCGCCGTCATCAGTGTCTCTGCATGTTTACTAGCATGTTTTCAGGCTAAGTCAACGTTTTCTAAAAGCTCCCTACTGCAGCTTTAAACTTTACCAATGCTAGCTTGATAGTGAGTACTAAAAAACATCTTATTTGTTTATATTCATAATGATAAAGTTAGATTGTTTTATTACATGTGATTCTGACATGATGTCACTGCATGCACTGCGCTCCTCTCCGCTCGTCTCAGGTAAATAATGCGTCTTCCAGCTCAGCGGTCGGAGTCGCGCGTTCATGTGTTTTGGGGGCGTGGCTTTGGAAGGAGCCCAGAAGGGAGGGGGTGGAGTGAATGGAAATAATGAGCTGTCTTTAAAACAGTCGTGAGAGGTCTACAGACACTCGATTTTTATACTTTCTTTTTCAGAGTACTTACATTTTAATTATGTATTGATATATAAATAAAGTTTAAACAAATTTGGAAAAGAAGTTTTTTAGACAATTCCTACCTACCCAATCTTTAAGCATAGAGCTAAAGTAATGTTGAAACTAAATTCTAATAAATTAAGTGAACTTCACTGGAGCGCTGAAAAGACATACACGCATTATACCTTCGCCCAGACCGCTGGACTCCATCTTTGGGCCAATGGGTGGTCTTTACACTTTTGATTCTAAACTGAACTCAAATGGCACTGAGAATTGGGTAAGAGAGAAACATAAACCACTTAATTGGGGAAATTAAAAGATGCAAAATAAGATACACCAGTGTTTTGCCAGATGAGAATTTATTTTTCTAATTATCATATTTTTACTACTTTAATTCATTTTACTCTAATTCATTCCTTTTATAACTGTTTTAATTTTCCTTGCTTTTATTTTGTGCTTATTTTTATTCCTTTCTATGTAAAGCACTTTGAATTGCCATAGTGTATGAAATGTGCTTTAAAAATAAACTTGCCTTGCCTTGCCAAGAGCCACTCTACTTGAGTATGTGTAAATATTTGCAGTTCATGAAATACTTTGGCATCACCGGTATTTTGAGGCTTAAATACCACAACACAGAAATATGAGGACAATGGAATATGAGGTTGAACAACAGATAGAGCTGCGTATCGCCTGTGTAGTGGTGGTTGGAAAAGCTGTGCCTTTATGATCGTTGTAGTGATGTTGTGTATATTAGGGAGTGGAGATGAGGCACTGAAAGCTGATACAATAAGAAGCTAATCTATATTTTTAAAACCTAATTCTCCCCTTAGTCTCATCAACGATTTGGACATCAAATGTTTTAACTTCCAGCGCTTTGGAAAAGAGTTTGCCAAACAACTCAAACTGAGTCCAAACTCCTTCATCCAGTTGGCGATTCAGCTGGCCTACTACCGGTGAGGCTTTCAGAGAAACTGTTCTGTCATCCAGTAACAACATAATGAAATGAATTAATAAATTGCATGTTTGGTCCCTGTTCTCTGCTAGAGTTCACAATGAAGTGTGTGCGGCCTGTGACATCGCCTCTCTGAGGATGTTCAGGGGAGGACGAACAGACTACATTCGTTCTCCGACCAATCAGATGCTGAGCTTCATACAGGCCTTTGATGATGAAGCAGTTTCTGTGAGTAATTAGGATGGTGGAGAGGAGACCAAATGAGAAATTAATCACATTTATGGGTAACACTTATCATTAAATGTGTCTGTTTGCATGGATTTAAGAGAGAAGCCAAAGTACAGCTGCTGAGAGAGGCTGTTGATGCCTACAGCATCCTCACAGAACAGGTGAAGAACTAACAGGATTGCATGTGAAAGATCCTAATTTATGTTGACTGCATAATGAGTGCCATTTTTGATCAGTCGCTGATGGGGCAGGGCATAGACCGCCACCTGTTGGGTCTTAAACTTCAAGCCATTGAGGAGGGGCTTAGTGTGCCCAGAATTTTCATGGACACGGCCTATGGACTTGCGACTCACTGGAAACTCCGAACAGGACAGGTAACTGTTAAAAAAAGAAAGAAAAGAAACGGTAATATTTAGAATGATTGTGGGCATAAATTATATTTTGAATAGAAAAAATGCAGTACAAACAGATTTTTTATGTCACATGTTAACAGGGCATTAAATATTGCATGCTATATCTTTATTTTGACCATTTATTGTGATGATGTGGGTAGGCAACTGTATAAATTGTTTATGTTGCTGAAGCTTTTATCACGGTATATGGTATTATCACAATATTGTAATGTTGCAAAAAAAAGTGTTTTCATACTATAAACAGATTGAATACCTTTTTTTCTTATAACAAAAAAAACGGAATATTTAAATACAATAAAACAATACACAAAAAAATAAGTAAACAAATGTTTCAAACAGATTAAAGTGCAAAATAATTATAAGGTAACACTTTGCAATAGTCTCATTAGTTAACACATTAACCCATTAACAATGAGCAATAGCTACATTTGTTGCAGAAGTTATTATTCTTTGATAATGTTAGTTACTCATTGTTAGTTCATGTTAGCTCAGGTTTTTATTTTTAATAATGTATTATTAAATGTTAAAAACTAACATTAACAAAGGCTAATAAATGCTTTAAAATTATTTTTCATTGTCAGTTTATGTTAACTAATGAATTAACTAATGTCAGCTAATAAAGTCTTATTGTAAAGTTTTACCAAACAATAATAAGAAATCAGAACATTTTCAATCAATATCTACTCTAGCGCATGTTGTAGTCCCTAAGTTTGAAAATAAATAGCCTATTATATCTATATAAGTATTTGGTGTTGTGATAAACATCATTGCGAATACAAATATCTGAATGGCTGTTTAGAAATTCTGTTCATAAACAAAGTAGCGCAGCTGCTTAGTTTAAGGGGTCACAGGGCTAACGGCTGCATGTCTGCTGTTCCTTCAGCGCCATTTGCTGAGTGAATGTGTAGTTTCATTTTAACCAGTTGATGGAAAAGTATTCTTAAAATGCCTTCTACAAAATAGTAATAAATAATTATTCACTGTATTTTAATGTGCCCACTATAACAATACCATGCATGGTCATTATTGTGATATATCATATTACCATATATCGGCACATCTAGATGTGGGACTTCCATGTGTCATTAATCAAAAGTTAACTTGAACTAGACTGGAATGTGTATTGATGCCACTCCAAGATCAGTGTGTAAATAACAGAATTTTATTTCTTCTTTTCTTCTTTTTTTTGTGCTCTATCAGTTTAAGAGGGGGGAGGGGTGTATGTGGTTGCATTCTTCTTGTTAGTAATGAAAAATTGAAGAAAAGTCACACAAAGAGGGTGCTTGGGAGGAGTTTGAGTTTATCCCAGCGCCTTGGGTCATAGGCAGGGAAACACCATGGACAGATGCCCAGTCCATCACAGTTGTTATAGGGTCATAATCAACTAAATAAACAAAATGCCCCTCTCTGTTTTACTTTCCCCTATACTCTTAATTTTCATTCATCCCAATATTGAGAGTGTTAGAGGCTCTGTCATATTCTGTGATTGTTTCTGAAGAGCGCAAGCCCTCATGCATTGCGCTGCATGTGTGAAAAACGGACTGAATGAAGGTGACTTGACTTGAATGAACGGAACGTCAAAACATCCCACTGCTGTATGGCCAGATGATACACAAACTAAGTTTCTCAGCTGGATAAAACAAACCAGCATCACGCTAGTACAGTTTTGATGGATGGGGTATGCAATCAAGGTAAAGGCGATTGTGGTGATGTATAGGAGTTGTACAGTAAGTACGTGTGAGTCTGTTATTATTGATGCGCAAACAAACTGTTTATATGCGCTCTCGATGCACTGATCGCACATTGTATTTATGCAGACAAAGTTCAGTACATTCACTTTGTTTCTAAACACCTTCACTCAGGATAATGTTTTTATCTGTCATGTGTATGCTGTGGTGTTTAGTAATTCTGAATGGATCCGTGCACAGTAGTAGGCATATGCAGTCAGGTCAAGGCAGGTGGTTTAGTTTTTTTTTTTGGCATCTCCATGTGGTCCTGTTCGTTATTGCAACTTGACTTATCTGAAATGTAAACCAGATCTTTGCTGTTGCACTTAGGCCTACATAGGCCTACTATAAACTATGAATTCTGAAAAGTTTTTATAGAAGTTTTATCCGAAAAGATTATATATATATATATATATATATATATATATATATAGGTCCTTCTCAAAAAATTTGCATATTGTGATAAAGTTCATTCTTTTCCATAATGTAATGATAAAAATTTAACTTTCATATATTTTAGATTCATTGCACAACAACTGAAATATTTCAGGTCTTTTATTGTTTTAATACTGATGATTTTGGCATACAGCTCATGAAAACCCAAAATTCCTATCTCAAAAAAAATTGCATATCATGAAAAGGTTCTCTAAACGAGCTATTAACCTAATCATCTGAATCAACTAATTAACTCTAAACACCTGCAAAAGATTCCTGAGGCTTTTAAAAACTCCCAGCCTGGTTCATTACTCAAAACCGCAATCATGGGTAAGACTGCTGACCTGACTGCTGTCCAGAAGGCCATCATTGACACCCTCAAGCAAGAGGGTAAGACACAGAAAGAAATTTCTGAACGAATAGGCTGTTCCCAGAGTGCTGTATCAAGGCACCTCAGTGGGAAGTCTGTGGGAAGGAAAAAGTGTGGCAAAAAACGCTGCACAACGAGAAGAGGTGACCGGACCCTGAGGAAGATTGTGGAGAAGGACCGATTCCAGACCTTGGGGGACCTGCGGAAGCAGTGGACTGAGTCTGGAGTAGAAACATCCAGAGCCACCGTGCACAGGCGTGTGCTGGAAATGGGCTACAGGTGCCGCATTCCCCAGGTCAAGCCACTTTTGAACCAGAAACAGCGGCAGAAGCGCCTGACCTGGGCTACAGAGAAGCAGCACTGGACTGTTGCTCAGTGGTCCAAAGTACTTTTTTCGGATGAAAGCAAATTTTGCATGTCATTCGGAAATCAAGGTGCCAGAGTCTGGAGGAAGACTGGGGAGAAGGAAATGCCAAAATGCCTGAAGTCCAGTGTCAAGTACCCACAGTCAGTGATGGTCTGGGGTGCCATGTCAGCTGCTGGTGTTGGTCCACTGTGTTTTATCAAGGGCAGGGTCAATGCAGCTAGCTATCAGGAGATTTTGGAGCACTTCATGCTTCCATCTGCTGAAAAGCTTTATGGAGATGAAGATTTCATTTTTCAGCACGACCTGGCACCTGCTCACAGTGCCAAAACCACTGGTAAATGGTTTACTGACCATGGTATTACTGTGCTCAATTGGCCTGCCAACTTTCCTGACCTGAACCCCATAGAGAATCTGTGGGATATTGTGAAGAGAAAGTTGAGAGACGCAAGACCCAACACTCTGGATGAGCTTAAGGCCGCTATCGAAGCATCCTGGGCCTCCATAACACCTCAGCAGTGCCACAGGCTGATTGCCTCCATGCCACGCCGCATTGAAGCAGTCATTTCTGCAAAAGGATTCCCGACCAAGTATTGAGTGCATAACTGAACATAATTATTTGAAGGTTGACTTTTTTTGTATTAAAAACACTTTTCTTTTATTGGTCGGATGAAATATGCAAATTTTTTGGATTTTTGGTTTTTCTTTACTTTTTTGCCAAAATCATCAATATTAAAACAATAAAAGGCTTGAACTACTTCAGTTGTGTGTAATGAATCTAAAATATATGAAAGTCTAATGTTTATCAGTACATTACAGAAAATAATGAACTTTATCACAATATGCTAATTTTTTGAGAAGGACCTGTATATATTGATTTATTGATTTATTGTTTTTGTCCATGGCTGCTTTGGTGTGTATAGGTTTATGAATTATATGGACTCCTTATTATCATTTGGTTATTTGGTGTCCTTTTTGAGTCTGCAAGTGTCCTTTTTGGAAAGACACCTAAATTAAATGAGAAAAGCTTGCAGGAAATACAGTTTTATGAGAATCACCCTTCAATCTGGTTGTTTACTTTGCTGAATAAAGCAAATTATATTAACATGAACGTGTTAAACAAGATAAATGGTGTATGCTTAATTTCCCGATAAGTGTGCGATTAAAGATTGCACAAAAAGATGTGATTAATCGCGATTAAAACTAAATCAGTTGATTGCCCTAGTTTTGGATTTTTGCAAATGACACCCTGCTATTTTCCACTCTCTACCTCTCCAGAGCTTTCCACGTTAATTAAAATAGTTTGATTTACACAGCAGGCCTAAACGGTGAGAAAACCATAATGAAAAAGTAAAAATTACTTGTATGTCATTGTTCTCCTTGCAGGTGCCCACCATTACAGACAGTGTGATGTGTTTTGGACCACTGGTTCCAGATGGCTATGCAGTATGTTACAATCCACAGCAAGATCATGTCCACTTCTCCATAACTGCTTTCAACTGCTGTGAGGAAACCAACGCAGAGAAACTGGCTCTCACACTGGAACGATCACTTTGGGATCTCCAGGAGTTATTTCAGCCCTCCATATAGCAGAGTTTAGACATCCAAAACTCTGATCCAGCATTGCAGCAGCTTCAGGGACACAGTCTTTAATATGTGATGAACAGAATTTATTCCTGAAAGTGTCAAGCTTTGTTAAATGACTGGTCTTTGAGCAAGTTTAAGTGGTCTTAATGGAAGTTTGCAAGGATAGTGCATTTGAGCACTGAGATGCAGGTGAATGTGTATGATTGGCCATTTTCTAATAAGAAATGCATGATGGCCTTTATTATTTTTATTATAAGAACAGCCAAAAGCTTAAGCTAGTGATCTAATGCTGTGGACTTGGGTCCCTCTTTAGCTTTGTCAAAGATCATAGTTTAAAATAAAGTGTTACGTGTTACATACCTGCTGTTCAATTTGATAAACATTTCTTGCTCATAAAATGTGTGCTTTGTAAGAAATTGACCAAATATTTAAAAGTAACACAATAAGATTTGTGTGAAATCATTGACTGTTACAAAAGCTATAATCATAACTGTTAAAGCATATAGGAGTTGTTACTCATTGTGTCCTCTATAAAACATGTTTGTTATCTGGTAACAAATGAGTTTTCTTTTAGAAACTTTTGCCAGAGATCTCCACATTTCCTCTCATTCAAGTTTCACAAATGTTCTCTATATTTTACCAAAAAAGTAGTACATTTCTTTAGTTATGTGAACTCATTTCCATGTGAGTTACAACTTTTTTTCACAAAAATACATACATTGACTAAATATATTTGGACATATAAGCCACACCAGGGGTGGCACTACTACTACAAAAGCGGTGGGGCTTTAACATTTAATAATAAAAAAAAAGCTATTAATATTAACTTTAAATACCATGTGCCCCAACAAATACTGCAAGTAGAACATAAATCAAGCAAATATTCTTTTTAATGAATATTACTAAACAGTATAGAACCCTCAGTGTTTGCTTCCTACAATATTAGGGTTAAGTTCCCTTTCAGTCAGTCACGTTCGACGTAGTCAACGTGTCGACTGATTGGGATCACGCTAGGAGCCTGTCATCTTTGAGTATTGTAAAAACGAGCCGCGCGGGTATGAATACGGAAGTGGATGCACGCACCAGTTGTCTTTCGCTTCGGAGCCGATCGGATCTTCTGATGTCTCTGAAGAGTGTTATTCTACAACGAGTGAGTCTGGAAGACTCTCCCAGTGCTGGTGTTGACAGCAAGTGCAGCGGTGATTTAAGGGTTACGAGGCTATCCCTCCAGTGGAGCTGTCTGTCGCGATGAAACTGTCCGGTGACTACCTCATGGAAGGGGGATCCTCGTCTCCCCTCTAAGGCCTGTAAGTTTTCGTCCATCCTTAGGCAAAGCTTATAAAGCCTGTGGGCAAGCTGCATCTTCCCTGCATGCTATGGCGTTGCTTCAGGTGCACCAGGCACTCATGGATATGCACGAGGGTGGCTCAGACCGTGAGCTCCGCACTGTGACCGATCTTGCCCTCCGGGGTACGAAGGTTGCAGCTTGCGCGATCGGTTTGGCGATGTTCACGTTGGTGGTCCAAGAGCGCCATCTCTGGCTCAACCTGGCGGATATGAAGGAAGCGAACAAGGTTCGGTTCCTGGACTCCCCCATTTCTCAGGTTGGGCTATTCGGCAACGCGGTGGAGAACTTTGCCCAATAGTTCTCTGCTGTCCAAAAGCAGATGGAGGCCATCCGGCACATCCTACCCCGGCAGCCCGCTGCTGCCTCCACCCGGGGCAGATCTGCTCGTCGCCAAGGGCGCCCGTCTGCCTCTGCCTCTGCTCCCGCTGAGTCATCACAGCAGCCTCCACCCAGATCTCAGCGTGGACCTGGTCGCCGACGCTCCAGGCTCTGCCAGGTGGCAAGCGCAAGAGCTCCTGAAGCGGGCCGCTCAGGGATGGAGTAGAGAGCTCTTGGAGATGGTCACTGATCCACTCCTTCCCCCCGGTGGAGGATCGGGAGGAGTCTTTGTTTGTGTATGTCTGTTCCGCCGCTGGCTCCGGTAAAAACGGATTTTCAAAGAAAGAGCAATTTCCTCTGTTCCTGAGTCCATAAAGGTTTAGACTGTTGGTGTGCAACCCTGTACAGCCTTGCAACCTTCAGCTACCTCTTGCTTCGCCCAGCCGACAGTTGGGTGCGGTTCGAGGACCCGGTTTCGCTTTCTCACGCACTCCCTGAGATCATATAGAGACAGGTAAGTGTCGCACTACACACTCAGACTCTGTCTCTGGCCGCCTTCAAGCTGGGTCCCTGTTTGTTGCCTGAAGTCTGTGGTATCCGTGGTTCTGCTGCTTCGCTCAGTTTTAGCACTACACTGTGCTCCTGGCTGATCCAGCGGTTCCCTGCTTCGGGCCTTCCGAGCTGGGTCCCTGTTCTCTATCCCGCTGCCTCACTCTGAGTATGTCTCTGATACCTTGGACCCCCTGTGTTGGTCTATTGTAGCACTGGAAGGTGCTCCCGACCGACTCAGCCGGTTTTTGTATCATCAGACAAGACAATTCAGTTTGTCCAGCACACTTCTGTGTTCTGAATTGTGTCTGTGTGCGGTTGTCGCCTCCTACTGGCAAAGGTTGCGATCTAGCCGTTCCTCCAGCCGATATGAAGATAAGTGAGGCCTGTTCTTCATTGTACTCAAACTATAGTGAGTTAGACCATCAGGGATCTGTGTGCTTGATTTGGGCCCTTTTTTAAGCCTCCGTTCAAGTTACTACACAGTACGCATTACTAATGCTCATACCAGTGAATGGTCTGCAGCGTGGGACCAGAAAGATGCGTACTTCAGATATCCACTCCTCCGCAAACACGGGTCATCCAGTGCCTTGGGTTTGAGGGGTCGAAGTCTCAGTACAAGTCCCTCCCTTCGAGTGCTACATAGCCAGTTGGGTCTTCAGGTCAACTGGAGAAGAGTAACTCGTCCACGGACTGAGGAGCTTTTTTCCAGTTCGGAGGTGGACTTGGTTTACACGTTTCTCAACTGGAATGTGTTCGGTCGGTGCTTAGAGGTGAGAAAGGGTCCCACTGAATAACCTTCAGACGCTCCTGGGGCATATGGTAGACGCAGCCACATATAACCGGTTTCCTCCATATGATGACTGCTTCAGCACTGACTTCATGACCAAGTCCCTAGGTGGCCGTGGCTGAGCAGCATGCTCTGTGTGTTAACAACACCTGGTATGCTGCCAAACTTTCAGCAGTGTTCAGACCTTTTGTTTCTCCGGGCTAATCGCTCCTAGAACAAGTGTCTATTAAACACTAGCTCAGGGACCACGTATAACGGGCATGCAGTAAGGAGGGCTTGGGCATACCTCAAACTGCATTTGCATTCAATTGCCTCGAGTTGTTAGCAGTTTCCTTGCTTGATGCACCTGCTCAGCAAGATGCACTGCCCAGTACAGTGACCATTGCTCATACGCTTCCCTCGCATGTCAAAACTCGCCCACCTATGGAGTCAGAAGCTTCTGAGGTCGCTTCTTCCACTTTAAATTCCGGCCAGCGCAATCTTGCCGCCCATGTGGCCTCATGACAGTCTGTTGCCGAGGAGAGTGGAGACTCCATCCCCAGGCGTTCCAGCTGTCCGGGATATCTCCGAGAGTGTTCGATCACTTCTGTGCTTCCTTCCTGCAGAAGATTGGTCGGAGCGTGGCTGTTCCGCTCCACCCTCATAATGATGTTGTCCCTATATTAACGCACATCAGGATGCAGTCGAGATATAGGAAGTACGACTTGATCCAGGTTCCTGAGCGGTGCAAGGAGATGAAATCTTCCTTGCGCCTCTATACCTTCTTGGGACCTATCTCCAGTGCTACTACACTCTGAGACCTCCCCTGAGCACTGCAAGCAGTCGATTTAAAAATTCTGTTTTTAAAGAAACAGTTCTCCTGCTTGCTTGCTCTATCTAGAAGGTAGGGGACCTGCACACTTTCAACGAACCGTGCCTGGTTTCGGGCCGGCTAACTCTCAATAATATGAGACCCCGGCCTGGATATGTGCCCAAGGTTTAAGGGTGTCACAAAATCGACCGAAATTAAGTCATAATCTCGAACTTCGAATTAAACAATGGAATCGTCGATGCTGCCACGCCCTCATGTCACGTCCGGTCGGCTTGCCAAGCGGAAAAAAAGCGTTGCTAACACAATGCTAAATCATAAATCAGATGTATGTACAATAACATTACGATGTCCAGCAATCGATTTAAATAGTACATTGGGTTAAAATGCAACCCTTAAAATGGACTAATATATGTTGTTAGTGGCGAGAATTTTCACTTGAATAAATACATACTGTAGATCCGACTATTTTAATCGTGTTTTTAAATAGTCCAGTGGCAGAACTTTTGCCAAGCGTGTCAGAGGTTTTGGGTTCTAACGTTAATCCGCACTTTTTTTTTTTCTCATCAAAACCAATTATGTTTCTCAGTGGTTGTATATCAGGCAGGGATACGTTTGTGTGCATTTTGTTTTGTAATTTCACCGGAACAAAAAGAGAGTCTCCACAACGGATTGAAGCACACGTCCGAGTGAAGACGCACCACTGATCGCAGCGGCAACGAGCACTTTGATCACTTGATTTCAAAAACAACACATTTCAGCGCTAGATCGCCTCTTATTTAACAAACGAATGAAACAAATGCTCTGCTAGTTAACTGGAGATGTTTTATTTATTTTAATTGGTACATTCGTGCCGCGAAATGTTTCAAAAGTGGTGGGGATCGACAATATCGACCTTAGCAAAAAGTGGTGGAGACATTTCCCACCCATCCCACCCGCAAATTACGCCTATGCATAAAAGTCCAGTCTAAAAATGGACCTAAAAAAAGCACAACCTGTGCTTTAAAAAAATATATATTTTAAATCGAGAATCGAATCGAACCGTGACCTTAGAATCGAAAATTTAATTGAATCGAGGATTTGGAGAATCGTGACACCCCTACCAAGGTTCCTATTTCTCCCTTAAAACGGGACCAGGTGGTGAGCCTGCAAGCGCTGCCCCGGAGGAGGCAGACCCAGCCCTGACTTTTCTCTGTTCCTCCCACCTTGAGGTTATTCAGGACAGAATGCAAAGTCACAGGACCTCTCCAGCTCTCGTCTGTTTCAGAAACCAGCAGAAGGGAAGGCGGTTTCCATGCAGAGGTTGGCCCACTAAAAGATTAGTGTTGCCATCATCTTGGTGAATTTCCCAAGGTGCACCATGCCCACCTGGGTAGTGAGCTCCTCCAAAAAGAGAGTGTAGCTCCTTCCTGGGCGTTGACACGAGTGCCTTGCTGACAGATTAAGAGCTGTGGGCTGAGCGACAACAGAACATTCGCTAGGAAATTAGCCTATGTGTCGAGCAGGTTGCTTTCCGTGGGCTCCCTTCACACGAAGCCAGCTTCACCTTAGCCCGGTTTGTAGTGTCGGCTTGCTGCGCCATTCCCCTCCTATGGACTGGATAAGTGCGCCTTTTTGCTCCAGTTGTGTTCCCTCTTCCGAACCCTGTTGAGTTTCTCCTCACCCCGTCGGTGTTGGACGTGGCGGAGCATCCGATGGTAAACCTATCACTTTTATGCTTGTGTAACTTGTGTTAGGTGGGGTCCATATGTTGTGATCCAACGCATTCTCATCCTAGGGCATCATATACTGACGCTTTTGACATTTCGTCTACATCGAACGCACATGGCACCCTTTAGTGTCAATATGACACACACAGAGCTTTGTTCGGTTATGGGTAGGTTTAGGTCTGGGGTAGGGTTAGGGTTAGACCGCTAGGAGGCGCCTTCTGGCCCATATCTATCTGCGTCTCATATTGACGCTAAAGGGTGCCATGTGCGTTCGATGTAGACGAAATGTCAAAAGCGTCAGTATATGACGCCTTGGGATGAGAACGGGCTGTGTGATCCCTACGGCGATCCCATATGTGTATTCTTCCACGGTTTGACTCCCTGCGGCGAGCCCGTGTCTTCCCTTGGCAGAGCCTGCTCTGCCTTCACTGTCCGGTTGCGTCTCCCCCCTGTTATCGGCTGGAGCCACCTCAGTGACATGCCATATGTTGTACTGCCTGCTAAGTTTGCTCAGTCCATGTGTGTATTCTCCACGTTACCTCCTTCGGGCAGGATGTGGCTTCCGCAGCGAATGCCTTCCAACTGGTTGAGATTTGTGCTGGCTACTGTATACAGGCCACCAGGGCACCATACAGACATTATCAAAGAATTAGCTGATTTTCTATCAGAGTTAGTACTGGCTGCAGATAAAGTCCTAATTGTTGGTGATTTTAATATACATGTAGATAACGAAAAAGATGCATTGGGATTGGCATTTAAAGACATTCTTAAAGGGATAGTTCACTTTGAAATAAAATGTTGGTATGTTTTAGCTTACCTCAAGGGCATCCAAGATGTAGGTGTCTTTTTTTCCGCAGTAGTTTCAATTTTGATATTTTTAGGTCAAACCGTTCTTGTCTGTCAGTCATATAATGCAGGTCGATGGTCAAGTTTTACTGGTTCGGAGCTGGTGCTTTGGCGGTGGAAAAACAAAGAACCGATTTGAAACTAGGCTCTGGCTCCGAACCAGCACCAGTTCTGCCTTGGTGGAAAAGGGGTATGATGGTCCTCGGTCATTTCTGACCGAATAATTTTCTGTTTTGAATTTCTAAAAATCACAGCTTCATCGGAAGGTTATGATACTTGGTGACTTTTCTGGGATTAGGTATGTGAATACAAAAAGAAATTGAGGTCATGATCCGAGCATGCTAAGTGGTCGTAAAAAAAATAGTCTCACTCGTGGTCTTCGGTCAAAAATGACCGACCCATAGGAAATGAATGGGAAATTTACAAAAACACAAAAATTCTCTGAATTTTTGTCTGTACAATCTACAAATCAGCCACGATTCTAAAAAAAAGTACACCGCAGTAAAGGGGTAACACTCTACAACATCAAGAATGCAAAAAATTCACACCCACCCACACACACACACATACAAACACACTTTTATACACATACACACCAATAAATTCAGATTACAAAAATCTGTTTTGAATATTTAAAAATCACAGCTTCATCGGCATGTTACGAAACTTGGTGACTTTTCTGGCATTTGGTATGTGAACACAAAAAAAAAAAATTGAGTTCATGATCCGAGCATGCTAAGTGGTCGTAAAAAAATTAGTCATGATTTTGGTGTTCGGTCAAAAACGACCCCCATAGGAAATTAATGGGAAATTGACAAAAACACAAAAAAATTCTACAAATCGGCCATGATGCAGAAAAAAGGTGCTCAGCAATGAAGGGGTGAAACTCTAAAACATCAAGGGTGAAAAACATAACATAATTAATAATTATAATTAATATATATATAATTAATATAATAATTATTAAAATTATTAAAATAATAATAAAATGTTATAAACCTTGGCAAAAAGTATTATTTGAGAATTTAAAAAAAAAAATACATTCAATCCACATCTTAAAAGTAAGTAATTTGGTCCAAAAACAACTAGAATTCACAAGCTTCTCCATTTAGAGCTATAGACGGTTTCAACGGCAACAACATAAACAAACGTTACTGCGCATGCACGCTTTTGTGGCCCAAACTTAACTTCCGGTAGAATCAATAACAAACAACAGAGTTCATCTGTAGAAACCTGTATAGAAACAAGCAAATTACATTAGCTAGCAAGTATGTCTAGTCAGTATTATTTGGGACTACCAATAGAAGAAAAGAGCCGTTACTTGGCCAAACTTAAATGTGACAACGTTACACTACCAGACCCGTTCAACAAAAATTTGAGGCAAACGTTTTTTTCTACAGACCTGTCTGATTTACCGGAGGTCCTTCATATCTTTGAGTACTTAGTCGAGAAGGAATGTGTGTACACAAGGGAGGCGTTCAAGGCATATCGCAGCTTGGATGCCTATAACTATTTTCATTCCGGAAAAGTTAAAATGATTCTTACACACACGGATGGAAATACCTGTGTCGTTTACGGGGAAATCGAGGCGGGTCAGACGCTTTCAAAGAGTTACTCCGCCTGGATCATTGCGAAGAAGTCCGGCGAAATCCAGAGTGGGCATTGCACCTTCATGGCAGGGTAAGTATGGCTGGCTAGCTAACGTTACATTTTACAATAGTATTTAGATACACTTTTTCAATACTTGCATTTATCCCGTTGGTAAAATGTCTATCTGGATCTATGCAGCAATGGAGAGGTGTGTAGCCATGTGGGTACGATTTTGGTTGCTGCGGAGCAGTGTGTTCAGGATGGACTCCAGAGTGGCCCATCTGTCACTTCAAAACCAAGTGTTTGGTCACGGGTGACTAAAAAGGTGAGCATTTTAACAATTATTATATTTAATAATTATATCCTAGTCTTTTCAAATATCAGTGTACAATTGGTGGTATTTTGTACAACACAACATATGCCAATTTTCTTTAATAATTATTTTTATTATCATGTATATTTATGTATAATGTACATTTCAAATATCCTTTCAGGCTGATCCACAACCAGTAGCTCAGTGTGATTTCTTGAAACCTGGCAAGAAGATCAAGCTACAAGCTCCCCTCTGCCTCCCCCCACTAAATCCAGATGGGTCACCAAAAAAGCTTTTTAAAGCCCTGAAAGTAAGTTATAGTTCATATATCTCTAACAAATCAACTAGTCTAATGTAAAAGATTCAGTACTATACCAGATACATATACATAAAGATACATATAGAAAAGATACATATACATATATATATACATATATACATATATAAATTTAGTTAAACACATAACTATTGCAGGCTTGTTACTGGTCAGCTAGCTATTATCTGTTGCTTATCATGAGTTTCTTACCTGTAACGAAGTGAGTGCTACAGATCCTTGAATTCTTGCCTGGCTGCCAAGCCTCTCTTCGCACAGCGGTGATCCATGCTCGCCGTCTCCCTTCGTTTTTAGGAAACCGAAACATTTTTATTTTCGATAAGGAATTTGTTCCAGAGGTTAGGTTGCATCCCACAGCACAACAACCTGAGCCCAACTTCAGTCTACTCATCACCTGTTATGGAAAATTCAGTATTACTTATATTCATCGTTTTCCAAACTGTTAATTTCATTAGGCCCCCTCCTGAGGGAAGCAGAAATTCATTTAGAAAACAGTCCATACCAGCTTGAGATAGAAGATGTCTTTAAGGAAATTTACAGAAACTGGGAAGGGAGGAGTCAAGAATGTCAGAAACCTGTATAAAATGTCTACGTTCATTGTGTCCACTAGGTCATTCTGTTTCACAGCTGGGTGGCTGCGGCTGTGAAAAGAATCCTCAAAGAATAAACCTTTTCTCTATAAAACAATTTTGCCTCTTGAAAGTTTCTTACACCTTTTGATGCTGTTTTTAGTAATCTCTGAAAATTGCTTTTACAAGTTGGTGTCAGAAGTGGGATCTCGTGCGGACTCTTCTTCTCCTGGTCCTGAGAACGGATTTGACGGAAGTGCAACCCGGCAGCATCAGGCGGCCGTCTCATACCTCGACGGTTTGAGATAGAAACTCAACAGGTTAAGGGAGAGAGAGCCAATACCCGCATTCAGGACCAGTTGAAGAAATCCCACAAAGATCAAAAAGAATCCGTGGCAATTACAGAAAACAGAAAAGCATCTCTGGGTAAGAAACGGCAGAATTGTTTTATTGATGTTAAGTGTAATTTGATAATTGTGAGTGAACGTGAACCATTTTGGCTGAGTTTTGCTTTGGTACGAGCGAGAGGTGATTCAGATAATCACAATTGTTTGGGGAAGAAATTGAAGAAGCTTCGGATCGGTTTCTACCACACTTAGCTCGTTGGTGGACGGGAGTGCCACAGGTGGACGGAAATGCCACAGGTGATTCAGATAATCACAATTGCTGATTAGTCCTTCGGATGAGACGTAAAACCGAGGTTCTGACTCTCTGTGGTCATTAAAAATCCCAGGATGTCTTTCGAAAGAGTAGGGGTGTAACCCCGGCATCCTGGCCAAATTTGCCCAGTGGCCTCTGTCCATCATGGCCTCCTAATCATCCCCATATACTGATTGGCTTCATCACTGTCTCCTCTCCACCAGTAAGCTGGTGTGTGGTGGGTGTTCTGGCGCAATATGGCTGCCGTCGCATCATCCAAGTGGATGCTGCACATTGGTGGTGGTTGAGGAGATTCCCCCTTCTATGTAAAGCGCTTTGAGTGCTGAGAAAAGCGCTATATAAATGTAATGAATTATTATTATTATTAGTTAGTTTTACTCAAAATCTCTGTAACCTGAGAAATTTTTTTTTACAAGTGGACGGAAGAGCCACATCAAATCAGAATTAATAGAGCGCTAGAAAGTGCTTAGGCCTATGGGAAGATTTTGAGTAAAACGTAATTACAGAAACCCGACCGATTTTGGGTGACGAAAAAAGATCGGATCTGTCGAAGACGTTTGACAGATATTGTAAGACACAGTCGAAGTTGTAAAATCCAGAAGGGAGATTCAGCCAAAATGGAGTCATCTAACAGTAAAGTAGACCATTTTTACACACCGGTTTTCTGTAAAATGGAAAAATTACGGCCAGAAATGCATGCAAGAAATTGGGAAACGGATGATTGTTAAGCAAAGGGGAAGTGAAAATATTTTTACTAACAAACGCACACACGACGCACACAAAAACACATACACTGATTTTCTTTCTGCTATCTGCAATGAAGAAACTGCTTGCAAATCTTTTTGTGTGTCTGATGAAACTTTGAGCAAAGCTATGACTGATGATTTGAGCAGTGTTGTAAATGATGAGCGTATGAGATTGTGCAAAGATACAGGGTTTGTCTGAAGTGCCAATTTATCCGTTACTAGTCAAAGAATTGGTGTAGTTTGTTCATGAGTGTAAAAAATGTGAACAAACAGTGAATTGTTGGATGGAAAAGAAGCAGATAAAAGAGAACAGAGTCGATAGGAGAGGGAACTGGCATGTAGGGAAGAGAGAATGTTTTTCCTGATGGAAAATACAAACAGTGAATTGTTGGATTGAACAGATAGGAGAAGGAACTGGTATGTAGGAGAAGGAACTGGTATGTAGGAGAAGGAACTGGCGTGTAGGGGAAGATAAAATTCATATTTATGAACGCCTGATTAAGTCAAATTAAGTTGAAATGGTATGAAAAGTGAGTTTTAGATAAAAATAAGGCATTGAGTATGATTAACAGGGATTAACATGATATAAAGATAAGGAATGTTTCATTAAGCAGAAAGGAAAAAATTCTATATTTTAGAGATAAAATAATTATTGAAATGTTTATTTTGACAACCATTGTCTTTTGAACCTAAAGGGTCCAGCTATGCTGGGAGTATAGCAACAGTGCTAGCTTATTAAGCCGGCTTCCGGATGTTAATATGTACCTGATTTGTAATCAGTGTTGTTGATGATAACACAATTAGATGTAAAGACAGCTATGTCCAAAGATTTTGGAAATCAATAATGTACAAAGTCAGATATTTTGTTGAAATTAAGTCATTGAAAGACAAGGACATTGTCTGTTTTATAAAGGAAATTATGGGTTGGAGATAATTTCCCTAAACACGTGTGACTAAAGTTAATCAGAAACTTTGTGAAACCTGCTTAGAATATTTAGATTTTCCATGTCGCTTATGAAAATTAATGTTCTGCCAATAATAATGATGTGAATGTGCTTTATTGTATTAATGTTATGAAAACAAGAGTATTGAAGAATAGATTGCCATATTTTTGTAACAAGAGTTGAAGGTGCAAGCGGTTAGGATAGCTGTCTGTGTAATTTAGAGACTGAGAACAAGATTTGAGGAATCTTGTGATTTCTGTGAAACAGTAGAGATAAGTGGGACTGAATAATGATAATATTAAGTTGAATCTGCATACTAACCATTTGAATAAGCTATCAAACCAGTGTTAATGAAATTAATGACATGCTAAATTTCTTTATACTGTATGAAGAGTAACTGAATAGTCCTGATACAAAAGAGAGCAAATGCTGTAAGCAGCTCTGCTCTGAAGCTCTCAGTTTAAAGAGATTTGCAGATTATGTTTTTGTAAAAGTTTGATTCTGATTGGAAAGATAAACTTTGACTGGCTCCAAACAAAGAAAGTGCCAAAATAACACAAATTTAAAGAAAAGTCTGTGTTGATACGGGTTAGAAAGTAGATCAGTGTTAATATGATGAAGATTATGATTCGGCTATTGTAATTGAATTTGCAGCTGGGACAGTGGGGGAAAATGCAGAGAACTTATCAGTGGCTCTGTTTGCATTTCCTGAATAAGAACACTCTGCTTCAGGGGTGTAAAGTAGGGTGGAGATGTTAGAAAGATCACAGTGATTGTAGGTAGAATAACAAAGAGTGTTTTACTGCGGTCAGCGAGGTCATTCAGTGACTATAAAATGCCCACTGTATGACTGTAAAAGTAAATGAGGGAGAAAAGAAAGTTGATAGATGGAACTTTTGAAAGTTGTTAAGAAGATTGAAAGATATTAAGTGTAAGGAATTCCTTTTGAAAGGAAAAGAACTATAAAAAGTACCGGTTGACGTAAAATTACAGATGAGCTAAATGAGTTGCAAAATATTTTAAAAGTACCGGTCACTAAAAGGATGATTGTGTTTTGAATGAAACGCTTTGATAAGGTTTTAGATGATATAGAGAGACAAATCTAACGAATGATTTATAGTGATAATCATAAAATGTATGACAAGCAGAGAGCGCAGCCTCAAAAGTTAGTATGAATCATAGAAGCAGATTGATAAACTCCTAGAGAAAACATTGAAGTCAGGTATTAAATTATGGCAATTGAAAACCTGACAACTAAAATTGAAATGAAATTTTAAACGTTATTAAGAACTAGAATAATTCTTATTATTTCTTTAAGATAAAATAAGCAGAAGCAGTGTTATAGGATTAACAGTTGCAAAATGTAAAATGTGTAAGAAGGCATTTGATTAAACAAAAGCTTGTTGTTGACTATGAAAAGAGCTAACAGCTGATGTTTTGGGTTCAAAAGATAAGATTGTGATTTGGCCAAAACAGGTTTGCTTATCTGAATCTGGTATGTGCTGTGACTGAAACTGCCACAGTTTCAGTGCAACAGAGACTCATTCTGAGTGGAAATTTGTAATGTCTAAATTACAATACATGTAATTTATGGAAAAGATGCCTTAAGATGAGCTAGAGTAGATAAAAGATGGTAGATAAAGTCTGAAGTTAAAAGTTTATGAGAATGCAGTGTATCAGTCCTGAATGCCTCAAGAGTCTCTCTCTCATTCAATGTCAGCTGAAAGCTGTTTTCTGAGCCTGTGTAAAACAGTGTTTCAGTTGAAAATCATAGACACAGAGATGTTAAAGGAAATCATTGCCATTCAAAGAGCAATTTGTACTTAAAACGTTTTAAAAGTAAAACTGAAAGACTTTAAAGAAGTCTTTAAAATAATACTGTTTTGAACTTGTTTATTTTAGGACCAGTGACTTTGTCTCATTTTAGCCTCCACCATAAAACAGGGCTGATGGCTCCGGCTACAGAAGTAACAGTACACTGAATGTACGATTATGATCTAAATTCACTGACTATAATCTAAGCAGCTAGGTTGCTGCCTTTAAAAATGATTAATGAATTTAAGTGATTAAATACTGTTGTTATTAATCTGTCTCCCTATGTTTAACACTAGTAGGCAGTCCGAATGGCTCTGATGACTCTTGAATGTGCCTTTTCCTAAGCTCCAGAAAACAACAGATTATGTTGAAGAAAACGGTCACAGATTCTGTAATGGGGAAAAGCGGTTACCAGTGTGTACGAGTGATTACTTCAAAGACGGGTAAGATCTTTTAGGCCAAAAGGACAACCTAAGACAGAAGAATCACGCAAAAACACTGGGCATTTCCTGATGGAGGTGTTTTTTATGTGAGATGGATATGAGAGTGGCGCTGATTGACTGAGTGGCGACCAGCATCAGCAGATCATTGAGAGGCGAGATGAGCTGTAAGAAGTTCAGTCTGCCCCAGAAAATGTGAGCCCCTATACCACTCACAAGAAACCGCGTTGATTGTATGGCTTGCCTTCCATTGTGGCATGTGTTTGCATACATGCCAGGGAGACAACACCCTGAAGAAAAGAAAATTATTGCTTAAGAGCTAATGGAAATGGGCTTTCAAGAGCCAACTGAGACCGTGAGGTGATTGTCATTATTTGTTGTGGAGACCGTAACAAAACGTATTAATTTATATAAGGAACATGATGTTGGTCGCCTTATGGGCAAGGAAAAATGTTTGATATTGAACTAGTTTTAACTTCTGAAGGTCGTTAGACATGGTGGTGGCTAAATATGAGGACAGCTTGTGATGAGTCAAGAGAAAGTTCTGGAAAATGAAGGTTATGTGAATTGAGTATTTAAACTAAAAATAACCTTAAAAAAAAAAAAAAAAGATCATAGCATAATGTATTTTAGACTATTGTAATGGTTCTAATTTGAGTCAAACATTTGTATTTTGACATTTGTGAACTATTAAGGGTTGACTATGACTATGATTATTTTAGTTACAGTCCTAGGAGGCTGTTGAAAAGATTATTTGCTTATAATGAGAGAGAAAGAGACTGCTTGAGTGGACTACTGAGAGACTGCTTGATACTCTGTCTGTCTTTCTGTTATCAGTCAGCCAAAGAAAGCAAAGAACCAAAACAATCCAGCTGACTTTTCTAAAATCAAATGAATAATGAACAGACATGCTTTGAAACTGGTTAAGAGGCCATAAATAAAAACATTAGATAAAAGATACAGGAAAATGTAAGGTTAAACTGTCATTTAAAATTTAAATATTTTTAGAGAAAATATATAAATAAGAAATATGAGCGGTTCATAGTCAGGGATGAGTGTGAGTGTTAATTCATGTTTTGAACAGTATGTGTTAGTTAAGGACAACCATTCTGTCTGAATAGTGTGTATAAATTTGTCATTTAACCTCTGGAAAGAGTGTTTTAGTATTATAGATAGGTTAAGGCAAATGACAAATTTGAAAGTAAGCTGAGGATTGTGAATCAATCTGATGAGAAGGCAACACAGAACATAGGACGAGCTTTAAGTTTTAATTGATCATCGAGCTCTGTCTGTTAATTGTTATTTTGGTCATTTATGATGTGCAGTAAATTTGAATTACTTTCTGGACAGGTTTAAGTATTGATGTGTAAATTAGAATTGTGAAGTCGTAGATAGCCGTCAAAACCTGCTTTTCAGGTTTGTAGCCTGAAAAGCAGGATACGCGGTGAGACTCGGGGCCGTTGCCCTTTAAAACAATTTGATAAGAAGATGAAATTGTGGCTTTAAGTAATATTTTTGTTTAAGAGGCAAAGAAAGATGTCTAAAAGAAATTTGGCTGAAGGACAATGTTTGGGTTAGCAAACTTTGTCCAAACAAATGTTACCAAGTAAATATGAACAAATATTGCAGTTTTCCTGTAGCTCAAACATTAGAGTTTGACACCTGTAACGCCAAGGTCATGGGTTTGATTTCTGAGGGAAAGCAAGAACTGATAAGTCGTGCGTCAAGAGGAGGATGATAACAGTTGGGGTCACATTTGCTGAAAGCCATCGCACAGGTGGGAAGATAAATGTTGGAAGGACACTGGGTTTTAATTGGGTAAAAGCCCTGCAAGAAGCCATTCTTCCCCCGAACAAAATTGCTGTGTGCATTGTTTGTATTTTTAAGTGTGCCAATAACAAGAATTGTTTCGACAGGAAACGCCAGGGCAGATGCGGCAGCACAGCAGACAAAAGAAAACTATGTGACAATAACCTCAACATTTGTTTTTCTTTACAGAAGATGCAGACTTTTACACACACACACACACACACACACACACATGAACAAATGGTCAGATAAGAGCCTTTCAACTCTTCAGGGGGGGGGCCAGAAGGACCATTTGCATTCAGGAAAACCCAGAGGGTTAGAAGAATTTGTCTAAAACCAGCACAGGAGTGAAATGACAGGGCAGACTGTGCCCAGTGAAAACAATAGCTATGAATGAATTTGATTAGTAATCCTGGCCTGGGTCATTATTGTGGCAGAAAGATGCCACACCTTGCGCAGCGCATAACTTAACATTTTCATTTTGCAGGATGTCAGAACGGATTGAACCAAACAGAACTGATTCTGTATTGTTTTGTTAACATGAGCAACATGGGTTGAATGTTTTTTTAGGGGAACAAGGACCCTGAGTGCTATTCAATGAGCAAGAAATTAGGGGGGGGGGGTAGAAAACAGTCCATACCAGCTTGAGATAGAAGATGTCTTTAAGGAAATTTACAGAAACTGGGAAGGGAGGAGTCAAGAATGTCAGAAACCTGTATAAAATGTCTACGTTCATTGTGTCCACTAGGTCATTCTGTTTCACAGCTGGGTGGCTGCGGCTGTGAAAAGAATCCTCAAAGAATAAACCTTTTCTCTATAAAACAATTTTGCCTCTTGAAAGTTTCTTACACCTTTTGATGCTGTTTTTATTAATCTCTGAAAATTGCTTTTACACACCTTAATTTTAACTGCGTTTGTAGTCGGCGCCATAATTATTACCGATAAACAACACAGACCGGAAGTTAACTTCGGGCCAATGCGTAACCCCGGCAACGCGCGTGCGTGCGATGAAACCGTCTATACAGGCATCTAGTGGTAAACCCATGCAATAACATGATTTATTTAATTTTATGTTTAATAAATTGATTTATTTTTTTTATTTTAATTTTTTTTCTGAAAGCCTAGTCTCTATTTTAACCGAAAATACTGCATAGAAAAAAAAAAGAAAAAAAAAATTTATAAAAAAAATAATCATTATTTTCAATGGCAAAAAATTGACTATAAATATTGCATAAATATTAATAAGTTCAATCAAATTGTCTCAAAATACTAAATTAAAAAGAATAAATATTATAGAACAAAAATAAATTGCATTGGTTTTTACTGGGATGGAGGAAGTTTCATTTTTAGGTGTCCGATCACTTTTGACCGGGAAGGCCCCCAGTGTGACTGCTAAACGAAGACCATCAGAGGGTTAATATAATTTAAACTGATGAGTTATAAAAAAATTCACCCCCCTCTCACAGTTTTCATGAAGGGCAAAATTTGCTATATAGACCAAAACCACTTTTTGCACCAGGCTGTAAACAAAATTTTTTCTGCAATAAAGTTGCCCATTTTAACATTGGGGGTATATGAGATTGACTCACTTTTGCTGCGTGTCTTTAGCAGCTAGTCGATGAATTGCAGTTTAAGTCACTTCCGTGTTGGTTTTGAGAGAGAGAGAGGGGAAGGTTGCCGCTTGGTTCTCTCCTGTGACTATCAGGTGAGACTCATAGAGCACATTGGGCCTCATTCACCAACCATTCTTACAAAGAAATGTGTTCTTAAACCCCACTTACGCACTTTTACAAAGATTCTGACATTCACTTATGTTTACTTATCTTGGATTTGTTCTTAGCTTAGAACAAAATGTATGCACACTCATGAGCACTCTTACGCACATTTGAGTGATGACAGTTTGCTCCAAATAATTGGTTACTACATTTTATTTAATTCTACAGTCATTTACAATGATGGTATTTTACTGTAATGTATTTCTGATCATTTGTTTAAAAAAAAATCATAGTTTGCAAAGAAACACTAACACTGCAATTTACATCAGCAATTAGGCTGAATAAATCCTGCGTTTAGAAAACAGTCCATACCAGCTTGAGATAGAAGATGTCTTTAAGGAAATTTACAGAAACTGGGAAGGGAGGAGTCAAGAATTCTACAGTCATTTACAATGATGGTATTTTACTGTAATGTATTTCTGATCATTTGTTTAAAATAAAATCATAGTTTGCAAAGAAACACTAACACTGCAATTTACATCAGCAATTAGGCTGAATAAATCCTGCGTTATTTGGTGATTGATCACGCTATTTATAGGGCCAAAATGGGCCTGTTTCTGCACATCAGGCATGCTATCAAAATGGCATATCTATTGCTGCTTGACGACATTGCCGAGCGTGCCTGAGAAGGGAACGCATCTTTGAGGACCACGTTAATTTATTTGCGGAGGCTGACGAGTACTTGATCGGACAGTTTAGGCTACCAAGACACGTTTTAATGGAGCTGTGTGATGCTTTGGAGCCAGCGCTGCAAAGCCATACCCAATAGTCCAATCCCATACCATCCCATGTGCAGGTACTCTCCGCCTTGGGATTTTTAGCCACTGGGACATTTCAGCGGGAGTTAGTAGACCAGGTGGGCATATCACAGCCATCCATCAGCTGCGCTCTCCCACGAGTTGTGGATGGAATAAATCAACTGGCCACACAATATATTTTCTTCCCCTACACCGCGCAACAACAGCTGCCGGTCAAGTGAGGGTTCTACTCTATTGCTGGTCTGCACAACGTAATCGGGGCAATAGACTGCACTCGCGTGCGCATTAAGGCACCCTCACCAGACCCATTCCAATACCTCAACCGCAAGCAATATCACTCAATCAATGTACGAGTCATCTGCCACTCCGTCAGCCATCTCTTGAACGTGGTCTCCTGCTTCCCAGGAGTTCTGTGGGAATGCGCCTGGAACAAGGAGCTGCTGGAGACGCATGGCTCATTGGTAAGCACCGATGAGTAATTTCAAATTCCAATTTTTGGTTTCAAAAAGAGGGTTTCTTCATTAATGACTTGTTTCATTAGGAGATTAAGGGTATGCCCTTGCGCCCTAGCTAATGACGCCATTAATAAACTCTCAGACGCACCAAGACGCCTCTTATAACAGAGGCATGCACGCACCCGCTCCACCATTGAGCGAACCATCAGTATTCTGAAGGGACGCTGGATGTGTTTGGACACAGCAGGTGGTAAGCTGCTTTACAAGCCAGAGAAGATGAGTAGGGCTACTTGCTTTATTCAGGTTTGAAAAATGGAGAACATGTTGTAGAATAATCCAATTCCAACAATTTAGTTTTAGTTTTTCTAGCTTTTGATCATCTCTTCACCGTTTTTAGGTTTACAGAATAATCATGGCCTGTTGTGTGTTACACAACATCGCTATGAAGCGTGGTGTTCCACTTCCACTTCAGCCACCACACCAGGATGTGCGTCCTGACCCATTGCTGGGACCAGACAACCGACTTGGCGTGGAAGTCAGACAACAAATAATTTCTCATTTTTTATTTTGTTTTGTCCTTTAAATACCACAAATTAAACACATGAAATGACACGGGTTTCAGTGTACGTTCTTTATTTTTAAAAATGTGTGTTTATGTCTTTGAGTGTTTCTGATATTGTGGCCAGAGTAGAAGCGATTTCACAGAGACTCCTGGTTATCCAAGACCCCATCGGCGATGACACGTGCACTTGGACGGGACCTGGGGACATGTACAGAGGCAGGCCTACTGCAGGAAGGCCGAATGGTGTCAGGTTCCTCTTCACAGAGGGGTTGCCTGGATTGTAGATCTGTAAAAAACTAAAACGGTACTAAAACTAAAACAGTCACAGTGCACTGATTTTTTTTTTTTTTTTTTTTTGATGTTTCAGTTTGTTCAATATGGGCCTACTGCAAAAGCAATAGGATTTCAAACTGAATAAACTAGGAATTCAGGTGAGGACTCATTCACAGTCACATAGGCCCACATTTGGTTTGACAAACTGGTGTAAAATTTCTTTCCAATGGTTTCACCATTGCTTTCAGTTAAATTATGGCATAAAATTGTAAAAATTCAGAAAGACTTGCTTACAGTCTGATTCACTGGTGGGAGATGGCCTTGGAGGATATGAATCTGTTGATATAGGTCCCTGGTCAGTGTACAATTGCTCCGCTGATGGTACACCTGAGAGTTCCGTCTCACCAATAATGGCCCCGATGCGCTGGTCAATCTCAGATAACTTAGGGTCTGCATGCCCCCCTCCAATGGTCAGCATATGTCTCTTATGTTTGGCAATGGATTTTTTGGTCTCTGATTTTAAATCAAACAATTTATTTTTTAAATCTTCAATTGAGCGACGTTGTCCAGAAACAGAGTTCACGGAATCCGTGATCTCCTTCCATTATCACACACATACCCGACACATTATCACCTTAGAGAGGATAAATGCATGCAGTTTGTCTGATTTTTACCCATTATAACCTAAGGCTCGAGACAAAACTGTTTCCATGCGTAGATTATAAAATCTCGCAAAAGCATTGGGTGTGGCCCAGCCTTCAGCTCTATATTTGTCTGCTGACGAAGCACCGTTCGCTAGAGCCAATGTGTCTGCAATACCCATGGAAGAGTGAGCCCTCACTCCCAGTGGGCACGGTACGTCCTGGGCCTGATAAGCCTGGAAAATGGCATCCACAATCCAGTGGGCCATTCTTTGTTTGAGACAGACTCCCCCTTCTGCTGACCTCTGAAGCAGACAAAGAGCTGCTCAGCTTGTCTGAAGTTCTGTGTCCGGTCCAGATATATGCACAGAGTGCGTACTGGACACAGCAGAGACAGGGCTGGGTCTCCCTCATCAGGAGGTATTGCTTGCAAGTTCACTACTTGGTCCCTGAAGGGAGTAGTGGGAACCTTGAGCACATATCCAGGCCGGGGTCTCAGGACAATGTGAGAGTAGGCCGGCCACAAAATTCCAGGCACTATTCACTAACGGAGAAGGCTTGTAGGTCCCCCACCCTCTTAACGGAGGTGAGAGCAATCAGGAGGGCCGTCTTCATAGAAAGGGCACTAAGCTTGACAGACTGCAAGAGCTCAAACGCTGTGTCGTTAACTGCTAATGTGACCATGTACACTTTAAGGGTGGAGGCTGACAGGTGCCTCTCCCAGGCCATCCTGAAGAAAGGAAAGCATAGACTCGACGCCACAACTCTGTGGGTCTTCACCTCAGGATCTACACCATGTAGTGAAGAGGTGCCACTTCAAGGCATAGAGACGTCTAGTAGAGGGGGCTCTGGCCTAAGAGATGGTATCTATCACCACTAGTCATAGCCCTATGAATTCCTCCTCGTCCCGTCCAGGGACTAGACATGGAGGTTCCAGAGGTCTGGACACTGGTGCCAGTTTGTGCCCTACCCCTGAGAAAGAAGGTCCTTCCTCAGGGGAATCCACCAGGGAGGGGCCGACGGCATCAGTGTGAGCTCCGAGAGCCAAGTCTGGTTGGGCCAGTAGGCGGATTCGCCTTGACGATTTACATACGCCACTATCGCTGTGTTCACTAACACATGCTTGCCTTGAAACAATGGTCGAAACCTCTTTAGAGCTAGTGGCACGGCCAATAATTAAAGGCAGTTGATGTGCCAGTGCAGTCGGGGCGCTGTATGCAATGAGCCTCTCTACAGGGCCCCGACTGCACTGGCACATCAACTGCCTTTAATTGTTGGCCGTGCCACTAGCTCTAAAGAGGTTTCGACCATTGGTCGACCACCGGCCACCAGCCGGTCTCGAAGGTGTCTGTTTTGACAACAACAAACCTAAACAATCGTGACAGATCGGTGTGTGGCCACGCGATGTGTGCTGCTGCGCAATGCCCATCTTGGGCTCGACCCTGAAGCCATTGCTGAAGCTGTCTCATATGCATCAACCCAAGTGGTGTGACCACAGTCAAGTCAAGTCAAGTCAAGTTTATTTGTATAGCGCTTTTCACAATACAGATTGTATCAAAGCAGCTTCACAGTATTAAATTTAAATAATACAACACAGTTTGTTTCAAGAGGAATTTATTGATTGATAAAATTAAATTAAATATCCCCAAAATATCCCCAACTGAGCAAGCCAAAGGCAACAGTGGCAAGGAACCGAAAAACTCCATCAAGTGACCTAATGGTGTCCTAAAACTCCATCAGGTGACCTAATGGAGAAAAAAAACCTTGGGAGAACCCAGGCTCAGTCGGGGGCCAGTTCTCCTCTGGCATTTATGAGCTAGAGGCCGGATTGTAGTTTGAACTGTGGGATTATATGAATGCCTGGCTGAAGAGATGCGACTTTAATCTAGTTTTAAACTGGGAGAGCGAGTCTGAGCAACGAACAGTATCAGGAAGACTATTCCAGAGTTTTGGAGCCAAATGTGAAAATGCTCTCCCTCCTTTGGTGGTTCTGAATATCCTAGGTATGACCAAAAGCCTTGAATTTAGTGATCTTAAAGAGCGCGATGGATTATAGGGCGATAGAAGATCCGTTAAATAGACTGGAGCTAAGCCGTTTAGGGCTTTATAAGTCAGTAGCAATACCTTGTAATTAATACGGAACTTTATAGGTAACCAATGCAGTGATGATAAAATCGGTGTTATATGATCATATTTTCTTGATCTCGTAAGAACTCTAGCGGCGGCATTTTGGACTAACTGTAGCTTGTTTATTGAGGATGCAGGACAACCAGCTAATAAGGCATTACAGTAATCCAGTCTCGAGGTCATGAATGCATGAACTAACTTTTCTGCATCAGAAACTGATAGCATATTACGTAGCTTAGCAATGTTTCTAAGGTGGAAAAAGGCTGTTTTTGTAACATATGAAATATGATTTTCAAAAGACAGGTTGCAATCGAGTATAACACCCAGGTCTTTTACTGTAGCGGATAAAGTAACAGGACATCCTATGATGTTAAAGTTGTATTGTGCGAGGTTTTGTGGGCGGTTTTTTGAACCGATAAGTATTACCTCTGTCTTGTCTGGATTTAATAAAAGAAAATTACGCGTCATCCAATCTTTTATATCTTTAACACACTCTGTCAATTTGGAAAATTTAGCGTTTTCATCCGGCCTTGATGAAATATATATTTGAGTGTCATCAGCATAACAATGGAAACTAATTCCATGTTTCCTTATAATATTTCCAAGTGGCATCATATATATTGAAAATAACAGAGGGCCTAACACAGATCCCTGCGGCACTCCATAGTTTACTGGAGTTATGATCGATTTTTCTCCATTTAAATAGACAAAATGGTAGCGGTCAGATAGGTATGATTTGAACCAGCTTAGTGCTTGTCCTTGAACACCAGTATAATTTTGTAGTCGATCTAAGAGTATTGTGTGATCTATAGTATCGAACGCAGCACTAAGATCAAGTAAAACTAGTATTGAGATACAGCCTTGGTCAGAAGCTAAAAGTAAATCATTTGTGATTTTAACGAGCGCAGTTTCAGTGCTATGATGCGGTCTGAATCCAGACTGAAACTTTTCATAGATATCATTTTGTTGCAAGAAAGAGCCCAGTTGAGCGGACACCACTTTTTCTAATATTTTAGACATAAATGGAAGATTTGAAATGGGTCTATAATTTGCTAGATTATTATGATCTAATTGTGGTTTCTAAATGAGAGGTTTTATAACTGCCAGTTTAAATGTTCTTGGAACATGACCTAGAGATAAAGACGAGTTAATAATATTGAGGAGAGGCTCTTCCACTACAGGTAACACTTCTTTCAGTAGTTTAGTTGGTATAGGATCTAATAAACATGTTGTTGTTTTAGATGAAGTGATAAGTTTATTTAACTCTTTTTGTTCTATAGTTGTAAAGCACTGTAATTGTTCTTGCGGGGTGATAATTGAAGCTGAATTATAAGGTGCGATTGAAGATTGAACGTTTACAATTGTGGTTCTGATGCTTTCTATTTTCTCAGTGAAGAAGTTCATGAAATCATTACTACTGAACTGTAACGGGATATTTTGTTCGGGTGACGTCTGTTTATTTGTTAGTCTAGCCACGGTGTTAAATAAAAACCTTGGATTGTTTTGGTGGTTTTCTATTAGTTTGCGAAGGTGCTCAGCCCTGCCTGCTTTTAGGGCCTTTTTATAACGTGACACACTGTCTTTCCACGCGATTCTAAAGACCTCTAAATTAGTTTGTTTCCATTTACGCTCTAAAATACGGGTTTCTCTCTTTAAAACATGCGTAGTATTGTTATACCATGGTGCTTTATTTTTCTCTCTGACCTTTTTTAATTTAATAGGTGCAACCACATCCAATGTTCTAGAGAGAATGGTGCTCATAGTGCTAGTTAGTTCTTCTAGTTCATCTGTTTGTTTGGGTTCAGGCAGCAGCTGAGACAAATTAGATAAGCAATTTGAGAAATTATCTATGGTGGATGGAAGGATTGTTCTGCCTGGTCGATAACGCGGCGCTGCATGACATATTACAGCAGTACGTAATATGCAAGTTACCATGTAGTGATCAGTGACATCATCACTTTGTGGAATGATATCTATATCGGTTGGATCGGTTCCATGTGATATAATTAAATCGAGTGTATGATTAAGACGATGTGTTGGTCCGGTGACGTTTTGCTTGACCCCAAATGAATTTAATAAATCTGTAAACGCAGCTCCTAACGCATCATTTGGATTATCTACGTGTATGTTAAAATCTCCAACAATTAATGCTTTATCGACATTGACTAATAGGTCTGAGAGAAAATCTGCAAACTCTTTTAGGAAATCAGCGTAAGGCCCTGGCGGTCTATATACGGTAGCCAAGGCTAGAGATAATAGGGATGTTTTTCTAACATCTAAGAGCGTAACATTTAGTACAAGTACTTCAAATGAAATAAACTTATAACCCGTTTTCTGAGTAACATTTAGAATATCTCTATAAATGGTTGCAACACCTCCGCCACGACCAATCAGACGGGGCTCATGCTTATAACAGTATCCAGGAGGAGTAGACTCATTAATACCGAAATAAGCATTTGGTTTAAGCCAGGTTTCAGTAAGGCAAAGTACATCGAAGCTATTATCTGTGACTATTTCATTTACAATAACTGCCTTAGGTGTGAGTGATCTAATGTTTAGAAGACCTAGCTTTAGAAATAGTTTTTGTTTACTAATAGCAACATTTTCTGTTTTAATAACAATTAGATTTTTCCTAGATCCTGCATTAGATTTATTATTTGATCTCACTAAACGAGGAATAGACACGGTTTCTATGCAATGTTCTACACTAGTATTTATATCAGTTGAATTGGTGCAGCAGAGACTATGATTTGGACTTTTGGTTACTAGTCAAAGGGTATTTAACATTTTGGAGATGTTATCTGACAGAAGAGCCGCTCCGAATCTGCTTGGGTGTAAGCCATCAGCACGGAAAAGCCTAGGACGCTCCCAAAACAGATTCCAATTATTTACAAAGAGCAGTTTCTGCTCATTGCACCATGACATTAACCATTCATTTAGCGCAAATAATCTGCTGAACTTTTCATGCCCTAGTCGGTACGTGGGAAGCGGTCCTGACACAATGATCGTTGTTTCAGGCGATGTGCTGCGTACCGTATCGAATAGATTCCTGAAGTCTTTCTTCAGAATCTCCGTCTGGCGCAGCCTGATGTCGTTCACTCCCGCGTGCAGGACCACAGTTCCGACGCGCTCGTCACCGTTCAGGATCTCGGGAACGCGAGCAGCGATTTCAGAAACACGAGCACCAGGAAAGCAGTGACTTTGCACCTTACTTTTACCTAACGTAGCGTGTACGTGCCGAACGATGGAATCGCCGATGATCACAGCATCGTGTTCTGTTTCGCGTAGAGGGGAGAAGCGGTTTTGTGTGGATAACTCGAAAACCGGGAGGGTCGGAGAAAGTCTTGGTCTAAACCTGACTCGCGTCTTCCGCTGCGGAACCACCCAGGCTTCGTGGTGGCGTGTTGGAGCCGGAGTGAACGAGACCATGGCTGATTGCGACCGATGCTGAGGAACGCACGGAGTAGACGCGGTCGGAGTCAGCGGGTTAGTAACGTTAAACACTGATTTGTGTGCATCGGCACGTGATGTTTCAAGAGCCAAACACCAGTCTCTCAGCTCGGCCTGTCTCAATAAAAGGTTGTGGATCTGTTTCTCAACAGCTTCCAGCTCAGACTGCAGTGCGTGCAGCTCAAATGTGTCCTCACCTGCACCAAACGGTAGACTACTTACATCTGATATATTCGCCATTTTAACAGATGGACAGTGAGTTAGCAACGAAGCTACCAGTGATGCTATCAATATTAATACTAATTTATATTATAAGTTTGTTTGTTTGTAAGTGAGTGTGGAGAAGACGCGTTCAGCCGTGATCCACGGACGTAACCTTTAAGAGTATGCAGCGTTGGATCACTAATAGGCTTGAGACGCGTCTGCTCAACAGTCCGCGTTGTAACTATGAGGTTTTTTAGGTTTTTTTTAGTGGTAGGGGTGTAGAGTAGACGCACGATAGGCGAAAAAAAATAAAAAATGTTTGTTTATAAGTGAGTGTGGAGAAGACGCGTTCAGCCGTGATCCACGGACGTAACCTTTAAGAGTATGCAGCGTTGGATCACTAATAGGCTTGAGACGCGTCTGCTCAACAGTCCGCGTTGTAACAATGAGGTTTGAGCAGTAGTGCTTCTCAGTGAGGAAAAGTAGAAAATCTTCGTTGTAAGCGAGTTTAAAGAGAAAAATCAAGAATTATAAATCAAATCGATAGAGCTCCAAAAACAACAACGCATTCAGACGCAACGCATGATAATAACAGGACAAGACATTACTCACCGTGTTTGTTGAGTGTTTCTTACTCACCTGAGCTTTTATGAACTCAAAGGCGCGAGAGAAAATAGATAAATAAAAATAGCAGAGCGCACGGGTGGCGTGATAACAGGCTAGCGAATTACTAGCATGTTGTGCTAGTAGTAACGGAAGCCTGGAAGTGGAGGAAGCCATATGCTCCAGGAGCCTCTGAAAATACTTCAGTGGAACCGCTGTTTTGAGCTTGAACAATCTCAAGCAGTTTTGAGAACGAAATGCTGTCATGGCAATCAAGTCCAACTTCACACCAAGGAAAGAGATGCCCTGGTACGGGGGAGAGCTTGCTCTTCTCCCAGTTGACCCAAAGTCCCAATCGGGCTAGGTGCTCGAGTACCAGGGGTCTTATTTATAAAAATGTTCGTAGGAACCTTACTAAAAGTGTACATGCGCCTGAAGTGTATTTCCGTGTCTCCACCCCATCTCCTCCCTGACGTAACCATATATGGAGCTTACAACGCCTAGTTTTACTATGCATATCCTCATCTGCATATCATTTGCATATGCATAGTCATCCACGTGATACCATGTTTAACGGTAAAAGACATTAGGAAAATATGAGATACGGATGTGCCATCATATTACATTAATAAAAATCATTTAGTAGCCTCTCCTTGCCTTGTTTTTGAATTAATAAATCAAAATACATTTCAGAGAAAGTTATTCTCAATCTTTTCCAGTGGCCAAATAGTATTTTTAATTGCTTTATATTTTAATGGAAACAGATAGTCCTTATTGTGCATTATTGATCATTATTTGCATGAAAATATTTTATCAGACCATGATTTCTGCTATTATCATGCGCTAAGCAATCCTCGCTGTAGTTAAAACATGAAAACACAGCATTCCACAGGAAAAGTGTTCAAAAGCATTGCATCTACTACAAATATTTCTATTTATTAGAATATAAAAAATGTTGTAACTCCTCTGTAATGATTTCATGTAATTTAAGTGCTTAAAGCTATGGTCTACGATTTCAAAGATTGTTCATTATTAATAACCTCGTTTAGATGCTGGTTATGGTTCTACAGTAAAATCCTAACAATATGAAGAGAAAAAAGAATGAAAAAAATCCATTCACTCTATTGGGTGTACAGCTGCAGAGAAGTTGCAACTGCTCTCATCCAATCCCCCGCTCCACTTGAAACCACCTGGCGCTCGCGTCTCCACCCTACCGCACCCCACCCCGCCCCCCTCCTGCGACATGAAATTTTGCGGGAAAGCAGCTGACAGTCTATGGTAGCTAGCAAAGTAGCATCAGCTCAGCAATGGAGAAAAAACAAACAGACAGCAGCAAGCGGCCCCTGCTTGTCCCTACAGTCAAGGTTGGAGAAAGAGAAAGTCTGTAGAGGAAAAAGCAGAGATAAAAAAAAAATGTGAAGAACGCCGGACTCAAAGTAGAATCAATATAGGGTCCACCATTGACCGTTGGAGGAAGCTTCTGGGAGATTTGGGACTGAAAACCGACGCTGACACGGCTGACTTTTTGTTGAGCAGGTAACGTTAAGCATTTATTTATACTTTTATGGTGTGAGGTGTTACATAAATATCTTTTTATTAGTCTGACAACATGCTCATGCTGCCGGCATTGGAATGTTAGCCGTTTAGCATCGCCTATCACGGGTCAAAGTAATTATATTTCTTGAAGTGCTTGAATATATTTCAGTAGGCCTAGCGGGTTTCTGTTCGAGCCGATCGGAATTTGAACAAGATGCGCTGTGTGCTGCTATAACAATCACTCAAAACCTTAGCAATACTAACTAATAATTATTGTGCAATTAATGTGCGTTAGGTAGCACTTTTGACCAGGGTAAACAAGGCTCAGGAGGGGAAACGTATGCCAAACGTACCCTGCTAAGACGGCAGCTGTAATACAGTATTATTTATTTTATTTATTTATTATTGTTTGTGTTTCGGGGGGTGGTGGTGGTGGTGGTGGTGGGGTGGGGTTTAGGACATTGCATGTGTTGCTAATCTTGCGTGTTTACTACCGGTGATCACAGCTTGACTGAGTGACGTTGTTCAGGTCGTTTCCCGGTGGGAGGGATCAGGTAGCACAGAGGGGAGGGGGGTGTGTGTGGAGGGGCGGGATGAGTTTTTTAAAACTTCCCAGCTTTCTCGACCGATTTTCAACATCGTAGACTACAGCTTTAACTCCATTAATGAGAATGCCATATTTAATCTAAATGTGTATATCAGATGTAAAACATAGTTTAAATCTTTCAGTTCTTTTATGTATTTAAACTGTTATTGTGAACATGCACTGTATTTATGATTAGGACTCATAATGAGGATTTAAAGTGGTTTTCCTTCATCTGCAGTCAGTCCCTCAGTTCGCCATCAGGGTTTCCAAACTGCTTTGTCTCCAAAATGTGCCTACGCATGGCTCAGAGTTTACAAGTGTGCACATTCTCCCATCAAGTTTTTTTTTAGTTTTTTTTAGAAACAACGTTTGCATGGGAAGTAGCGTACACATGTTTCCTGCCCCATTTTGTGCATAGGGTCACGTTCATAAATGAGACCCCAGGTCCGTGAGTGAGCTAGGATTAGCCAGTCAGCGGGGCAAGGGAAGCCTCTGCAACCTTCGTACATATGCAAGGAGACAGGGACAGCCTGAAGGGGAGGACCTTGTTCTGATATACACAACCTTCGAAAGTGAACCGTAGAAACAGTCTGTGCAGTAGAAGGATCGAGGTGGGGAGTTTGTGGTGAGGAGGAGAAAGGGGAACCACGGCGGAAGGCTCCGCGTCCTTCGTTACTCGTGGTCAGGCCCGGGGTGGGTAATCGGGAGAATCGGGAGAATTCCCGGTGGGCCGCTTCACTTTTGGGCCGGTCGAGGATTTTTTTCATTTATTTTTTATTTTACATTTGTCACGTTAGTTACATTAGGCTACACACGTTCCGCATTCTGACACCGCAGCGCGCAGCCTCTGCATGGGTTGTACCATGAGAGGGAGTTATCCCTTCCCCTCCCATAGAGTTGGTTGGGTCCATAGCCCGTCTTTTCCAAAACGTTTTCTCAGGTAGGCTACCGCGGCACCGCCGGCGCCTACCGATAGCTGGGCCGGCCCTATGGCGGAAAATCAATGACAAAATTAACGGAGCGCACAACTGATGCTGGCACGCGCAGTAAATGACATTCGGGAGAGGATAACAGATCTACACGCGAGGAAACGGGAACTCGCGAGCTCATTCAAACCCTGCGCGCGTGCATGACATCTCCTCTGCACGCATACAAGCCCTCGCGCGCGCGCATGATCATTCCCCACGCTCTCGCGCTTGATCTCCTGCTTTTGCTCGCTCGAACACTTTTATTTTTGGCAGTCGATGGGCGGGACTTACATGGGCGGGAGGTTACTTTTAATAACCTCAAATGTCATTAGGTATCACGTTTTTTTATTAAAAAAGCATTATTTTTGAATACAAATAAATCTGTAAACATTAGTTCAATATGCCTCTTTGTGGAAGAGTGGGATACATTTCAAATGCTTTCTTTCTTTCTTTCTTTCTTTCTTTCTTTCTTTCTTTCTTCTTTTGTTAATTTATCAACCTATCCTTGTGGAATACTGGAACATTTTTTGTTAACTTTCTCAGCTTAAGTGAATTATTATTTAACTTTTACATTATTTGTTGAACCATGTTATTAATAAAAACTACAGAATAGTAAGAGCTGAACTGTTGCTTCATTTATCCAATTTGGAAAAAGTGCTAATTTGGAATTCCACCATGGAATAAGAGGGCCTGAAACTCCCGGGCTGAAAAGTGGCCCCACTCCGGCCCTGCTCGTGGTGAATGATGTGTTGAAACACTTACCTTGCTCCTTTGGTACAATATGATGGTGACTGGTGATGGTCGAGGAAGTTGGGCCTTGTCGATATTCGCCACACTGACCTGCTGTGTACAGACCCATTGCAACAAAACGCAGGGAGGCAGTATGCTTGCATCCACCAAGGCTCTGATACAAGTGTTCGATGATCGAGAAGATGAGGGCCATGAGCATTGTGTGTGTGACCCATGGAAAGAAGAAATAGCTCTTTTACTGACCGTGTAAATTAACTCCCCCCTCAGATGGGAATGAGGCTCGCCCCGGCCGGGGCAAACACGTCCGCAGCCTCTCCTTCCCCTGGTTGCCTGTCTCAGGAACGCTTTGGTGCATTCCTAGTGTCCTGGCGACGGTCAGGTGGTGCCACCTTCCTGCGATGGAATCTCTGGGATCTGGCTACCGGTACAGGCAGTTGTGGGGCCAGTGCAGCCTTCGCAGACTACCCTCAACAACAAGCAGGTGGAGCTTGGACTCTCTGGGGTCTAGAGGAAGAACCGCGCGAGGCAAGATGTGTTTGATTACCTTCGTCTGCTTCTTCACTGCCAAAACTTCTGCGAGAAGTCCGCAGTTTCTTCATTCCCTCCAGGTAAGGACTATCCTCGTGCAGATATTTCAACACTTCAACACAGTCCGATGCTCATGGCTGCACTGCTCGAGCCCAGAATGAGAAATCGTGAAATCGAGAAAAACGTGCCCGGGAGCGCGTCATCAAACTCATCTGGAAACTCGACCAAGGGAACTGAGCTTGCTGAGGAATGAGAAGTGCGAACCGCTGAGGCCTTGCACCTGAAGGTAGAAGGACCAGGGGCCTCATTTATAAATGTTGCGTACGCACAAAAGAAGGTGTACGCCGCTCTCTACGCAATAATTGGTATTTATAAAAAGCAAACTTGACAGGAAAATGTGCGGTCCTTCACGCAAACTCTGACCCAGGCGTACGCACAAAAACGGGTGAAATGAGAAATGGGGACACCGTCGGCAGATGGATGAAACACGTGAAATGTGTGAAACTGTAGACCGTTGGCCTCTCATAAATAACATGAAGACTTCACAAAGCAAGTCTTACAATGAACAGCCTACACGAACACCTGTTTGATCGATCTGCAGTGTAAAACAAACAAAATCAAATGATTACAACAGAAATGCAAATGAACACATATTTGCAAAAAGAAAAGTGAAATATGTTTGTAATAATATTGGCATGTTATGCAATTCATCCTCATAACACATCTGTAGCTTGTCAGATGCAATCAAATGGATGGTAATAAAATGCCATGATGCCATCACAATGCGTAATGACGTAATGACGTAATGAATGTTACGTTTCTTGGTTTTCCTCTCTGTGTTTGCCATGATTTCGCAATCGATGAATATTAAAGGTATAGCGGAGGATGTTTTACTTCCTGGTGGGTAGTCTAAACTATTGGTCCTCCTAATTGTCAATCATTCTGGTGAATCAATCAAACTTTTCAAAAAGTGGAGAGGGCGGGTCTTATCTAAAATTTGGAAAGATCCTCCGCTATACCTTTAACTTGTGGGCGTTTCACAGACTATTTATGGGCAACTATGGGCGTGACTTGAAGCCGCAAAAGCTGCGCTACATTTAGAATTGATTGTGATTTATTAAGGGAAAACTGCGTAGGATGTGCGTACGCACGGTTTTATTAATCCGAATATTTCTGTGCGTACGCACGTCATATGTTTCATCCGTATGCCACTTCTAACGCAAATCCTACGCAAAGTTTTATAAATTAGGCCCCAGAACGGGAGTTAGCTGAGGATACTCGGCTTCTTGAAGATGTACGAGAGCCGTGACTGCAACGTCCCAATGGGCATGCTCTTGCAGTGAGAGCATGACTCATCTACGAACGCCGATTCCGTATGGGCACAGCCCAAACAGTGCAGACAGCGGTCGTGCCCATTCGAGGGAGAGACAAATCGCCCGGATTCAGGAGAACATGGTTGGAACGGCATCTGTAAGACCCACCGTTGCAAATTTACAACATCACTTTTAACAATAAAAAAAAATGCCTGCAAATGTTTTTTTTCTCTCAAAACCACATTTACATAGTTAATGGGTCCTATTGTTTGTCCTCACAATGCTATTGGATAGAAGAAGTGTTTATAGGTCCGGTCATCTGGCTATGAACTCACTCTACCTGCAAACTTCCCGCTGAGCTCATCTCCTTTTTTTGCATGACTGGATTTGTCAGGATTAAAGTAAGTAAAATTGCTTAAATATTTTTTTGGGTGTGTATTACAATGTCTAGAACATGTACATATTTAGTTATTTTGGAAAACTTTCATCAAATTTGATTTAGAGCTTGTTATGTCTATGTTGTAATTCTGCAACGTTGGGTCAGAGTGGTAGTCAAAATAGCCTGTGCACCTTACACATTACATAAGGACACTGCACTTTTCAAATGATCACAAATTGAAAAAAAAATGTAGTAGAAATGTAGTGTTACATGATTCATTGTAACTAAGCTCTAAATGTGTTTTTCTGTTAATTTTTTACTTAGTTTAGCTTAGATCATTATTAAACACATGAATAAATTGTATGGGATATTTGAAACTTCAGCATCTATAGCAGTATTTGAAACTCCCTGTATCTTTGTAGTTTTTTTGTTTGTTTTTTAACTTCTAAATGATCCTGAGCCATTTTTTCTCAGTGTTGCCCAAGCAGCAGTTAGTAGCATTATGAGATAGAAAAACAGATTCTGAATGTTCTGGAATTCTTGGGATGCCTGTTGCATTGTCCAGGGACAGGTGCAAATGGTCTTGAATGTGAACCTGTAAGTGCTCTGGGGGGATGCATGTGTTCTTTTAGTATGATAAGTAGAGAGCATAATAGGCTGCAATAGACAGTATTGTTTGAATGTAGTGAAATGTTGATTATCACTTCATTGAAATTATAATACTTATGGGCATGCTAATGGGAATACTTAGATTTCTACCCACATGGTCTACCACCCTGTCTATTCTTTCAGTTTATCTACTACAATGTAAGACCCATATGTATTATTCACATATTTAACTTCATTATTTTTTACTTTTTCCATTTCAGAATGCCACCAGCGCAGAAAGGTCTTTTATTCAGTGTGCAGGATGTGATTGCTTCAGTCCAAAATGGAGAGAGCGATTTTGAAATGGACTCAGACGACACTGATGCAAGTGACTCAGAGAATGAAAATGCAGGTGAAATGGACAAAGAAAACCACCAACCCATTGACTGCCCAGCCAATGATGATGTGGAAATCAAGCCCCAACCAATTAAACACACTGTGCCCCGGGACAGGTTTCGCTGGCTGAAAAAGGATTTTATCAGTCCCAATACCGTAAATATTTTTTTCTAATATTTTTTATTAATAAATGCTTATTCATAAAACTATGATTGTTGTGTGGTTATTACTCATGATATATACTGTTATGGGGCTAAGTAAGCAATCAACCCTGCAAATGAATGCTTAAATGTTCTGTATATCTGTTCAGACAAAGTGAGTACAAACACAGAAGTTCTGCTCCCAACAATGCCCAATGTTGCAAATTTACAACATTTCCTAAAAACTTACTAAAACGTAAAAAATCTGAAAACTCTTTCATTTCTACATCAGAGGCCTCCTAAAACAATATCTGGGAGGTCAAAAAAAAATTTGCTAATTTTTTTCTATATTTGGGTCTTACAGGGTTAAAAAAGACACGATCCACGGTGCAGCTCTTTTAGAGGAATTTGCTTTTTGGGATAAGGAAATTGCCTTTTTCAGAACACTGCTGATGCACCCAGGGGAGCTCTCTGCATTTATCTGTGCAGGCTGGAGAGAGACCGTTGTTGTGTGCTGATGATCCAGCAGCAAACACTTCCGAGGTGAATGAAAAATTGCTTCTCTAGTAGAATGAGACGCTGGCTATAGCTCCGAAGAATATAGCAGAAGTGTGTGTGCAGCCGGCTTGCCTTATATACCTGTATGTCCAGAGGCATGGCCTGGCATGCATATTCCACACGCCAAGTCCATTGACCTTTTCTGAGTGTGTCAGAGGTGTTTGGGGCTCTCAAGATCGCCCCCTAGTGTTGGTATTTTGACACAACACTGAAAGTGACAGACAAAAAGGGAATCCTGCTTTTGAAGGACTTTTCAGTGAATATTTTTTTCTTTCACCCCTCTAGATTCACCAAGGATCCAGCGGATTACTGGCAATTTGGTGGAGGATTGTTACTTTTGGTACAGATTCATTGTCCTTTTGTTATGTTTGATTTTACTCAATTTAATAAACATGTACTTAATTTGTCTTTACTTAATCTACTTAATTAGTACAGTGTAATGTTTCTACACATATATTATCAGAAATATACAGAGCCCCCAGAAGTCAGGAGAATATTTACGAATATTGACGAAACAATATGAATCTGCATTGGAAGATACAAGCTAAAGTACAACAGACTACAACCCCCTTAGCTCAACACCACAATTTGTTGATTTCTTCGTTTCTTTCAATGAAATCATGACCTGATAATGATAGTAACCCTAACTGACAGATGGACAAAATAGTTTTTTCTTTTCTTTTTTTTTTTCTCAATTTCTCCTGGGGACTCTGAAGAACTGCTTGTGTACAATTGGTTGATATTGTAAATTTACATCTACATCAAATAAGTGTTTTAGAATGAATAGTGTTGTGTACTTGTGTACTTGTACTTGATTTGCTTCCAACCCCACTGTAATTGAACTGTAAAGTGAAAATCTTGTATATGATTTATTTTGTATTCATTGTTTTCATTTGAAGATATTTCACAATATGAAAAGATTATATTTTGTGAGAAGTTATTATTTTTTATTTTTTTTTGGTGAGAGGAGGGGATGGCATCGGAACCTCGAGCTGGGACTTTATTTTGGATCGCCCGAAGCGCAACCACACTGTGTTGGAGCACTGCACAAGGCTGTCGGTTCTGACATTTTATAGGAATTTGAATAAACTTTTCAACTGTTACTGTACAGTATTTTAAATATTAAATGTTGTATTTCATTGTAAGGTTTTTATTGTAATTGTATGTCTGTTAAATGTCTTTAAATATTCATGTTATGTATTAATATTAATATATAAATATGAATATTTTTCTCACACAAACACATCGCTTCGCTTCAGAAGGCCTTTATTAACCCCCCGGAGCTGTGTGGAGCATTTTATGATAGATAGATGCACTTTTATGGGGACTTCAAAACTGAAACAGCCATTCACTGCCATTATAAAGCTTGGAAGAGCCAGGACATTTTTTTTATATAGCCTAACTCCGATTGTATTCATCTTAAAGGAGAATGTCATATACACCTAGGATGACTTGAGGGTGAGTAAATCATGGGCTAATTTTCTTTTTTGGTTGAGCCCTTTAATTCACCAGATGTTGAAAGGTAAGACGGTGAATCAATTTTGATTTAATTAGCAAAATCGAAAAAGGCTGCCTTCGGGGATGCATTCCAAGGTAAGAAGGCATCAAGGCTCGTCCGAATCCAATGTTAGCTTCACTTCCTGTCTCCTGAGATGCAGCCATAATTCAACGTTGATTCAACCTTGGTCTCTTGAAAAGCCGCTGGAACACAGCCTCTGAGCGCTGTTAATTTTCAAAAGTGACGATAGGTATTACCCAGAATGCATCGTTATCTACAGTATTGCTATTACTTTTTTAATGGAAAATTCTGTAAGTTATTTTACAGAAATTAAAAATTTGCACTGTATAGCACTCACTAAATAAACACGCACTTCCGTCATGTGATTAATGTAGCTTGATAATGTTTGAAATTGTTATTTTTGCATATTGCATTGCCCATGGTTCTTTTAAAAATTATTGGCTCAACAGAATAGTAAGTATGCAATTTTGAATTCAGCTTTATGTCTGGAAAGACATCAGGCAACTGAGGCCGGAAGTGACGTAGTGAACGCTTGTGTTGATGCACTAACCGGAAGCAACACAAACCGATACATGTAGGCCTAAATATGATAGACGGAGGCGAAGGCATATGGCGCAAATGCGTTTGCAGTAACTCAAATAACGTTAGAGCTTTCTATGGAATTACTTATGATTTTTGAAGGTTTTATTTTATAATAGTGTTTTAAACGTTATTTTACCTATATAAAACGTAGTGTTTTATTTTTATTGTTATTTTTTATGATGAAGTGTGTGTGGTCGTTGGTTGCTGTATGTGTGTTGTGTGTGTGTGTCGCTTATAAACCAGTGATCATCGTTCACGGGCTCTTCGACACCTCTGCTGACTTTATCAACCTACACCGATTCATCAACCTGGTAAACCATTAATGTGATCTAACGTTATGTGTTGCCTAACGTTTAACAGTTAAGTTACTCTGTTTTAACTGTTACGAGCTGCTGAAGAGTATCAAGTCTGTAAATTTGCTCAGAGTCAATATACACACAATAACTCTACAGAAACTTAAATAATAAGGACAAAACGTTGTGTGGTGGTACCATGGTACAGTGAGAATATAAAATGGTATAACAATCGTTTTGAATAAATTCTATATTAAACGTACCATACATGTAACTCTAAGATATGCCAAAAACAAAACATGTGGTTTGTTTGTTTTAAGTGACCCATGAATTGTCATTTAGGAATGTAAATAGAGAATCAACAAAATAATTGTGGCAATTATACAGTCGTGCTCAAAAGTTTACATAGGCCTACCTCTTGCAGAATCTACTAAATGTTAATTTTAACAAAATAAGAGGGATCATACAAAAGGCATGCTATTTTTTATTAAATATTGTCCTGAATAAGATATTTTACATTAAGGATGTTTACATAAAGTCCACATAAAAAATAAATTAAAAAAAGCTTCAAAAGTTTACATACCCTTGATTCTTAATACTGTGCGTTGTTACATGGATGATCCACGGCTGTTTTTTGTTGTTGTTTTTTGTTGCTTTTTGTTGTTGTTGTGATGTTCATGAGTTCCTTGTTTGTCCTGAGCAGTTAAACAGCCCAACGTTCTTTAGAAAAATCCTCCAGGTCCCTCAAAATCTTAGGTTTTTCAGCATCTTTTGCATATTTGAACCCTTTACAGCAATGACTGTATGATTTTGAGATCCATCTTTTCACACTGAGGGACTCATACGCAAGTATTACAAAAGGTTCAAACATTCACTAATGCTCCAGAAGGAAACACGATGCATTAAGTACTGGGGGGTGTAAACTTTTTGAATTTGACGATCAAGGTAAATTGCTCTTCATTTGTCTTCTAGGAGACATGTAAGTATCTTCTGTTAAAGTTATTTTGAATAAATGCTGTTCTTTTTAACTTTTTATTCATCAGTGAATCCTGAAAAAAGTATCACAGGTTCCAAAAAATATTAAGTAGCACAACTGTTTACAGCATTGATAATAACTGAGTATTAAATCAGCATATTAGAATGATTTCTGAAGGATCATGTGACACTGAAGACTGGAGTAATGATGCCGAAATTCAGCTTTGCATCACAGAAATAAAGTATATTTATATAGGAAACCATTTTTTACAAATATAATAATATTTCACAATATTATTGTTTTTTTCTGTGTGTGTGTGTCTATATATATATATATATATATATACACACACAGTGAAGTGAAGTGGATCAAAAAAGTTCATCAAAGTTGTCCTATGACAAGAACAGGTATTGTTTAAAGTTCATGTAGGCCTATAACTTTGATGAAAGGTTTTGATCCACTTCAAATGTTGACTGCTGTATAAATATAGAACTGTCTGGTGTCATGTGAAAGGTATATTTATTGAAATAAAATAATGAGCCATTTATAGAGAGATGTTTTATTGTTGTAGTTATGCTGCCTTCACATGCTATCGAAAATATCCTACTTCCCATTTCTGAGTCATATTTATGAGCTCATCGCATTGAAGTGCTTTGTTGTCGGAAATTACAGGACTATGAAGGATATCAGGTATTTTCTTGCCTATGTATTGGGAAAATCTTATTACCAAAATGAAATTTAGCATCCTATTTATTGACAACCATATAAATTCACTGCGCTATCTAGATGGTCAGCCTTCTTACGGTTCTAGAATTTCTGATCAAATGCAGGCTATTTTTGCTATATATATATATATACATACATATACACAAAATACCAGTCACAGCAGCAATCGTTCTCCCCTCTGCCATGTTTAAAGTTTATGGACCGCCCTACTCGGGAACTTGGCTATCAAAATTATCCCAGAGCTTGCCTGTGGTAAATACGAGGGCATTCATGTCCTATTTCCTTAACTAGGAAACTCATATTTACGATAATTCCAATTGCATGTGAACGCAGCGTTAGTTAGTTGTTGTAGAGGTCAGATTGTTGTCTGTTCATATGTAATTGATTTGTGTGTTTGTTTTATCTGGTTACAGTCTCACCCAGGTACTAATGTGACTGTCCTAGACCTGTTTGACCGCAGTGCCAGTCTTCAGCCACTCTGGAAGCAAGTGGAGGGCTTTGCAGAAGCCATATATCCCATCATGCAGAATGCAGCTGATGGCATCCACCTCATCTGCTACTCACAAGGTCTATAACCAAAACAATAGTGTGTTAAGCATTAGATTAAGATAGGCCATGCTATGTTGTGAATATAGGCATGGCTAGGGTGCATTGTAAGGCACAATGTGCACCACATGTTGCAACAACATAACAGTCCGCCATGGTTTGCTGTGCAGCGATTAAAAAAACACCTTTTCATCCTATCATCTGTTGCTGTGCTGGGATTTTATGCAACTTTTAATGTACGTTGGATGGTCAAATCTCTTAAAAACATGTCTAAGCCGCTTTTTTCGCGTATTTGCGTTGTGACATTATTTTATTAACAATTTCTCAGGGTTTCTGCAGATCCTTAAAAAGTATTAAATTAGATTTTTTAAATTTGTCTTATTTTTACTTATGAAAGGTCTTAAATTTTAGATAACACTTTGACTTAGATATCTAAATACTTTACCAAATTAAAACTAATTAGCATTATATGATTTTTCTTTTTTTTTACTTTGTGGATTTGCTTGTTTGACAATTCATGGCATTTATAGCAGCATATTATGTAATCATGTTGGAGAAAGAAAGAAAGGATTAGTAGAAAATGGGTAAATGTAAGTTCAATTGAAAGTTCTTTCTATATCAAACAATAATTGCGATATCATCATAGACAATACATATCGCACAGCCCTACGCACATGTATATCGTCTGTGATGATATCGTAATTATTGTTTGTCACTCATGCTTTCGCCCGCGTGATGTATGCAGTAGTGCTGCACGATTAATCATATCGCAATTGCGATGTCAAGCCTATGCGATTATATGACGCAAAATTCTGCGATTTTATGAAATAAATAAATGCATGTGTGGACATGACAACCCATTCTCTCTGAGAGCTGTTTGCCCCATAGATATCCATATAAGGCTAGATGTCTTAAGGCGGAGTCTCGAACGGCATCACCGGTGGCCATCTTGTCACAGGGAAGCTTTCTGGCGAGCTCTGTGGTATCTGAAGTAAGGTGAGTGATCAGCACGAACACAAATCCAAACGGTTTGGTTTCTTACAAACTAGGGTTGGGCGGTATTACGGTAATATCGGATACCGCGGGATCTTAAAATAGCACCGGTATCAGTTTCAATACCGTCATTACCGGCACTTATATAGCCTATAATATATATATAATTTATTTATTGCCTAAAAAATGCTTATGTGTGGTTGCAGTTTGGCAATATTTCTGGTTCCAACCAAATGAGAAGGGAGAGGCGGTAAATACTGACGAGGCAATACCGCGAGAGATGTAAACACCTCTAACGTCGCATCTCCGAAACAACCGCCCACTCACTGCTGCCAGGATACATAAGCGCATTAAGTTTCGTATTTGTTAAAATATTATAATGTTATTTTTTCCATCTTTGTTGATTATGAAAAGTGAACAGCACAAATAAGATGGGATGCATCGGGTGTCAGACGATTTGACCACTTCAATAAATTTAGTTTTGTAAAAGGCCTCTTTAAAACGAATTTCGTTTTGTATAAATTGTATCTAAATTTTTATAAAATTTTCATCAACCAAACGCCTGGATTTAATATAATCATGACATGATGAGCATGCCGCTGTCACTTGCATTGAAATCTCATAAAAAAGGCTATGCCTCACAGACATGACAAATAAATAAAGCTTGAAATTTCTTTAAACGAAACAATTAAAAACGAAAGAAATAGGCAACTCACTGATTAGGCTAAGTAATCCATGATGTGCATTTCTCTCGTTCATACAGAGATGCGATCGTCAATTTCATTAAAAGAAACAATTCAAAACGAAAAGAAATATAGTCTGATTAATCAATGGTGTGCATTTCTCTCTAGGCGCGTTCATACGGAGATGGCGATCGTCAATTTCTTTAAACGAAACAATTCAAAACGAAAGAAATAGGCTACTCACTGATTAGGCTAAGTAGGCTAATCCACGATGTGCATTTCTCTCTAGGCGCGTTCATACGGAGATGCGATCGTCAATTTCAGTAAACGAAACCATTCAAAACGAAAAGAAATATAGTCTGATTAATCAATGGTGTGCATTTCTCTCTAGGCGCGTTCATACGGAGATGGCGATCGTCAATTTCTTTAAACGAAACAATTCAAAACGAAAGAAATAGGCTACTCACTGATTAGGCTAAGTAATCCACGATGTGCATTTCTCTCTAGGTGCGTTCATACGGAGATGCGATCGTCAATTTCAGTAAACGAAACCATTCAAAACGAAAAGAAATATAGTCTGATTAATCAATGGTGTGCATTTCTCTCTAGGCGCGTTCATACGGAGATGGCGATCGTCAGTTTCTTTAAACGAAACAATTCAAAACGAAAGAAATAGGCTACTCACTGATTAGGCTAAGTAATCCTCGATGTGCATTTCTCTCTAGGCGCGTACATACGGAGATGGCGATCGTCAGTTTCTTTAAACGAAACAATTCAAAACGAAAGAAATAGGCTACTCACTGATTAGGCTAAGTAATCCACGATGTGCATTTCTCTCTAGGTGCGTTCATACGGAGATGCGATCGTCAATTTCAGTAAACGAAACCATTCAAAACGAAAAGAAATATAGTCTGATTAATCAATGGTGTGCATTTCTCTCTAGGCGCGTTCATACGGAGATGGCGATCGTCAGTTTCTTTAAACGAAACAATTCAAAACGAAAGAAATAGGCTACTCACTGATTAGGCTAAGTAATCCACGATGTGCATTTCTCTCTAGGCGCGGAATACGGAGATGCGATCGTCAATTTCAGTAAACGAAACCATTCAAAACGAAAAGAAAAAGGCCACTCTCTGATTGTGTAATGATGTGCATTTCTCTCTATAGGCGCGTTCACTACAGAGATGGCGATCGTCAACTTCCATCTTTGCAGAAAAGTTTTATTAATAAAAATCAATGGACACGCGTCACCGGATTACAAAGGCACTTCTTGCTTGTTGCACGCACACAGATATTATGTTGAATAATGGTGGGCTCCGGCTCATAATAACAGTTAATGCCGTCGGCCTGACTCAGACACAACGTGCAGGGGTTGGGCTTGATTTTTTTTGTTGTTGTTTTTTTGCCCGATCTGGCATTCAGTTTCTGAACGGTGTAGGCACAAGCCAACAGTTTGGTGACGCCGTCTGAGCCCATTATGTCATTTTTAATTAGTCACGGTAATACCGTATACCCCGGTAAAATAGGGAGGCGGTTTGACGGTTTCAAAATTCGAATACCGCCCAAGCCTATTACAAACATTATTAACGTGGCTATAATTCCGAATGCTTGAACATGTATGTTATAATTAATCATATGTATGCAGTGTCATAACTACATCTCTGACGTTTATAACAAACCAAACCGTTTGAAAATCGGTAGAAAATTGAGCAAGTTATGGTTATTTAAAAGTACATGCACCATTAAAACACAATGTTACGAGTGAGCGAGCTCCCTGTGGCAAGATGGCCGCCGTGTGCGGACGTCGACCTCCATTGGCCAGCAGCGCGGACGAGACATCTAGCCTTTATTATATGATATCTATGGTTTGCCCATTTTCTACACTGCTAATAAAAAGAAGATCAGTAAGTTTCAGTTTAGGAAGTGGCGTGTATAGCGCGTATGGACTTTTTCCGGCAGCGTGGAGAACAGGTGAAGATGGATGCCGAGCAGACGGACACTGAACTGGTGGCCAGAAAAAAAAATCCACCTCTGTTATATGGCGATATTTTGGCTATAAGATAACCGAAACTGAGCAGAGAGAGCAGGGCTGCCAAATCTCACTAATTCAGCGTGAGACTCACGCAATTGACACCTCACATGCTCTCACGCCACACATCCATTTCTGTCAGGACCACTATCGTCGAATATGATTGACAATTAGCATACAGTTTGGATTGGCGGTATGGTTCCGTTCTGGGCAAGAACTCCCTGCGCATCCATGCAGCCTAGCATGGATAAGAGCAGGGAGAGCAGCAATAACTGTCGCATAACATTACATTTACCTCAGGAAAGCCATTTGATAGCACGTTTAGTTGGCTAGACAAATTATATATAGAGAGGAGTATTTTGCTAAATATGTGCAATATTAAATATTTCTTATATTTTTACTTGTATCATTAAAATATTGTAAGGTTGTTATTATAGCCTAGTATAAAACAAATTATATTTAATTTGAGTTGTTATTTTTAACCTTTAATAATAACAGTTGACAGGGCTCTCTGTATGTTTACAGCATTAGGTGAGATTATTATTATTATTATAATTTTTTTCTTGATAATTTTTTTTTTTTGACAATCACAATACACATCCTGCTTAAATGTCCCTGTTTGTCTGGACGGAATGTTCAAAATATCTTATTTTCATGAGCATACAAATGTTCTTATTTATAGTTCTATTTTTTGTATATTATTGTACTATTGAGACAATAACACGTTTGCAGTAATGCAAAGAAGTCATTATTTAATTTTGTAAAAAATATAATTTTAATTTGAAAACACTGAGTTGAGAAATACACATTTCAGCATTATCACTAATCTGTGCATTTTCCTTGAGAGTTAAGCAAGTTGACTCATGAAACCATTTGTTTATTATATCGCAATTGCATATCGCAATCACATTATTGACCTCAATAATCACAATATGAAATTTTCCCCAAATCGTGCAGCCCTAGTATGCAGTTATATGCCCCCAAAATTCAAGATATACAGGCATTTTTGTCCCGATGAGTTTTTGTCTCATATAAATATCATATGATGTATTTATTACGATATCACACAAGCAATGTCCCCCCCCCCCCCCCCCCCCCCCCCCCAAATATCAGCACGGTTGCAAATGTGATATTTAATTTATACAATAGTTAAACAATAAATTAACATAGTGAGTTCCATTTTAGTCAAAATATTGCCAATATTGTTCGTTTTTTTCTTTATTTCGCCAACAAAAATTTCAAAATGAAGCCACAGCAGAACAGTCTCCGAGCAACACACGGCGGTGATTCGTTGCTGAATGAATCCAAGTATTGAACGAATCGGTTTAATTCATGATTCATTGACCCATTCAATAAAGTTGGTCACTTGCTTCATTCCTAACTGAATAAGCCGTTTGAACAAATCGGTCAATGAATGACTCACTCATCGTTACCTTTATTTATACAGTGCTTTATACAATACAGATTGTTGCAAAGCAACTTAACAGTGACAAACTTTATAATATGCTATAAACTTTATAGCATAAATATTTAGTAAATAATATTATAAATCCCATCAAAATACAACATATTACTTATAAAAATATGAATAAACTTAAATATAGTACATTCATATCATTGAAAAAAAATTGCAATAACTTATGGGTCACTCTAGGCAGTCAAAAATTACTACCGTATTTTTCGGACTATAAGTCGCTCCGGAGTATAAGTCGCATCAGTCAAAAAATGCCTCATGAAGTGAAAAAAAACATATATAAGTCGCACTGGACTATAAGTCGCATTTATTTAGAAATTTATTTCACAAAATCCAAGACCAAGAACAGACATTTAATCAGGAAAGGCAAGTTATTCAACTACACAGTAGCACACAGAACAACAGGCTGAATAGGTGTCCAGTATGTTAACGTAACACATTAACGCCCGTTTCACACATACTCCGTTTGTAGTGCGTATATTTTTCCGTACCCTTGTTAACAGGTCAGAGCTTTCACAATGCACGCGGTTGCAGTCCGTCGATCCGTTCCAGGTGCGGTGCGTATACAGCAGTGCAGCGATCGTTTCCGCACCGAGTCTATTTTTGCTGTGCTGCACGCGCTGAATTAAAGTGACAGCACACGGTTTGTGGTCAAAATGAATACAGATTGACATGAAAATGTAGTAATTTTATCATAAATGCATTTAATTAAATACTAGCCTACTATTTTTTCACAGTCATCTTTTTACTTCAAGCGTTGGTAAATCAAGGAAAACTACAATTTACTTCAACAAGGCGACATAATGAACAACACTCGTCTCATTCGTGGAGGTGGAAAAACAAGTTATTTGTGACATGCAAGATTTATTGTATAAAGATTTAAATTATGCAAAAGAAAGGGTATGAGTCTGCTGTTTTTGTCAATTTTAAGTTTTAATTTAAAATGTATGCGATTTTAATATAAGTGCATGGTTAAATATTTTACCACTTGCTTGAGCAACTTAATATATAATTATATAGAAGTAATGCATTGAATAATAGTTTGTTTAAATTGTGTTTAAACGTGAATTCGTCTATTAAAGAGTATAAAGAGAATCGCAATGCTGACAAAAAACTTTTTCTTTTTTTAAAATAAAATTTGCTGATAACTTCTGGATTTGAAATACAATGTGTTTGGGGTTACAGCCGTGGGTCAGTTACGCACTGCAAACGCAGCTTATGTGAAAGCACTTTAGCGCGTGCTGCTCCTGCACAGCATATGCACCGCAACACGCACCGCACACGCACTGCACACGTTATTCAGCTACACAATAGCATAAAGAACAAATATCTGGGAGGCTGAATAAGCTAAATTAACATAAGCCAGCGAGTCCAACAAGCAAGTTACCAGTAAACAAGTTCACCAAGCTCCCGCGATCTCATTCCTCATCATTTTCTTCATCATCCGTGTCGCTTCTGAACAACTCCGCCAACTAGAGCGCCCCCTCGCGGCTGTAGACGGTAATGTTTTCTCTTGGTTCATCTCAGTCTGAATTAATTTTGATATATAAGTCGCACCTGACTATAAGTCGCAGGACCAGCCAAACTATGAAAAAAAGTGCGACTTATAGTCCGGAAAATACGGTAAACACCTTATGTGGTCATTTTTGACTGGCTAGAGCAGGGGTTTTCAAATTGGGTGAATGTGAGCCTCCCCTTAGAGTAGGTAAGGACAGCCGAGCCCCCCCTTCCCCAAAATCCCGTCCGCCTGCCCTAACCCACACATGCATCTGCAGTAAATGCCATCTTTTGTGTGTTCCAGGCAATGATGAGTTTCAATAACAACTGGTAAAATGTAAATATTATTTTATTTCCACAACTTTTTTAAAAGTGCATTCATAACCGATTCTTTGCAACAGTAAATCATTTCCAACTTCATGCAGGCCTAATTGAGGCTACTTTTAAAATCACTGAACATCAGTCGGCCTAACCACAAGTAAAAAAAAACATGCTTAACGTGTAATCGGCGCCAAAGCTACCGCAGACGACACCTGACGGCTGAAATCGGCACGGTGTGTCTGGGCTTTAAGCGCACATTTGAAGGAGATGCACATCGTCTCAAACAAATTCAGCACAATGGACAGCTCTCTGATCAATGAACGACAGCGCTGTTTGTTCACGGAACACACAACATTTAACAGTCAACTGCATTGAAGGCATGTTATCAGATTGAACAGATTATTTTTTACGATTTTTTTAAAAACGATTTCAGCCACATAAAACCTCAGATTTAAACAACAAACAAAATGCGCCATTCACGTCATTTGTGCTACAAGTGCGAAATCAACCCTATGGCCCAACCAATTTATGCATTCAAGACAACACAACTTGTCTTGGGCTGCACTTCAGAGAGAAATAAACGCAAGTCGTCCTCCATCTGCAGCCTTGATCTGTATTTGTTTTTAATCAGGGTCAGTGTGGAAAACCCACACTCACACAAGTAGGTGGAGGTGAAGGAGATTAGGACTTTCGTAGCCTTATTGGAGATCTGGGGGAACTCGCTCTCCACAGACAACCAGAAACGCGTGATCGGCATTTCTCCCAGTCTCTGCTTCAAGTCCATATTCGAGCTGAGCTCGACCAGGGCCTCCTCCTGCAGGCTCAGTCCATCACGGGGTGTGGCGGGGAAAGAGAACGGATTTCTCACCCACTGATTTCCCATTGCGTCCACTCCGGAATACTCGCCAAACTGGTCACGCAACCCATTCAAATGCGCAGTGATGACCGGTTGGACAGAGTTAAGAGGCAGCCCTGTCTTCTCCGCAACATTCTACAGGGTTGGGAACATTTCCACCGAACCTCGTTCAACACGAGCACACCAGAAGTCCAGCTTTTTCCTGAACCCAGACACTTGGTTGTGTGCCAAGAAGACGTGGCACTCTTTGCCCTGGAGAGAGGTGTTGAGGGAGTTTATCCTATCGAAGATATCGGAGAGATAGGCCAACATAGCAAGTCAGTTCATGTCTGCCAGATGTTTTGCCAGTGGGGAGTTAATCACGGTGAGGAAGAGAAGGACTTCTTCGCGCAAATCGCACAGCCTGGAGAGGACTTTGCCCCGACAGAGCCACCTGACCTCAGAGTGCAGGAGCAGCTGCTGGAAGAGCGCGCCCATCTCATTGCAGAGGATTGAGAACAGATGGGCATTTAAGGCACGCGATTTAATTAGGTTCACAATTTTGACAGCCTCATCAAGAACGGCATGCAATTCTTGGGGCATCCTTTTTGTTGCTAAAGCCTGGCGATGGATAATGCAGTGCTTCCAGACAGCCGCAGGGACAACTGCCTGCACCTGTTTTACGAGACCGCTGTGACGGCCAGTAATTGCTCTTGTCACATCAGTGCATATCCCACAACACCGGCCCTAGTCAAGGCAATTAATCTGGTAAAAGTTATTCAAGGCCTTGAAAAGTTCGTCAGCTGTTGTGCGGGCGGGTAGAGGAACGCAAAACAAAAAATCTTCCTGGACACTGTGCTCTTTGATAAACCGAACGTACACATCAATTGAGCACAGTGTGCGACGTCAATGGACTCATCCAGCTGAATGGCGTGAAAGGGGCTTTCACGAACACAGTCCAGGACCTGCTCTTTGACATCACAAGCCATGTCTGATATTCGTCGCTGGATGGTATTGTCAGAGATGAGGGCCGCGTCAAGTTTAGCAGTAGCTGCTTCTCCCAGCATCACTGAACACATAATCTCTAGCTGCAGGGAGTAGCAATGTTTCGCCAATGTTATGAGGTTTGCCAGCCTTCGCTATACGTAGCGCGACACGATAAGATGCTTCTGTCGCCTTCATGTTAATATTATACTTTTTTGTGACTGCAAATCATCACGTTTCATCTAAAAAAAACTCAACTGGCTTGTTCACTAAATTCGTGTGCTTAGTTTCAATGTGACGCCGAAGTTTGCATGGTCTCATGCTATCATTTGCTAGCACCTCCTTGCAGACCAGACACTGTGACAGAGGTGCAGCCTCAGACCCCGACCAGTGAAACCTAACTTTAAGTACTCAGGATCATATTTCCTAAATTTTTTGCTGGGTCCTGTCTCCTCCCTTAATGCTGACTTCTGTTGACTTGGGACAAGGAAACGACGCATTTTAAAGCTAATACTTGCACACACAATTACCGATATCAATAGAGCTGCATACAGTTATTTTTTCTTTGCGTGTTACGCCTCCCCTGTGGCTTTTTGGCGCCCCCCAGGGGAGACGCGCCTCACCTATTGAAAACCGCTGGGCTAGAGTGACCCAAAAGTTAGGTGCACCAGAGGATTAAGCAAAATATAAATTTTCTTTGAATTAATATGGCCTGGACAAGTATTTTGTTAAATGTGTGTGTATATATAAATATATAAACTAATTTCCCAGAGGTTTACGGCTTTTGTGTTTATCTGTAAAAGTAAACATTTTTAGGTTATAGAGTCTGTGCAATCAGGTCTGTTGTGTATTTCTTCCTAAAAACATTTTTTTTTTTTACTCTTTCTCATTTGTGTGTCACCTTGACTTATATAAACATTAAAGCAAGGGCATGTCTAAATCTGCTGCAGGTGGCCTTGTGTGTCGAGGAATCCTGTCCACTCTTCCAGACCATAATGTGCACTCTTTCATATCTCTGTCTTCTCCGCAGGCGGGACAGTATGGAGGTAACACACTTTCTTTAGTTCTGTTGAGGAGCACATTTACAAACTTGCTGACCTGATTAAACATTAAATTGAAAAGCTTTGACTCATTGAGTGTCATGTGAAACCATTCAATATTAGGAACTTTTGACTTCTTTTGAGAGAAATTGTTCTGTTTTGCTCATGTTTTATAAGTGATATTTGCTCTTTTTTTTTGTAGACACAGACTATCTGAAGTACCTCTTCCCTCAGTTTGTCAAATCCAATTTGTATCATGTATGCTATACTGCAGTGGGCCAGAAAATCTCAATCTGTAACTACTGGAATGGTGAGTGAATGGAAGGATCAGAAGATAGACACATAAATCATGCATCAGTCTAGCCTGGGAAAACCAGACAAACTTCCGGCAAATTTAGATTTGCTCTGCAAGTAGTCTGGCAAAGAGCCCATTCAAGCCGATTTCTAATCCGTCCAAATCGAGGCACCAATCAGAAACGTTGAGGTGGGCTTTACACGATGACGATCGCTCTGATTGGTTTTAGGTCTTTCCAATTGCCCCCAGAGGCATTTGAGCGTCGTCCTGGTGGAGCGCACCAACTTTTAAATGCATAATTATATTCAAATTGCAAACACATGAGGACAGTCTCCATGAAAGACCCACTGGCAGATGAACATGCTACTACATTTCTCTCCGAAACGGTAGGAAATTAAGTTAGATTTAATAGAGGATTTTACCTTTATTAGAGGCAGTTTACGTGACAGGATGCACGCGACAGATCCGTCCGATAAAGATGACGAAATAGTATGTCCCAAAGCTTGCCTACTTTTTTGCTACACATTCAAAAGTAAATACCTTTTCTTCACAAAAGGAGTACATACTTTTATGGCGTAGTGTAACTTAGGCGAATTGGGACGCAGCATATGGCTTTACACGATGACGATCGCTCTGATTGGTTTTAGGTCTATCCAATTGCGCCCAGAGGCATTTGAGCGACGTCCGTTGGTGACGCCCCTTTGTAAATGAGTTATTAATGAAGCTTTGCCAGACCATAACTCGATTACTACTGAGAATGGTCTGGTTTTAACCAGGCTAGCATCATTCAAAATTGTGGGGAAAATGAGGAAGCTACATATTGCCTTGTCAAATGATTGATCTATGATATTAAAGAGCTAAGGAATAAGTTAATGACAATTCACCTTTATTTTACATTATTAATGGTGCTTGCATCACTGTTAATATTGTTCCTCCACAGTGATTTGAGCAAAAACAGTAAAAAGTCCAATACATAACTAGCCCACACCATTTGTACTATGGCTAGAATGATCACACAAATCACAAATAACGTGGGTAAAAAAAAAAGCCCCAGCACAATAAAAGTCAATCGGCTAGGGCTAGGACTGTCAAGATTAAAGTAAAATATAAAAATTTAAATAAGTGTCAATTGCACCATTGCAATTTATGTGCCTCATGTTGCATCAAAGATTTATTTTTACTTGTCTTTTTTGCAGCGTTGAGCATTACAACTAATCACACATTTTTGTTGAGCATATGAATGCAATGGCCAATCAGATATGTTTGAAGTAATGTATATATAAATAGTCATTTTTGAAGAAGAAATCTGCTGAAAGCACTGGAGTTTTAGTGTACGCTCACTGACTGAATGTACTTTGGTAGTTTTCTGTATAATATATTTCTAGTTTGAATAACTGTTATAACTGAATAACTAAGATAGCCAGTATGAAGTCTTGATTTTCTAAAAATGCACAAACTAATTCATAAACAGTTCTCAACCGTTTGTGTCTGCTTGTTTAGCCCACAAGAATATTACATTTTCTGGTTATTCTATAAACCAGTATTTATATTCTTTATTACAATATTATGGGCAATAAATAACAATGATTAAAAAGGGGAATTTGGTGTACGCCAAGCTTCAGGAACATGGTTCCATTACTAAAAAGCAGAAAAAATTAAGAGCAGGGATCGGCAACCTTTTTGTCATGAGTGCCATTTTTAAGTTTCCTAGTTATTACCTTGCCAGATTTCCAATGTGACCCTATTGAACCCCACTACGTGTGAACAAAGTTTGCACATCACTGTTATTTTGATGTATGTGGAATGTTTAAAAGGAATCTATATTGAATACCTCAGAAATGTATAGCATTAACTTATTAACTTATTTTCTTCTAATTTTCAAAGCCAAGTGCAACGAATACAACAGAACAAACTGTAAGCTGTCATTGAAAAAGATTTAACTTGTGTGATACGTCTGCTGTCTTGATCTGTGTCCTGTTTTCAGTGGAACTTGATGAGCAGCAGTCCCGCTTATGGTTTGTCAGAGCTGTGTGCTTTCATTGATTTGCGCAGTTTAATTCACACACTTTAATAGTATTTATAGCTCCTAACTTAAAAACGTAAAATTTATATAATGAGCGAGTACACCATGAATCCATCTTCCAAACTGTGTTCTTGTCTTATCCTGAATCACTATGGTAGCCTATAATAAGTTTTAATATTCTGATTTAGCCATAGTACCTGTATGACTCGTCATATACATAAACGGAGAGAAGAAACTCCGGCTGCAATGTTCTATCGCAAGACGCATGCAGTTTTGTTTATTAATCGCTAGAGCACCAAAAGTTACATAGTGCGCCTTTGATAAAACAAGCTGTGTTACAATGAGGAATGGTTACCTTAAAATGTAGATCTGTATGCAGGTGCAAGGTACTTTATCTAAATTAAGTGGTGCCATAGGCTGTCGACCCCTGCTCTAGAGACTTCTGCACAACAATTGTACTTTTTTGTGTTAAAAGGTTCACTTGAAACGTTGTTTGCTGTTACAAGAAAAAAACACATGCACTGAAAAGTTATGTAGATGGTTGATTATTTGTATGACTAAGGTGTGTCTAAGGCATTGCAAAAAAGTGGCCGTTTTATTTCCTAGATTGATACTGCTTTTAAATTATGCAAACTGGCAATACATCTTCTTACCTTAAAATGCTATTGGTCTCAAATATTTAAATAAAAAACTATATATAATTTTTTTATCCCAAATTGCTTTTTAAGTCCCCCTGTGGTGAAAATCAAGTTTTAAATGTTGTTTATATGCCAATGTGGTGTTTTTAATATGGTTTAAGACCATGTTAAGTCCATGTGCAAATTCATAAGTCAACACCATTGCTGTGTATATTCTCCTTAAAACTGCAGTGAACCAAAGACATTCACAAAATTGCAGTTTGAAATCGCTGGTGTTTCTGACTTCACAAACTACCTTGTAACCAATCACGTCAATGTGTGATCCTCGAGTGGATCTCTGAGCTGGTTGTAAGTGAATCGAGGCGAGGCTAATTTACATAATCATAGAACCATGTATACTAAATTAGGCAATAGTGTAAAATCTATTTTAAGGCATGAAGAATATTTTTTCAAGGAAAAAAACGCTTAAATATGCCATTTTGGTGATCAAAGATGAGTTTTAAGGGATAAAATTATTGAATACAGGGGGACTTTAAATCCCTGATGTCATGCATGCTTAGAATGACATGAGGATGAGTAATTGATGATAGAATTTTTTTTTTGGGGGGTGGACTAGGGGCCAGAGGCAAATCTAGAATCTAGAATATCACACAATGAGACAATGAGTTGGCTCTTTTGACTTGGGCCAGTAAGCAACCACCCAGAACAACCAAATAGCCTCACACTAAAAGCACTCAGAACAACATAGTAACTAGCAATGCCCTGATCATTCACTGAGTGGTTATTTATTATTACAGCAAAGATATTATATTGAAAATTTCTAATATCTCTTTAAGACCATACGTGATGTTTCAGGGTTTTTTTTTTCAGACCCTCATCACAGAGACTTGTACATCAACAGCAGTGACTATCTGGCATTACTGAACAATGAAAGACCAAATCCCAACTCTACTGGTAAGACACCAGATCACAGTTCCAGCTTTTTAAAAAGTACATCTTCAGTAAGAAGATGGTAATTGTGATTTCCGTGGTTTTGAGTGTCAGAGCTTGTTTAATTTTTTCAATTGCTTTTATTGTTTGCAGTGTTTATAACTGGTTTGTGATGTAATATTCTCCTTGCATAGCTTGGAAACAAAATTTTCTGCGAATTAAGAAGCTGGTGCTGATTGGTGGTCCTGATGATGGGGTCATCACACCATGGCAGTCAAGGTTGCTTAAATCACTTGTCAATCATTTATCTTGAAACATGATGGCCTTTTTTTACTTTTTCTCAAAGGATTTTTATTATGTCTCATTTTCTTGCTTTTCAGTCAGTTTGGTTTCTATGATGATAATGAGACGGTCGTTGAGATGAAAAACCAGAAAGTAAGCATAATAAATATTACTTGGCCTTTTTTTGTAATTCTGGAGTGATATGTCCTCTGACAACATTGTTGAAATGTATGTATGTATGTATGTATGTATGTATGTATGTATGTATGTATGTATGTATGTATGTATGTATGTATGTATGTATGTATGTATGTATGTATGTATGTATGTATGTATGTATGTATGTATGTATGTATGTATGTATGTATGTATGTATGTATGTATGTATGTATGTATGTATGTTTTCTTTCTTTCTTTCTTTCTTTCTTTCTTTCTTTCTTTCTTTCTTTCTTTCTTTCTTTCTTTCTTTCTTTCTTTCTTTCTTTCTTTCTTTCTTTCTTTCTTTTCTTTCTTTCTTTCTTTCTTTCTTTCTTTCTTTCTTTCTTTCTTTCTTTCTTTCTTTCTTTCTTTCTTTCTTTCTTTCAAACATGAACCTATTCAGGAACTACAGTGCATTCAGTATTCAAGTATTTAGTTTCTCATGCCTTAAGCTAAAATGCTTTAATGTTTTCCTTCACAATCTACACATCATTCCTCTTAATGACCGTCTCAAATACCTCAAAAAGCGTCTTTGTCATATTATTGTCTTGTTAGAAAACGAACCTTTACCCAATTTGAGGTTTAGATCAGGTTTTCATTAAGGATATCTCTGTATTGCCCTGTGTCCAACTTCTATGCTGACCAGTCCCTGAAAAACACCCCCACAACATGATACTACCAGCAGTATTGTGTAGGTGATGAGCGGTGTGTGGTTTCTTCAAAACATGATGCTTGGAATTGGGGTCAAACTGTTTTCATTTCACTGAATCAGTGCTTTTTTCCCCCTTCAATTTCTAAACAGGTTTTCATGTGTCTTTAGGCTCACCACTCTGCCATAAATCCCAGATTTCTCAGTTTGGCTGGGAGGCCTGCTCTAGGAAGAGTCCTTCCATGTAGTAATTATAGAGGCCACTTTGGGAAACTTCAATGCAGAAGATGTTTTTTTTGTTTTTGTAGTCTTGCCCAGATCTGCCTCGACACAATTCTGTGTCTTCTCTCTGCAGGCTGTTCCTTTCAGGTTTTCTGGTAGGAATGACCCAAGAGCAGACAGATGCTTAATTAGACTTTATTGAAAAGTTCAGAAACTGAAACAATGTAAGCCTTCTGGCTCCAGGCCAACTCAAGAGCATAGACAGAAGAATAATCACCCAGGCAAGGGTCAAACCAGAAATCTGCCTAAACAGCGACCAAATCTAAATTGTCAGCAAGAGGGGAGGTTAGACAGACAAGCAGATTAGAGCCAGTGGGAGATAACAGGGCAGTACCAGATTGACTTCCATCAAACTAGTGTAAAAAACATTTAAAAGGTGATCCAGAGAAATGGGATGAACCTGAGCTAAATATACCCATCATAGCAAAGGGTCTGAATACTTGCATACATTTATTAAAAAGAAAAACCTGAAAGGTTACAAAGTCAAAACAATTACGTTTTTTGTTTTATGTGGAATGGAGGGTAAATTGATGTGAGAAAAAAAAAATTTGCTAAAATTGTAAAATTGCTGGTTGCTGTCGCAGGTAATTCACACCTGCATCTCTCTCTCTCCTCGATAATTAATTCAAATAAACGCTATAGTTCATTCATTCAAATTAATGTAATCTTCCGCACTACTTTATCTCTGTGTCTGATTTTAAGTGGGCGGAATGCTAGATCTAACGTGTAGTAACTGATGAAAATAACCATAATTTTTAGCCTTCCGGTCAAATATTGTGCTGCAAAAATCAAATGCAAATGGCCATGATATAAGCAGGACAACCCATGGCTAGCTATGCATTAAATGTTTTGGATGCACTCAGTTCTTTGCCTCAACATCGTGCATTAAAATTGTTTAATGCACATCTAGCTGTGGATTATCCATTACATATCCATGCCTGTATTCACAATATAGAACTGCTTCTTGTCCCCGTAGCTTAGGTCATATTTATCAGCTTTACCTCATGATTCTGGCATGTTTTCCAGGTGTTTTTAATGGACTTATTTGGGCTGAAGACGCTGTATGCTCGAGGAGATCTGGCTCTTTGTTCAATGGCAGATGTTGCACATGTCTTCTGGCACTCCAATGAAACCGTGTATAAAACCTGCATTGAGAAATGGCTTACGTAGATACTGACACACTCACACAAAGATCTACACATGATCACTAAAGATCATTCTCTATTATTAATTCATACATATTATGAATACATACGTCTTGCAAATTTTGTTACAATATGCTAATGCATTGCATCAGAACACATTTCTGTTACTGTGCCCATTGAATGTCTCTACAATAGAGACACAAACTCAGTTTTGATTATATGTTAAAATATACGCATAGAAAGGTAAACACTAAATATAAGGAATAACCATCAGTGCCTGATTTCTCATTTTGCTAAAGGGTTTTGGTCTTAATCACTATTTTTCAATGTGTGTAATTATTTATTTTTTAATTCCTCTTTATATGTATGTAATGTGTTTGATGTGGACTGTGCTGCTGCAGTAACATTCATGCCTTGCATAGTTATTGGACATGTTTTGCTCTGTCTTTGTCTAAAAATGCACATAGTAAGTGCAATGAGAAAGGAGAAAAAAGGGATATACATAAAGGAAATATGGAAGGAAACTCATGGAGGTGCTGTTGAATTTGCTGTATAACATTACCTCTCATTTCTCATCCTTCAATCCTCAATCCCAACATTGTTTACCATAAAGGGATTTGTCTCTGAACATTTAATTCATATTTAATGTCTGCTAGGATATTTTACTGTTATTTCATGCTTGAAGATAACCTTGCTTTAACAAGGTGTTCTGTTCACATAGTAGTCACTTTAACAGTTTTAGAATTTCTAAAAGGGTTTGATATTTTTAAGCACAATTTGATTATAATGCATTTAAAAGTGTGCTATACAGATGAGTACTGTACAAAACATATTTAGCCATATTTATTGATATCATAGCAGTGTTATGTGTATTTTTTTATGTGTTAGGCTATTTTAACTGTTTTTAATTAAATGGAGGTTAATGGATAGTTTAACAAAAGTATATTGTCTGAAGTCTTGACAATTGAAGTACACTTTTCAGCTAAAACTGTTATTGTTTAATATTTCACATTCAGTATGACGCATCTCCAGTTTGTATATTTTGTAAGTGACTTAAGCTGCATACCAGTGTGCTTTACTGTTTTTACAGTTTAAGTTAACTTTCAGAATAAATTTCTTTTTTTTATGTCAGCAGTGTTGTCATTTGTCGAAAGTCGCTTATGCAGTTTATTTTACGCCTATTACGAGCGTTTGTGACATTGAATGAAATTTCATGTGAAAAGATTTCTGAGATGTGACCCTTGCATAATCTAGAAAATGGTCATTTTAGCTTGGAAATAAATTATTTAAAATATAGCTGTATATAACACATACAGATGTATTTTAGTATTTTAAAGTTTAGTATCACATGCAGTGTGTGATTTTTAGCGGCATTTAGTGGTGAGGTTACGAATTATAACCATCAAAAGTTACGGTGGCCAACAGGAGAAGATGTCGTCGTCTGAGACAGCAGAGAGTAGCCAGTTAAGCAATGAGGTTTCTTTACAAAGATAAATTAAGAAATGATGTTTACTTTGTTATTCAGTAAAACAATATGCTTATTGCAAATATTATTGTTATTTGTTCCACATAGTGTCTGTTTTATTTGCTGACATTAGCTAGCTTCTTTGCATGAAGAACAACATAGTGACGAAACGCGTTTGTCCGTTTAGGGCCACTGCAGAAACATGTCGGTGCAAAATGGCGCATTTCAATGTAAGGGGACCCGTGGTGTATGTAGATAGATATTGCTCATTCTAAGGTAATAAAAAACGGTTCATTAAGTAAGGTCTTTATACACCACTGAAAACATAGTTATGCATATTATATTGCATTTCTGTCTACAGATCCTCCTAAATATTACACAATATTAGAACGCACCATAGTACTGAGACGGCTCTCATTAGAGTCAAATGATTTGCTCTTATCATCCGATCTTGGTTGTATCTCTCTATTAGTGTTACTCGATCTTAGTGCTGCATTTGATACCATTGACCACAACATTCTTTTAAATAGACTCGAAAATTATGTTGGCATTAGTGGAATTGCATTAGCATGGTTTAAATCATACTTATCTGACCGTTATCAGTTTGTAGCAGTAAATTAAGAGATGTCTTATCGATCAAAAGTTCAGTATGGAGTACCACAAGGCTCAGTACTAGGACCGTTGCTGTTCACTCTGTACATGCTACCCTTAGAAGATATCATTAGGAAGCATGGCATTACTTTTCACTGTTATGCTGATGATACTCAGTTCTATATGTCTTCACGCCCTGACGAAACTTACCAATCACAAAATTAACAGAATGCATAGCTGATATAAAAAACTGGAATACTAGTAATTTCCTATTACTTAATTCTGAAAAAAGATAGATTCTAATTATTGGACAAAAAACTTCCTCACATACTAACATAGAATACTGTCTAACACTTGATGGCTGCTCTGTTAAGTCTTCGTCGTCAGTTAGGAACCTGGGTGTGCTCTTTGATACCAATCTTTCATTTGAAAGTCACGTGTCTAGTATCTGTAAAACCGCATTTTTTCATCTTAAAATTATATCTAAATTACGTCATATGCTCTCAATGACAAATGCGGAACAATTAGTTAATGCGTTCATGACATCAAGGCTAGATTGTTGTAATGCTATTATGGATGGTTGCCCTGCATGCTTAATAAACAAACTACAGCTGGTCCAAAACGCAGCAGCTCAGTTCTTACCAGAACCAGGAAGTATGACCATATTAGTCAGTCTGAGCCCCTCCCTCTGTCGACCGGCCTGCCACAAGGCTCCATATTATCCCCTGTCTTATTCTGTATGTACATTAACGATCTACCACTGGTGTGCCCGGAGGTTAAAGGTATAGCGGAGGATTTTAGATAAGACCCGCCCTCTCCACTTTTTGAAAAGTTTGATTGATTCACCAGAATGATTGACAATTAGGAGGACCAATAGTTTAGACTACCCACCAGGAAGTAAAACATCCTCCGCTATACCTTTAACATTCAAATGTACGCGGATGACACAGTTTTGTATGTACATGGATCTTCAAAAACTGAGGTAGCTGAAAAGCTTACAAATGTGATGGTTAAAGTAACAAAATGGTTGAATGAATCATGTTTACAACTTAATATGTCAAAAACTGTGGGTATGTACTTTACAAAATCACATAAGGTAAACAAAGATGCAGATATTTTAGTGTCAGGGGAAAAAATACAAATAGTCCAAGAATACAAATATCTTGGCATTTATCTAGACACCAAACTAAATTTTAGATCACATATAAAGCAAACGTGTAAAAAAGTCAAATTTAATTTAGCTAACTTCCGATTTATTAGAAATTCAATGTCCATTCAAGCGGCCAAAACCTTCATGCACTCAATGATTCTATCTTATTTTACTTATTGTTTAACGAGCTGGTCCCAGTCTAACTCGACTACTCTGAAACCACTACAATCTCTATACAAACAGACACTCAAAGTACTTGATAAGAAACCGAAACATTTTCACCACTGCGCTATTTTATTAAAATACAATATTTTAAGTTGGGAAAATTTAATAAAGTTCACAAATTGCTGTCAGGTCTATAAAATCTTACATGGAATGGCCCCGCCACCCCTTGGCGATTTTGTTAAACTTAGAACAACTACACACAGAATCACCAGAGGAGTGTCAAGAGGTGACTGTATTATTCCACTTAGAAAAAGTGCTTTTAGTCAGTCCGCCTTCTCTGTTAGGGCTTCTCAGGAGTGGAATACCATTCCGTCATCAATCAGAGACATTAATACATATAGCCTTTTTCGATTACATCTGAAACGTTGGCTTATTAGTAATCAGACCTGTCAACACTAAAGTCTTGTTTTTGCCCGTTTGTGTTACAGTTGTGAATGTGTGTTTTTGTTTTGTGATTTAGATTTTTTATTTTTGTATAAACTTGCAATGATGTTAAAACTGATCATCTTCATATGCATCTAACAAATGGTTTAATCTGTTACACCGACAATGCATGCTACTTGCTGCTACTGCTTGTGTATATTATTAGGATGCTTTTCAGAACAAATTTTAGTGAGATTCTATATTTTTATAATTATCTTCTACTGCAGCTACGCTGTAGCAGACATATTTGTATTTACATGCAAACTCTTAAAAAATTTGTATTCTCCCTAGGGTGCCACTGTACATCTGGCAACCAGGACTACAGATGAAAATTAGCCACTGGCTAACTCTGGCATGTTACAGGCATACATACTGTTGTTAATATGCATTGTCCTGGTAAATAAATAAAATAATAATAATAATAATTAGTCCGGTTCTGTCAACACTGCATTGGCTCCCTATTAAACATCGTATACATTTTAAAATATTGCTGATTACTTACAAAGCACTAAATGGTTTAGCTCCCCAGTACTTGAGCGAGCTCTTAACGCATTATAGTCCTTCACGTCTATTGCGATCTCAAAATTCCGGCCAGTTGATAATACCTAGAATATCAAAATCAACTGTTGGCGATAGATCCTTTTCCCCTTTAGCACCAAAACTTTGGAACAGTCTTCCTAACATTGTCTGGGAAGCAGACACTCTCTGTCAGTTCAAATTTGTTCAGTTCTAGATTAAAAACACATCTCTTTGACCTAGCATACATAACACATTATAGACTTATATAATTCAATGTTAGGCTGCATAGATTAGGTCAGCCGGAACCGGGAACACTTCCCATAAATCCTGATGTACTTGTTACATCATAAGAAGGATGGCGTCTACGCTAATATTAGTCTCTCTGTTTATTCCAGAGGGTTAGGTTTACCGCAGTCCATCGGATCCAGGCCGTATCCGGATCTGGGGCCTGTTTCAGAAAGGAGGTTAAGTGAAAACTCTGAGTATGTTAACCCTGAAATGAGGGAAACTCTGGGTTTTCTGTTTCAGAATGGGAGGTATGTTAAACCTGAGAAAGCAGAGTAAGTCAAGCCCGTTTCTGAAAGAGAGGTAACTTATACTCAGAGTCAGTTACCATGGTAACTTACTCTGTGAACCTAACCTGGTCAGGAGCAGGTTTTCTTCAGTAAACCCAGAGTTTCTATCGGTCTCCTCCCCTTTTTTAAAGAGGAAGTGGTGTTTAAACACCTCATTCATTCTTTCAGTACATTTTTATTAATAAAATTAATATTTTATTAATAAATAAAATGTTGCTATTTTTACTGCAGTTTAAAAAAAATTATAATAAGATGAAGTCTATATAACTCCTTAACTGGCAACTGAAAATACAGTAGTAGATTAGAGTTACATAATGTAGTTCTAAACAAATTCTACAGAATTAAACTGTGGCATTTACTGGAAATCACTGAACTGTGTTCATCTGTGCACCAGAAGTTGATGGACCGTCCTCCTGCTGTTCTTCCACACTCTGGGGGCGGGGGAGAGATAAGAATACCCGTTTATACTTAGATTTAAACTTAGATTCTATAGGCTACTCCACATAAAAATGTGAAATAATCAGAATGTGTAGATTGTTTGATGTGTAGACACATAATATTAACATTACCTCTGTAGGCCTCTCTGTGGCAGCAGAAACTCTTTATCCCCATCGTCCTGTGAAGATGAGCATTTGGTTGAGTGCACTTTATAACACTATTTATCATAATTTCTGGTGTATTGAGTAGGCTACTTACAACTGCCTGGGGTTCTGTTGGGACAGGAGGCTCCAAAAGACATATATTACCATCAGAATCTGTTGGGACCAACGAAAAACCCAACCCAAAGTAAAATAAATGGAAATATCAAAAATAACACGTATGTAAACCTCTACATTTTATGAGGCCCTTGGATCTTGGGGAGTGACTGGCTCTGAAGTCCCTCAGCCAAAAATGCTGCTGCACTGCTAGACACTGGATGCTTTAGTTATTTAATATCTCAAATGTTTGTAAAGTCAGGTAGCCTACACCCATGTACACTCAAGCCTTACTTGATTGAATTATGTTTTTATATTTAATTTTCAGCTGCTGTCATGTTCTTTTAATACCTGCAGGATTGCCCCTACATGAACATTAAAATTAGGTTGAATAACATACTGTTCTTCCAGTTTCACCTCTGATATTATAACAGTTGGGTAAGTTACTTGTATTACTAACTACAAATGACATCTTCAACAGTGTAATTAGATTAATGTAATAATGACTATCTTTAGAAAGTATTGGTCTACTTATTACTAAATCCCATATCAACCTCAACCATTTGAACAATACAAGGAGAGACAAGAAACTGCACTTTTAATGCTTTCAAATAAACAATATACAATTGCATGAATTATTCTTGAATTGACCAAAGTGTGTAGAGGGAGAATGTTACATTAAAAATATACCTTTTAAAAATGTATGTTAAATATACAGAGTTGCTCTATAGTCTAATATAATTACATCAGATTTTACTTTAAATTACTGAAGAATTAAGAGTAATCCCTTTAATTAAATTACAGTATTAATGTTCTAATACTGTAAAATTACAGTAATAATGTTCGTACTGGTGAGAAATATGAAGACCTCTTTTTGTCTGGCGCTGTTGCCATGGTGACTCATAATATCTGTGCTCCATTGATAATGGCTTTTTATAGTTGTGGTGCACACGCTTAACTCAGAGTAGGTCAACTCAGAGTTGAATGAACTAACTCATTTCAGCTGTTCTGAAACCGAAAACTCAGAGTTTCCCATCTCAGGGTAAGTCAACTCAGAGTTCAAGTTTTAACTCAGAGTTGGTTGAACCTCCTTTCTGAAACAGGTCCCTGATGAAGGATCTGCGCCCGGACATGACGACAACGCAGTCCTGAAGTGTTAACAGTCTCTCCCCTGTGAAGGCCTCCTTCCCCTTCCCCTTCCCCTTCCCCTTCCCCTTCCCCTCCCCCTCCCCCCTCCCCCCAGATATTGTTAACTTATAACACTATATTATATAACACATAACACTATATAACTCTTATACAGGGTTTTTCTTTCTTTCTTTAATAAAAAATATCTTAATTTGTGTTCTGAAGATGAACGAAAATCTTACGGGGTTGGAACAAAATGAGGGTGAGTAATTACTGACAGAATTTTCATTTTTGGGTGAAATAACCCTTTAAACTCTGCAGGACAGTGGCCCTCCAGGACAGAGTTTGGACACCCCTCTCATAGCCCAACTGGTTGTTTGTTTGTGGAACTCCTTTGAAGGTGTGAGTTGAGAGTCCTATTTAAACTTTCTGTCCTTTTCGTTACAGCAGAATAAAGGGGCTCCCATTGTGACATGGGCAGCCAGCCATCATGTATGCCTGCTGTTCACTACAGTCCTATTGTTTGGTGTGCACCAAGGTTCGGGTGGCAGCGTTCACACTGATTTAAATGACCCACGCTAACAGAGCAATTGAATAAGATGTTGTACCTGCTAAGTGTGAGCACACCCAAGGTCAGAATAAAATCAGATGTAGCTATATTATTAGTCAGGTTAATGCGTATGATGTCAATTACATGATCAGTCAATTCAGAGATGATCAATACAAAACATAAAATTCTCAAAGATAAATGCAGAGCAAGAAATGCTTACCTGACATTAAAAAATATAAACAGCAAATTCTAAATTATCAACAATTTAATATAATATACTAAGATGATAATAGCCGTAAAACTATTATCCACTATAGACATCCTTTTAGGTTGAATATTTTTGCATCATTGAATGGATGAATGTCTTTTTTGTTTTAAAGTCAGGTGTTTCTATTTGAACTAGCATGTATTTTTGTAAGCAGTTTCATCAAACTTTAACTTACATTATCTGAGTTTTCAAGATTTTCCAGTAAAAACTTATGAGCTATTCGAGTTCATTACTCTTTGACTGCTATATTTCTAATATTAAAGTTGCATTACATTAGGAAAAGGAGAAGGGAAAGCCCTGATTAAGATAAGGTATGGAGATTTTGGCAGGAAAAGTGGGATGAAGATTTGAAAGGTAGGAGATATTATAAAATTCAAAAATCAGTTTAAATAAAGATCAGAAGAGAGGAAATAATAATAACAAGACTCAGATTAGACCACACAGGATTAAATAGTTTGTTGGCTGTTCTAGGGGAAAGAAATATAAATAAGTGTGCTAACTGTGGATATAAAGAAAATGTAGATCATGTCATCATGTAGGCCTACTGTTCCATATTAATCTGACAGAAGAAACTTACATGACAAAGTAAGAGAAACAGGACGGGCGTGGGGTAGTGGGAACAGAAGGGTAGGAAGAAGGGGTAAGAGAGATCAGGAGGGAACTTTTCACCTTTTTAAAATGCTCTAGATTGAATAATAGAATGAGCTAAGTGACATGGTGATACACACTCTTGTACAGTAGGTGGCGGTATGCACCTTTAAAAGTTGTTTGCGATCCGCCAGAAAACGAAGAGAAGAAGAAGCCGTTTTGTTCCAGACCACTTTTAGACACGCACTTGCGAACTTCCCTAAGCACTTCCCCTCGGAGGAATCCCTGCCGCCATTTTGTTCCCTCGATTTTGACCATTTTGACCGAGGGAGCGAGTCCACTTCAAATGTACACTTCAGGCACCTATATGTCCCACAATGCAGTACGATTGTGACGTTACCACAGATCTCGTCTAATCACCACCACAACAGACAACTCTATGATATATTAATTATATATATTTTTTTTATTTAAAACAACCCCAACACACATAAACATTTGAATGCTGCATTAAACAAATTCTTAAAGGGAAAAAAATGTAAATATTAAATCAATTCCGCCAGTAGTGGGCACTCATGCAACGTAAGCAATGACGTACATCCGAGTGAACGAGACGGAGGGAAGTTAGCAAGTGAAGGGCATGAAAATGTTGTGTTTTTTTTTTTTTTTTTTTTTTTTTGGTTCACGCGGACTTTAATCAAATATGTTTATTTATTTATTATTATTATTTATTTATTTATTTATTTTTTATTAAAATTTTGCCAGTAACATTTGACATTTGAAAACATAGTATTATATTCCAACGAAAGTTAGCCTTTAGCAATGAATAAGAACAAACAATCTGTTACGAGGGATTTCGAATAACAGAATAAACATAAATAAATAAATAAAAATCCAGATAAAACAACAAATAAAATAATAATAAAATACAATAACAATTATATCAAAGATTAAATAATAATAATACATAGACAAATAAATAAGTAAATACTTCTTTACTCAAGTAGGGGGTAGGAAAGCTCATCTAAAGATTATATCTCAATTTACAGGTGATTCAAAACCTTATTTAAAATCTGGTATGTTTTAACTGCTTTTTTGTTTTGATTTAATTTACAGAGGGATTCAGCATAACTTTTTAATTCAGAGCAAAATGCAATAAAATTTGGGTTTGAAGCTGTAACTTTACACTTATGATTATGACCTTTTCCAAGCAAGCACAGGATTTTAATAGCATTATTTAAAGGAACAGAACCAGTGTTACATGACAAAAACAGGACCATTTCTTCAGTGATGTCAATAAGGTTATTAAGGATGTAAAGATTAACATTGAAATCTCATTCCAAAATGGTACTGTAAAGGGACATTTAAAAAACAAATGAATCACTGATTCATTTTCAGATCCACAAAAAGAGCATTCTGGGTGAATATCCATAAATTTAGATAAAAATAACTTGCAGGGGTAAAAATTATGAAGGATTTTAAGGTGAATTTCTTTTACTTTGTTTGGTATCACAAACTTATTGTGAATAGACCATATGTTAGATAAAGATAAAGAAGGATATATCCGTTTCCATGAAGACACTGCTTTAGGAGAAATACACCTACTATATACATATAGAGAGTAATGTTCTTCTGATATGAATATTATTGCATTTTTTGTCTAACAAGTCAATACCATCTATCATTAATTGAGGAATGTCTTCCTTTAAAGGAGACAATTTTGGACTGGAACGCAGCATTGCTCCATACTCCGTTCCAATCGGTGGCGGTAATGCACCGAAAGCTGGTTTGCCAGCCAACCGCTATAAAACATTGGAATAAGAAGACTGCACGTTCTCTTTCTTCTCGGAGTGGCGAGGTGTTCGGGAGCAGAGACTTGTAAGTGAGAAATAACGCTTGGTTTTTATGGAAAATGATGGCCTAAATGACCATTCACTGCATAATGTACTTCTCTCACAATATTTCGCACACATTAATCGAACACGGCTCTCTGTTCGATGGGTTAAATATTGAAATATGTTGAAAAGTCTAATCTTTTCACGTGGTCTTAAATTTTGGAACACGAACCGAAATATGACCTAATGTGTTAACTTTAAGTCTATTCGCTTTTATATGATAGCCTAATGCTAAATATGATATGATTCAGCATGATTTATGTGCACTCCTGACACAAAAATAATAAATTACTGTCGCATGTGCCAACGCGCGGGATTCACTTAAATTTTTTTTTTAAAGTTACTTTTAGTTATAAAATAAAAGTTCCTTTTAGTATAAATATACATGCAGGGCTCTGCACTGCATTGTTTAGCACTTGTACATGCATTTACACTGAACAAACAAATTGCATAGGGCATAGGCTAAATGCTATGAGATTAATGTTATACATAAATTGGAATATAGAAATTATAAAAATAGAATGATACTTTAGAATGATCACTGCAGGAGTCATCAAGCAACACTTTTGTTTTGAATAGACAACCTCTAGTAGCGAAAAATGACAGTGTGCCTTTAAGCATGTTTCTGTTTTTGTACAAAGTTTATTATACTTGAGGTTTGAAATAGAATTGAACTTCTAACCAGGTGTGATGCTGTAGTGACTCTCATTTCTTTCCCTTGGATTCCCTTGGATCAAATCGTTATTTCTTCTCCTCATTTAGGATTACATCACTGTTAGAGAAGTATACCAAGTACCTTCCCCATTCTGGCTGTCACTACTCGCACGTTTCTATAAGGCCTGGTGCCCCATAGTGGGGCAAATGACAAACTCTGATGCGCGACTCTGATAACGGTAGCTGTTGACCGTACACATCAAGAATGCATTCCAGATCATCTAACTCTACAGGAGAGGTGGGTATGTTGACAGACTGAAGGCAGTTGTTCATTTTTAAGATATAAATGAAACTAACTCTTTGAAAAGTTGTCTAAAGGGCGAGACTAGAGTCACATCTGATATTGTTCATTGTCCTGGTGTGCTATAGTACTCGCAGAGTAACTCTCTGCTTATTCATTGGCTGCTGCTTTCCATTGCCCAGCCAATCACCAGCTCAGAAACATGCTAATTTGTGGGATTTGTCTGTTTTTGTACAAAGTTTCTTAGACTTGAGATTTGAAATAGAATTTAACTTTAACAAGTTGTGAAGCTGCAAGTTTTTAACAGCAGTCATTTGCAGTTTTGGTTAATTACACCGAAAAATACTGGCTTTGAAACAATTTTCACGTAGAAATTTAGCAAAAAATGTTAAATCATTTTTTACTGTGTAGGATAAAAATGCTTGGATTATCTTTTTTTTTTTTTTGGTGGTGACCATTTTGTCATGTCACACCTGGTTAGGACAATTAAGTTTCTCCGTGTTTTCCTGAGCCTTGCTTTGTTGTCTGTAGCGACTCTCATTTCTTCCTTTGATCAAATAGTTATTTCTTTTCCTCATTTAGGATTACATCACTGTTAGAGAAGTATACCAAGTACCTTCCCCATTCTGGCTGTCACTACTCACATGTTTCTATAAGGCCTGGTGCCCTATAGTGGGGCAGATGACAGACTCTGATGCGAGACCCTAATGACGGTAGCTGTTAAGCGTACGCATCATGAATGCATTCCAACTCCTTTCAGGAGAGGTGGGTATGTTGACAGACAGGCAGTTGTTCATTTTTTCAGAGACAAATTAAACGTACTTTTTGAAAAGTTATGTCTAAAGAGCGAGACTAGAGTCACATCCTGATGTTTCTTATTGTCCTGGTGTGCTACAGTACTCGCAGAGTAACTCTCTGCTTATTCATTGGCTGCTGCTTTCAATTGTCCAGCCAATCACCAGCTCAGAGACAAATTCTCCAACTTTTTTTGATCCTTGTTACTGTTGCAGTTGTTCACTGGTTGATCAATTGTAATGTGTTGTTGCCCCTTTCAAACTACAGATGTTGGTGAAAGCGATCATTAATTGCATCCCCCGTGCCGCTCAGGAGGCAGGCTGTAGATGCATCTTCCCTTCAGAGTCAACCAGGTATAAACAACTATTACATAGAAGAAATGGAATACCTGTTCACTTTTGAAAAGAATACAGTAATGCAGGGAGTTCTTAGTGTTCAATTATGTCACCAGTATCAGGTGGTTCGTTGCTGAATGAAAGAATAATGCAGTCATTAAAGCAAACCGTAATAAAATGTGTAGGGATGCTCCGATCAGGATTTTTGCAGCCGATACCGATTTCTTGTCATGGTGATCAGCCGATACCGATGCTTACTTAATATAAGACAAAGATAAATACAAACAAAATTGAGAAAATTGAGCAGTCTGATGCAGCCCACAATGTTGTTGTTTTTAAAACATTGTCCAGTAGTAAACTTTGGAGGACAAAATAAACATTTAATCACCTAAAATGGAGAAGTTTGATGTAACTTAAGCATTGTCCAATACAAGTCTGAGCAGGAAAAAAATTATATAAAAAAAAAAGAAATAAAAACAATGTATAGATGCACCGATTGATCGGCTGGTGACCGGAATTGGTCGATTTTCACGTGATTGGCCATGACCGGTGACCGGCCGGTCAGTCTGACATATGCCGATTTTATGCCGGTCAAATGCACTCGGGCGCCGCATGATTAACCTTTTGAGCGGTACAGTGACAGTCTCATATATGGGATTTTTATTTCTGTTCCCCCTGAGAGTACGGTGCCACATTTAGATTGTTCAATGACGTTGCATAACTGCCAGATTGAAACTGAGCTTTCGCGCGTTGGCTGGCGCTGAGCCAGAGTCGGACGCATTCAGCGCTGTCATATCACAACTAAGCAGTGTTTTCAACCTCATAATGTTTATTTTAGGTTTCAGATATTTAAATATACATAAGCACGAGTAAAACAATACATTTGGAGTTTGTAAAATACACACTGATGTCTGTGGAAGCAGCAATAACAATCTATTCAAATATAATTTACCGACATGTGCTATTCATATCAGACAAACATAGTGGAAGTAACTATAAAGTTTACTCTATTCTTCTCAGTTCACCGGCCACTTTCTTGCATTTATTTCGGGAGAAACTGATGAATTCACGTGCTGTAAATCCGACTGACAGGACAACATTGCGGCGCCCATCTCATGTTATAGATCAAGATTATTTATAAAGGTTTTTAAACGACCAAACATAATCACTTACACGTATTTGAGAATTGGAATATCAGCACAACACAACACACTCAAATCATACAGTATTATTGTGGCTGTGGTGTATCGCGTGACGCGCCGCCATGGAAACATTAAAGGGAACGTTCACCTTGAAAAAACTCACTCTGGGGGTGGGGGTGTCAGTTAGAATATTTTAAACTTACCCGTGAAAGGGTTAAAGAAAAGATAGAAAAAAAATATTTGTGTGTGCTGTAAAGTGGTTAGAAATTGTTTTAATCGGAATCGGCTAAAATCGGTATCGGCAGGTCAAACTCAATGAAAAATCGGAAATCGGAATCGGCCTAGAAAATTGTAATCGGTGCATCTCTAAAAAAAATTTAAACTCCTAAAAGAACGAATTGGAGTAGTTTGATGTAACTCATTAGTAGGGATTAGGGCTGGTCCGAATACCATTTTTTGAGCTTCGAAGCTTCGTTAGTAATGAACATCGAATATTCGAAGCTTCGGAGAGAGGGTGCTGAACATATTCTTCTCTCTAATAAAGGCAGTATTCTCTATGTGTCGGTATGTCCGTTTGCATTTTGATTATTTCGAGAACCGTTTATCCAATCGACGTCACTGGGAGTGCAGTGTCGCATTTGGTGTAATATAGATGGACATGCGACACATTCAGAATTAATCAACTTTTAATAAACTACAGAACAGCGCGAGCGGGAAGCGGCGCGCCTCACGCTCCAATAACGGACACTGCACTAGTGATATAAAACGCACGCACACAGGTCTGTTAAATTAAGCAATACTTTTAAGGTAGTCTAATATTTTTCTGACTAACAAATTACTGACACAGTAGATTTAAATAAAGAAAAACGAAATTTAAATAAAGAAACGAAATTTAAATAAAGAATTTAATTTTGTATTTAAAACGAGATTTAAAATAAAGAAAAAAACGAAATTTAAATAAAGAAAAACGAAACTTAAATAAAGAAAAACAAAATTTAAATAAAGGAAAAAACTAAATTTAAATAAAGAAAAACGAAATTTAAATAAAGAAAAAACGAAATTAATTTAAATTAAAAACGAGATTAATTTAGATTGATAATAACGGGTAAAAAGGCTAATACATTTTGTTTCTATTATTCTATTTTCCACAATGTCAAAGCAACGCAGCTTAACTCAAAACACAAGCTCAGGCATGCACTTTGGTCCATACTAACTCCACTGTTCTGCGCTCTATCGAGAGAACACTCCCGTAGCTGGAACACTGGGGTCGGTTCTATTTCTAGCATGCATGCGTTTTCCGCGTGGCTCAAGCCGCGCCTGAGACGCGTCTCACGCAGGCAGTGTGCAAACTCCAACCTGTTAACATGGGAGCCGAAAACGGACACGCCACGCAGCTGAGACGCTCACGCCACGCAGCCAGTGTGTCGCCGGCCTTATTCAAGCGCGAATGAGAACCGCTTCGCGGGGGATCCCAGGTGTGCCCAAAAAAAAAAAAAAAAAAAAAATTCGAATATTCGGGTCCAGCCCTAGTACCGATCGAGTCATAAAATGTTTTTATCGGCCGATACCGATCTCCGGCCGATCGATCAGAGCATCCCTAAAAATGTGTGATCATAGGTGGAGAGAGAATTTAAAATATGTAGGCATTATTGTCGTTTTGCACATCTATTCCAGTAGGGCTGCACGATTAATCACAATTTCCATGTAATCGATCACTTCAACCGATTTGGCTTATCGCGATTATGACATCGCAAAGGCTGCAATTAATTAATTAATTAATTTTTTTTTTATTTTTTATTTTTTTTTATTTATTATGCGCCGCTTGTCATTGATGTACGGCTCTGTAAACGCTGCTCCATCTGAAAGCACTGAGTTTGAGTTACTTATAACGTGCATTTGAAAAAGCAATACACTTCAAACATCTTTCTAAACATGAGAAGCATTTATGAACCTCTTGTCCAACAAAAGAAAACATTTAATAACATGCCTTTACTCCAAACTCACTTCATAATGACAGTGAGATGTGGCTTCTTACACAGAATAAGGCAGTTGTGTTTATTAGTCATGTTTAATCAAGGCGTTTGAATCTTGTTTATTCAGCTATAGATAGTATGATGGCCGATAGGGATTTCCTGGAATGATGTACGTTATTGTACTTCTGCGGCGGGGCATATTTGGCGTGTCTGCGTGAGAGCACCCTCTGGCGTTCAGATGGAGCAGCATTAACTACCGATCAGCCGTGCTGCACTGACAAGCTGCACATAAAATAATCGCAGCCTTTGCCAAATTGCGTGCGGTTTCATTGCGATTAATTGTGCAGCCCTATATTCCAGTGTTATCCCACTCTAAATTATACAGACCCCTGAAGCAATTTGATAATAACGTTTAAGAGAATTTGTTTTTCAGTTGCTGTGTACTGGTGCTAGAGAAGCCGTTTTTAGGACCATCTACTGTGCAGTGTCTGGCCTATGAGCTCATCGGTGCTGCCAAGGTGAGTTTTGTTTTTACAGAAAAAATCCTGATCAAGACGCCCCCGTGTTGCCCAGACCAGGGGTTCCCAAACTTTTCCAAATTCAGGACCCACCTAGACAAGTATAATCTCTCAAGACCCACCAAAATATTAAAGATTAGTAAACAATTGACATTACTGTAAGCTTAATGTTAATCAAAAGTTGTTATGACAGAAATTGAGCATTTAATAAAGTACAACTGTAAAATTAATACTAATATTTACGTTTTGATTTCTTCATTTACAGATGTTAAAGAGTATATAAAATGTCCATAACTTGAAAAACGCTCACTCCAGTCTGGATATGAACTGTAGTCCGTGCTGCATATGTTGTGGTGTTCGACGCAGAAAACGCTGTCATGCTACAGACTACACAATTACAATGTATTAAGAAAATTAATTGCTTGTCTTCGGCTGATTCTAATTTGTATGTTTGTGATCATACTGCTTTTTGATGCAAAGCGAGACGAGTCAAATCCTGATATTGTTCATTGTCCTGGCTATAGTACTCGCAGAGTAAGGCCGGTGACACACTGGCTGCGTGGCGTTTTCTATGTCTTTGCACACCAGAAACGTGTCTGACCGCTGCTGCTGCTGCTAGCTAACAGATGATAAGCTTCATTGGTGATATTCGACATATGGGGAGAGAGTTGTGGAAGGCCTATACTTCATGTTAAACATAAATATATAGCAGCAAAGACAACGTCGGCAGTACTGGTGGCAAAATAGGCTACAGAATATTTTGTTCTGTATTGACAGGTGCAAAATTTGAAAATCGATATATTTTTTTAAATTACATTTATATCTGCATTTGTCAAAACCTAGAGACTTTCAAACATCAAAGTGTAATTTATTAATATGCATTTGTGTCAAAATGACATATAAACATCTTTTCCTATTCTATTTTGCCTGGAAACGCTTCCAACACGCTTGCATGTCGCGTGAAAAATAGGCGTCGGTTCTATTTCTAGCATGCAGGCGTTTTCCGCGCGGCTCGAGCCACACAGGCAGTGTGCAAGCTCTAACCTGTTGACATGGGAGCCGAAATAAAAACGGACACGCCACGCAGCCAGTGTGTCGCCGGCCTAACTCTCAGCTTATTCATTGGCTGCTGCTTTCCATTGCCCAGACACCAGCTCAGAAACATGCTAATGTTGTGGCATTTGTCTGTTTTCGTACAAAGTTTCTTAGACATGAGATTTTAAATAGAATTTAACTTTCACCAGGTGTGATGCTGCAAGTTTTTAGCAGCATTCATTTGCAGTTTTGGTTAATTACACCGAAAAATACTGGCTTTGAAACAATTTTCACGTATAATTTTTTTTACTGTGTAGGATAAAAATGCTTGGATTATCTTTTTTTTTTTTTTTTTTTTTTTTTTTTTTTTTTTTGTGGTGGTGGTCACACCTGGTTAGGACACTTAAGTTTCTCTATATTTTCCTGAACCTTGCTTTTGTTGTCTGTAGCGACTCTCATTTCTTCCCTTGGATCAAATAGTTATTTCTTCTCCTTATTTAGGATTACGTCACTGTTAAAGAAGTAAACCAAGTACCTTCCCCATTCTGGCTGTCACTACTCGCACGTTTCTATAAGGCCTGGTGCCCCATAGTGGGGCAGATGACAGACTCTGATGCGCGACCCTAATAACGGTAGCTGTTGACCGTACACATCAAGAATGCATTCCAGATCATCTAACTCTACAGGAGAGGTGGGTATGTTGACAGACTGAAGGCAGTTGTTCATTTTTTTTCAGATATAATTTAAACTTACTTTCTGAAAAGTTATGTCTAAAGAGCGAGACTAGAGTCACATCCTGATGTTGCTCATTGTCCTGGTGTGCTATAGTACTCGCAGAGTAACTCTCTGCTTATTCATTGGCTGCTGCTTTCAATTGCCCAGCCAATCACCAGCTCAGATACAATTTTTTTAAAATTATTATATATTTTTTTATCCTTGTTACTGTTGCATTTCTTCACTGGTTGATCAAGTGTCATGTGTTATTGCCTCTCTCAAACTACAGATGTTGGTGAAAGCGATCATTAATTGCATCCCCCGTGCCGCTCAGGAGGCAGGCTGTAGATGCGTCTTCCCTTCACAGAGCCAACCAGGTATAAACAACTATTACATAGAAATGGAATACCTGTTCACTTTTGAAAAGAATACAGCAGTACAGGGAATTCTTAGTGTTTAATTATGTCACCAGTATCAGGTAGTACGATGCTGAATAAGATTAATGCAGTCATTAAAGCGAAACCGTAATAAATGTTATCATAGGTGGAGAGAGAATGTAAAATTTCAAAACGTATATTTATGTTTTAATTTCTTCATTTACAGATGTTAAAGAGAACATGTCCATGACTTGAAACGCGCTCACTCAAGTTCGGATATGAACTCTAATCTGTGTTGCGAATGTTGTTAAAGTCCCCCTGTAGTTAATAATTTTATCCCTTAAAACTCATCTTTGATCACCAAAAGGATATATTAAAACGTTTTTTACTTGAAGAAAAAAAGTCTTCCAGGGTTTCCGCGGGGTCTTAAAAAGTCTTAAAGTCTAAGATTCTGAACTTTAAATTTAAGGCCTTAAGTCTTAAAAACAGCCAGATTTTCATCCTAGCTCTTAAATTTAATTTAGTCAGATCTAAAAAAAAAAGTGTTTACCCTCGTTCATTTCCAGAAACGCTGGCCGCAGAAAGTTATTACAAATTAGCAAAAAAGTATCGAGTTGTAGCCTACTAAGCGGAGCCCTAGAGCAGGGGTCTCCAACACGTTGCTCGCATGCTACCAATAGCTCGTGGCTTGATATGAGCTAGCTCGCCAGAGGCCGTTCACATATCGCGTCTTTTGCGCGCTCAAGTTTGTTCAAATGTAGGCGCGCGGCAAGCGCGCTCATAATTGAAGTGACGCGCTAATTTTTTTACCAGGCACAACGAGATGAAAAAAATCAAAACTTTTCAGAATGCCGCAGGTCATGTGACAGGAACCAACCATTCACCCCTTTCCATAACAACATTGAAAGCTCAGTCAACATGAAGGATGGGGGTGCCGGTGCACCCAAACACTACTAATAAATATAAGCTAATGTGTAAATGTCAGTAATTTATCTTTTTTGACTCATTCTTTTTATAGAAAATTTAAAGGCTGAAATATGAGGTTTATCTTTGTATAAAACCTTTTTTGTCAACTTTATTTGAACTTGTACATGTTAGTAGATAACATGTTGCAAGACACTCTTTTAAAATCTGGCCATCATTTTTAATGGTATTTTAATGTTTATGTAAACAAAAAGTGGATATTGATGCTAATCAATTTATTTGCTGTTTTTCGACATAAAACTTGAATTGACTTCATTCTGTAGAATTAGTACTTTTTGAACAGGATTCTGTGATAACCGTGATAATTTGTCACTTTAATCATCTCATCATTTCCTCTCTAGTTATGATCAATTATGATCAACTAAAATCAACAATAATTGTGTTTTTACAGTATAATATGCAAAAGTACAATTTTCTATAAAAAAAAAATCTACCTCTCACACACACATCAGATAGATAGATAGATAGATAGATAGATAGATACATACTCTAATGATCCCGAGGTAACTATCTATCTAACTTGGATAATGTAGGTCTTAAATTTCAATCTTTATGGTCTTAAAACGTCTTAAATTTGACTTACTGAAACCTGCAGAAACCCTGGTCTTCATGCCTTACTGAAACCTGCAGAAACCCTGGTCTTCATGCCTTAAAGGGGAAATGAAGCAGTCAATCAAGTTTACATGATTTACAAAATGGATTTCCACTATAATCAACAATTTATATAAGAAACATGATAAATGTAAACATATAAAAGAAAAAAAACTTTATATCTTTCGCGGCCAGGGCGCCGCCATTGTGCAGTATTCTAACATGTCACGGGGTTGGTTGGCTTTAAAGGCTCTGGGCTGAGTTCAGTAAAACGCAGTGAAAGACATAAAACTTAACATTAAACTACGCATAAAAAGCGTTCATCTGCTATCATATCATGTCAAACCTCTCATACATGTTTGCATCACACTGGCTCGTTAACAAGATGCATGTGCTGGTCGAACCAGCGAACCAGCATTGTTAGCTAACAGCTGTAAGCATGAACTAGCTAAATAACGCTAACTTAGTACCAGACAAAAAGACGACGTCTAACGTTTGGTTAACAAACTGCACATGCACACTGTAGATGTTTGTGAAATAATTTATTCAATATAATGTTTTACATTTTACAGATGTTACTATTTACAGGCTATTTGCTAACGTTATAGCTTGTGTGTGTGTGTGTGTGTGTGTGTGGACTACTCTTCAATCCTACTCTTCAATAAAAAAAAAAGCCGTCTTCCTGCTTCATTCTGTAACATACAGATCTGTATTGTGCTATTGTTTTTGATAGTGTTATACATTTCTTACAGATAATCACGGTGATCATTGCGTTTGTCTTACCGAATGTGGTATCTTCCTGTCAGCAATTACAGTTTTTCTATAAGCTTTTTTGTTGCCAGATATTGCTACGAAAAACAAGCAACAATTATTTTATCTTTTTATAATAATCCGAAATAAGTTCAAAGCTTGTGTTTTGGAAATAAGATTAATATATCACGAACCCTAACATGCAACTTTCCACTTTAATAACTTCCTAAAGTGTGACATTTAATCAGAAAAACAAGTCCAGAAGACTACTGCCACCTTTCCATTAGGTGGATCTGGCAACACTGGATCGCACCCGCGCCCTCACAACGCGCTCTCAAGCCCCGTTCACTGCGCTAGATTCTCGCAGCAAAATGAATTGCAAACACTCATATGAGGTGGTTTAAACGGCTAATTAATAATTCAGAGAGCTTGAAATTTTATTTTTGAATGTAAAAAAATGACCAAGGTCCGGACCTCGGTGACCTCATAGCTGGCTACGGCCATGTATCACCGGCTGTTCGACATAGCGACGTACCACTGCTCGGTTCCCACGCCGTATCGACTCAAATGCATAAGCAATGGGACACACGGGCTCAACAGGTCTTTCAAGTTCGTCTTCCTCCATTTCAAATCAATTGCGTATTCAGTCCGGTCCAGTAACGCTTCACTCTCTTCACTCACCAGCGGAACCAACCAACCCCGTGACGTAGGCTGTGACGTCACTCCAAAATGGCGACTCGCTAGCTAGAAATTACGAAAATAATTTTGTCATATCTGTGGTTTTAACAACTTTTTAAAATAAAATTTTTTGGCAAGGTGATTTTTCTAATATATGTAGCTACTACCAGTGCCAAAACATGGACGTTTCATTTCCCCTTTAACAGCTTGAATTGAAATATGCACCTTTAGTATATGTGGTTCTTTGAATATGCAAATTAGCCCTGCCTCCACTCACACCAGTTCAGAGATCCACTCGTTGAGGATCACACATCGAGTGGATCACATGCCCTCAAGCTACAGAATAGTTACAATGCGTGTTAAGAAAATGAATTGCTTGTCTTCAGCTGATTCTAATTAGTATGTTCGTGATCATACTACTTTTTGATACAAAGCGAGACTAGAGTCACATCCTGATATTGTTCATTGTCCTGGTGTGCTATAGTACTCGCAGAGTAACTCTCTGCTTATTCATTGGCTGCTGCTTTCCATTGCCCAGCCAATCACCAGCTCAGAAACATGCGCAAACATCAGCTTGTTTTTGTAATTGAGCTTGTGGCACCTCATGATGTATAACACCTGTTTTATATTGTCTTAGGGATCATCACATGCCATCAAGAAAGATGACCTGAAAAAAACGTTCTGATGCCCACCTGTTTTTCAAATCTGTTGTTTTCACAAAAACAAACTTATGATTGTTAGTGTGCCATTATAGAATTTTAGATATCAGAAGTCATCACCTTTATTTATATAGTGCTTTTTACAATACAGCTTGTTTCAAAGCAGCTTTACAGTGATACGTTTGTTTCTGCTGTACAGCAGATCTAGAAGAAAATAGCGTCATAGTCCAGTTTAAATACAGTGATGGTTAATTTGTTATTAAAAAAAAAAGTGTTAATTTCTGTAGCTCAGCTGAGTTCTCATATAATGGTGGCAATGCAGGCAGATTAATATGGTTAAATATTAAATGTCCTCAACTAAGCAAGCCAAAGGCAACAGTGGCAAGGAACCAAACTCCATCAGGTGGTGAATAAAAATAAATAAAAAAAACCTTGGGAGAAACCAGGCTCAGTCGGGGGGGCAGTTCTCCTCTAGCCAACGAACAGTGTATGATTATGATTGAGGCAGCATTACAGATCAGAAGTCAGATTGGATCAGAACATTCAGAAATAAGTAATGGTATAACTGAAAAAATAAAATGGCTATAATTTTAAAACCATAGTGTTTGACAGATGTTTATATATATTTTTGTTTCCATTTAACATTGACACATTTTCCAGGTAAAACAAAAAAACATGATTAAAAAGAAATCTTGGATTACTTTAAGTGAACGTAATGTGATCTTAAAACCAAAAATATAAACTTAAGTTTAAGCATGTTTTCTTAATGCACACCATAACATTTTCAGATTTTTTTGTATTTTATGTGAAAATTTTTTTTAGTACTTGTTTACTTTGATACATCAGACAGGCCAATCATAAGGTAATTAAGTTTTTTCTTTTTGTAGTATTCAAGGCCACAATAATAAGGTTTTAGTCACATTTAACATTATCTGCCAAAAAAAAAAAAAACTTTTTAAAACATCTGTCTGAAAATAAAAAGCAGATTAAATATACAAATTTATATCATGTAGTCTAGTTTTCTGGTCAGTAAATACAATGACCAAAAAAAATCCCAGAAGTCCACATTATTCACAGGTGTATGTGATATATAGCTTATTTTTTTCCAAAACATGTTGTGTAATTGAATAAATTGTATATGAAGGGTTTTGTTATTGATTGAAAATGTTATCATTTTCTATGTGTTGTTCCACTGTTTTACTTTATAGCTGTCCAACAATACTTTAAATATACTTTGGTCTTTTGGGGCTCTATAAACTCAGGAGATGCTGCCTCCTGCTGAAACCTTAACTGCTGTTGGACAATGTCACTTTAAAAAGTGTCTATACACTGTTCAGTCTCATATTTCTTAATTTACTTACTTGTATTTTTTGTACAATTATTTCTCATCCAATTTTTTAGGAGGCAGTGCCTTCATTGGGAATGCAGCTGATGCATACCGTTAGATGCTTCGTTCCCATGACTGCATTCAAACTAAATATGAATGTCAAAACGATGGGTGTGTTTGACTTCACGCAGCTTTGCGCAGACCGATCGGTGTATGGCATCAAAGTACCGCGAGAGCGATTAGAGGGCAGGGGGCTTCAAATGCTTTTGAATCACTCTCGCGGTACTTTGATATCATACACCGTTCGGTCTGCGCAGAGCTGCATGAAGTCAAACACACCCATCGTTTTGACATTCATATTCATAACACACCTTTTGACTTCATGCGGAGACTGATTTGTGTCTGCTTTGAAGCAGTGCACATTGGTTAGAATTTGTTTTCTATTTTTTTCCCCCATTGAATACTTTCTGAAGTTTTTTTTTCTTTGAACAATAGTAGAGTCAAGGGGGTCAAAATGAAAAAAAGTAGTAGTAATAAAAAATATTTAAGAGTCAGTCCAAAAATAAACATGCCTTTTTACAAAAAGAGTTTGTACTATTAAAAAGCTATAAAGTGTAGTTACATCTGTGTTTGTGAAATGTAACTGATAGAATTGTAAGATGAAGTAAATATGGCTCATTTTTAATACGTTATCATACCTTAAAGGTATTAAAAAATATATATATCTAAAAAATCAGAATGAATTTGTCAACTATAAACATGCATATCCTACAGCTTTTTCACATAGCTACAATGCCAACAAAAGTTGGGGCACAGTTTCCAGTGGGAAAGGACAAAAAGAGTAGCTCACATCAGTGTCCTTAAATATACAAAGAAAGTGTTTAAGATGACAAAATGTATTATCTTGAAAGAAATTTCTATCATCTTATTTGTAACAAATATATAGGGGGAGAGCAGGGAGTGTTGTAACACTGTCAGTTTAACAAGTTAGAACAGAGCTATGGTGATGTCATCAATATCATACACTCCCATCACCTTTTTGAGCTCACAGGAGAAGTGACTGTGAGCAATATTGAAGATTTTATGCACACACACAAAAAAAAACATTATCAGGAAGAGAAGTAAATCGTCAGGATTATATTTTGCCTAGCAACCATTTCATTATAGATACAATTATTTGACTTGCATAACCTAAAGTAGCTGTTTCTCTAGTTTAATTTGATGCTTTGCATACATGCAAAAAGAGTTAGCTATGTTTTGGCTGTTTGGGTTGGTAATAGTTGTAATAGTTCATTAAAAATGTTACAACCAACCCCTTATGATGATTCCAGTCATTAATCACATCCTGTTAAGGATGTATGTGGTAAATATGTTTTCATCGTAGTTTATGTGCAAGTCTCTTATCAGATAAAAACATTTGCCTGAATTGAACATATTTTTTACATTTATTTATTTAAATTTTTTTATGATGTGATGCAGCAAAACACTCAAGGCCGTTGTTTTGTGCAAAATTTAAAGTCCTAAAAGAAATACAATATCATTTTTTTGTCACTTTAAATTAACTTCATTCAAAAGTGATTTTTCTTTGTTCTTCAATAAAGTTATTGCATAAATTAGATAGTGTTCATCTTATTTCAGCAAATCACCTCTCATTGTTACATCTATCCAGGCTAGTGTTACACCCCACCCTAGTTGTGGGGTAGCTTGTAACAATGGAAATCTTTGAAATTGACATTAACTCACATAATCTGTGATTGTGTAGTACACATCCAAGTGAGTTTTATTTGTAGTACACAAATGTAGCTACCGTGTATTAAAGTTTGAGAGATCTATCACAAATTACCACTGAGTTACTGATGCTCAAACAAACATTGTTACTACCATCCCTGTTCTTCCCTAGGATATTACAACAAAATATTCTCCCAATTAAGATCACCAACATACTTGGTCCAGTAATATTCTCCCAATTAAGATCACCAACATACTTGGTCCAGTAATAGTGTACGGTTTGGTGGCCATCTCTTTTCAAAACAGCTTTGTTATAATTTTAACTTGTAAAAATATTACAACACACAGTATTGACTGGGTAAAAGTAAGTCAGGGAAATAGATTACACCTGTACACAGAGAAACAACACCAGAATGAATGGCACAAATTTGCAGGGGGGTCAGAAAAATTTAAGAAATCCTTAAATCATGGGATCCATGTCAATTGAACAACTGACAAACCCCAAAACCATTCCTTTATCACGCTCTAAAAAAAGTGACAATTATCTGTGGAATATACCAACAAATCTTGACCATGAAAGGCACAAACTTTTACAGTTTTATCTCTTTTATAGGTACACATTAACCAGAAACCAGTCAGAAAAAAAAGTATTTTAAGTCGTTTTAAAGTCTTTCATTGAGTCTTTTAACCAATTAATTTGATGTAATTAAATGTATTATTCGAGTGGATTTTTATATATATATATATATAATTGGTCAATACGTGGCAGTATTTTTATCTAGATGTATGGAGGAAGCAACAAATGTCAGTCTTGAAATGCCTTCAGCTTTGGTCGGAAGACAACGACTTTTGAGAAACAACCAGATATTACTTTTATTTATTTATTAATTAACAGTCAAAGAAAAGGTTTCATCAACGGGAATATCATCAATGGATAAAATAAGTACAGTCCTTTAAAGCAAATATATCTAATTTTTGAATGTGAAAGAATAGGCCTAAAGTCTTAGAAAACAACTGAATTATTTCAATTGCATGCTGAACTTAATCATTAATTTTAAGAAACAGGGCTGTCTCATCTGTGAGCTGGTTAATCAAAATGCTTTCTACCAGCAAAATGGACTCATGTCAACTTGCTGTCTTTATTAAAATGGCAAAAGACTTGAGCAACAAAAAAAAAGATAGTAACTTATTCAGGTTTACAGTGTATATAAACTTCAAACCTTTCACTTGCACTGATATAGCAAGATGTTTTCTTTCAGTTGTCCTCTTTTATGGACAACTTTACTTGCTGTGTAATTGTGGTTATATTTTTCCTATTTTTCAATCTCTTAATCTTTGGCAGAAGAGAGAAGTGAAACAGTTTGTTTTTACGTCATGTGATTGGCTGTTCGCTAACTGATGTCACACTTTCATGTGTGACCACAGTTATTCATCAAGTCAGGATCAAAGGCTTGAGTTGAAAGAAAGTTGATGGTCAGTGTTATGGTACCAACAAAGCCTGATTGGACTGGTTTGGTTTTGTCAAATTGAAATGAATCCTGTAACCCTGAGTTTGTTCAACTACCTTCCTGGTATGGGCCCTTGAAAAAGTTAATTACGTGGTGCTTCTCAATACTCAAATTGATGCTTCCTCACTCCTCCAGCCTGTAACCTGGTAACTGATCAAAGAAAGCCATCTTGAAGGACATCTCAATTCTCAAATTGCACCGTGAAGAACGATGAGTGAGGAAGCTTCTAGACTACATACTACAGAGTTATAGGCTGATGAGTTTGATCAAGGTTGGAACTAAATTGTGCAGGAAAGTGAACCTTAAGGGTCGGAATTAAGAACCCCTGAATTAGTACAAAAACAAAACAAAAAACATACCGGTTTAGAACAACATGAGGGTGAGTAAATAATGAAATAACTTTATTTTTTATGTGAACTATCACTTTAACTGCTCAGTTCCATTGTGAGTGACCAGTTCATCTGTTGTTTATTTAAGTGCCATTTATTATAATACTCTCATAATGTGTGTCCATTCTAATGATCTAAGCAGATTAGACAGTTAAGGATGAATATGTAAAATTAACATATGAGAACAACTGGATAGTTGCAGACTACAGCAAACCAGTTCTAACTGGGCTATAAAACATATCTGCCTAAAACCACACACTTAAAGGAATAGTTCACTTAATGAAAATTCTGTCATCATTTACTCACCCTCAAGTTGTTTCAAACCTGTAGGAATTTCTTCTGCTGAACACAAAAGAAGATATTTTGAAGAATGTCGGTAACCAAACAGTTGATGGATCCCATTAACTTCCATAGTATTTTTTCCTATTATGGAAGTCAATGGGGTCCATCAACTGTCTGGTTACTGACATTCTTCAAAATATCTGTGTGTTCAGCAGAATAAAGAAATTCATACAGGTTTGAAACAACTTGAGGATGAATAAATGATGACAGAATTAAAAAATCTAAGTGAACTATTCCTTTAACAGCTGACTGTATAAGAAAAGATGTAAACAAAGTAAACGAGAATCTGATTATGCAGAGATTGTACTGGAGTGCCTTAATAGTTGGATTTCTTGTTAATGAGAAGGCAGTGGGAGGACAGTGCTCCCCCGAGTTTGGAGGCTTCACTGCAGGCTGTGGGCAGTAGGGTGTAGTCTGTCAAACGCTGGAAGGCCTGAAACAGAGAATAAGTAAATATGTAGCATCTGGACTAATCAGACTCACACAAATTATTCATTATATTTAACGAATAATCCAGCAAACTCACTCTCCCAACAAAGGTGTGTGACCCATCCCCCGAAAACGGCAACTATCATCCTAAATTAAGCTAACACTCTGGCAGAACCAGGTCTATGGTTACAGGACACATGAAGACTGATAAGGTTTATGACCAAAAGGAATTTGCAGAGAGTTGTGACTCACTTAATTCTTGTTGAAAAGGACAAATAAACCCTTTTAATCCTATATATTCTATATATAACCACTTGAAAAATGTATAAACATGTATCTAATTTTTCCATTTCGTGATTTTCCTTTTATGGGGTTTGACCTATGTATTCATTCTCTCTTTTAAACTCTTGGATTAATGTTTCAGACTTGCATATGATGGTAAACCAAAATCACGTTTAGCATGTTTGGTCTCTGAGAGCTACAATCTTCGTTCCCCATTTGTTCATTTACATTAAATTTTGCTAACTCTGTGATGCATTAGTATTATAAGAATCTTGAAGGTTCTTTTCTTAAACTCCCAATCAAATTACATATCCAATTGCCCTGCTAGAACACAAAGGATTGTAAAATTTCCCTCCAAGGGGAACAACTTATTGACACTCTCAAATCCTGAGGGTGTGACATCTTCACACTTTAAAAATCACTGATCACAAGATCACGCCTGTTTTTCCGCTTTCTGAGAAATCCTGATGTGAAGATGATGCTGAGCTAGAAGTCTTCTAAGGACCCCTAAGTTTGTGCCAGGCTGTGTCATTGTCTTTCCATTCACCAAAGATCCTCTGACTCCCACTGGTTCTCTCTCATCAAGACAACATCAGCAAAGATCAACTGGAGCCTCAACAAAATGGGCGAGACATGCAAGTATCAAACTTATTGTTTGATACATTAAGTATCCTAAACCCTTTTAAAGAAGGGTGTGTTGGAACTAAAAACTGATGCTTTGCTCAAGGCTGCTGATCTGCTGAATTTCAAACGATGCTACAACTATTGTTTTCCTGTATTCTGTTTCAGCTCTCTTTCAATTGCTTAACTGTATGCATGTATTTATGTGTATGTAGTTTAAGTGTTTAGTCTAGTTAATAAAGTCTTGTTCATGTCACATTTATAGTTGTTTGTGGTTCATGGTCATATAGGGGCGGCAGTGGCTCAGTGGTTCATGTAGATTGTCTACAAACCGGAAGGTTGGTGGTTCAATCCCCGGTTCCACCTGACCAAGTGTCGAGGTGTCCTTGAGCAAGACACCTAACCCCAGCTGCTCCCGACGAGCTGGATCGCCTTGCATGGCTGACACCGCCGTCGGTGTATGAATGAGTGAGTGAATGGGTGAATGTGAGGCAATATTGTAAAGCGCTTTGGTGGCCATTGGGTCTGTGAAAGCGCTATATAAATGCAGTCCATTTACCATATACTGGAGTCCCTAATCATGCAGATTTTGTCTACATGTTCTGAGTAGTACTGTAGAGTAGGTTAAGTTATTTCCCATACCCTGGAAATGATAATTTCTTAGAATTAATAAACAATTAACCCTCAGTGTTTGCTGGACAAACATGTTAATTGATTGTAATATTAATTATATTAACTGTTCCATATATTTAAAAATAATTACGAGTTATGATTAATTATTCATATTTCACTTGAGCTAATTTGCTACAAATATAACAGTACAAAAATGCAAAATATGTCTGCACTCTAAAAAATACTTTATTACAAACAAGAGATAAAGATTATACAAACGTTTCAGGTCTTTGCCTTCATCATGACAATTTCACTTATTCTCAACTATATAGAATATAATGCAGCAGGTCTTCAGGTGATTGTGATCATAGTTAAACAATCAAATTATTAGTCCACAGACTCCAGTCCGTCTGGAACAGTAAATAATGATAAAAAATGTTGGGAACAAATACACATCAGGAAAAGACTTTTATAAAAAAAAAAAAAAAAAAAATAATAATCTATAAACGTTTTTCCAACATATATCAATGGACATGGACATTGGTGTAGGTAGATTACATTTTTACTCTAACATGTTATGCAGGATTTAATGTGGTATATTATTTTTGTGGAAGAACACGTACAATTTTTACATTGTAAAATAGAAGAGCATGATGTGCAATTCCGACATGGAAAACAACCTTGAATGTATGTTTTTTTGTCATGTATGACATCTGATCTGACTAGCATGTTTGCCAAGTTTTGAGATCTCTTATAGGTGAACACTGGAGGATGTTTAAAAGTGTCTTTTAATGAAGAATCTGACGCTAGAATAAACCAATATTTGTTGACCACAGATTTAATCTGGTAACTTTGTTTAGTGTAAATAAAAATGTAATTTACTGAGAAGGTTTTTTTCTTTGATCGTTATTCAATAATTGAATTCTTTCACTTTTTTTTTTTTTTTTACTTTATCAAACGCTGATTTAAACTAAGTTCGTGGGTATCCTCTTGAGTTAAAGCGATTGCCAATAATTTTGGATTGTTCATCAAATTCCAAATTCCAGCCTGGTTAAAACCAGACCCTTCTCAGTTGAAACTGAGTATAGGGTCTGGGGAAGCTATGTAGACAAATCATTTCCAAAGGGGCGTCACCAACCGACGTAGCTCAAATTCCTCTGGGCGCAATTGGATAGTCATAAAACCAATCAGATCGATGAAGGAGATGACGTATGCTTCGAGTGTTGTTCTTTGCTCCGGTTTTAAAGGGATAGTTCACTTTGAAATTAAATTTTGGTATGTTTTAGCTTACCTCAAGGGCATCCAAGATGTAGGTGTCTTTTTGTCCGCAGTAGTTTCAATTTTGATATTTTTAGGTCAAACCGTTCTTGTCTGTCAGTCATATAATGCAGGTCTATGGTCACGGTCTCAAAGAGCATGCACAAAGTCCAAATTAAAACAATTCCCCATCGTCCAAATGAAACAATTCCCCATCGTAAGTACACATTGATGGCCTAAGACACGAAACGAGCGGTTTGTGTGAGAAAACGAACAGTATTTATATCGTTTTTAGCTCTTATACACAGCCGCGTCCAAGTGATCTTGCAGGATCACACAGCAGGATGCGCGCGCGCCCTCTATCCCTTTAACGAAAACGGTAAGTTTAAATCGCTCAAAACAGACGCGATAACTGATTCGTTTATATATGATTCGAACGAGTGATGTTCCACGGCGGCATCCATCTTTGTAATGAAATCTCCTTCAGCGTCGCTGCGCTGTCGTCATCATGTAAATCCCTCCCCAAACGTTTCTGATTGGTGCCGCGATTTCGGCGGCACAGAAATGAGTTTGAATGGGCTCTTCTCCAGACCAGAGCCATAGAGAGAGAGAGTTGCGACACTCCCATAGACCTCCGTTGTAAATAATGGCGGCGCTTTTAACCGCCTACTTCCGGGATTTGAAGATCGGAATAGTTCCAAACACTGTCATTTGGGCGTTGGACACCATTCACTTACATTGCTGCGCGTCGAGTTGTTCCAGAGTTAAGTTGCTGAAATATCGACCTCTTTTGAATTGTCAACTGTCTATATTGTATCAGAGGCCCTTTGCGATGCTTATACTGGTCTTCATTTGTACATGCACAGCGTAATTATTTATATTTTATGTTGGTTGTTTCAACCAATTTTCAAGCACTGCCTGCTAGCTAACGTTAGTTAGCTAGCGCGACTTCGTCAGCTAAGAGTTCGGTAATGAATCGCTACCACCTTTATAGCAACTTTTATTTAATTTAATTTTTTGGGATATACTAACTTTTCATTATGTTATTATTGTCTTGAGTGAAGCGGCTTGTGAGAACAATGCTGGACCTTTAGGATTGTTATGGCCATCACCAGTCCTGTCTGTTTCATGGATCACCTGCCCCTGGTTTTTGTTTTTCTTGTTCACACACACAAGCACACATTTTTGTTGTCTGTCATTGTTTAATAAAAAATATTTTATTTGAAAACCTTCATTTGTATCAGCCATGCTTAAATTCGTTTTTAATCTGTTATAGTTTTGATAATGTGTATGGCCTTAATCTTCAAATAATATTCTTAGTCTTAACATGATCATGTTTCACGTTGTGGTCCTGGGGGTGGCCACTTTCATCAGAAGAAGTGAGCTAGCTTCTATTCTAAGCGAATTCTGAACGGACCGCCACGGCAGACCTCTTTGCGTGATCACGAAGGTAGGCTAATGGCTGAATCAAAATTTATAAGCAAAATCACGGGAATCAATAGCCTAATACAGCCCAGTTGTGCTAAAATAAATATCATGAGACGTCCATCATCAGATGAATGATATGGAAAAGTTAAGTTAGAGCCGCTAAAGCCAGTGCTACTACCCATGCGAACATGAACACTAAGCTTTTCCCTCCAAAAATATAGCCTAAAACTTATCTCCAAATGCAAAACTGACATTAACAAAATGCAATAACAGCTGAAAAAGTACTTGGGTGTGTGTTTTATTTTATATTTACCGTTCAATAATGCAATCGCTGCTGTCTGTCCCATAGAAGAACATGACAGCCAGCGTACGTTTTGGAACTATTGGGGCTTACATGAACCACGTGACAGCCATAGCGGCGACATCAAAGAGTGTCGCAACTCTCTCTCTCTATGGCTCTGCTCCAGACTATCCTGGAGAGAGAATTAAAATTCGCCGGAAGTAGTCTGGGTTTTCCCAGGCTACTTCTGAAGCGCAAATACCTCTCAGTCTATATAGTTGGCTTAAAGGTAAACCTTTTTTCAAGTCAAGTCAAGTCACCTTCATTTATATATATTTTTTTAACAATATAGATCGTTTCAAAGCAGCTTTACAGTCATAATAATAAATTACAGTAACAGAGATTGTTTTGGCTTTACAGCAGCTCTAGAATAAAGTTATTGTCCAGCTAAAGTTAGTTTTGATAGATTGATTCACTTCCGTTGCAAAGATCATTAGTTATTAACTTAGGGGCCCCTAACATGACACCGTTCTAACACGAGAACGCAAACCCTGAAATAGATTCAAAGATGTAAGCCTTAAATTATTTTTAGAAAAAAAGGTCATCTCTGCGCATACCTCAAAAACGCAAACCCGCGAAAACGCTGACGGTGTGCAAATGCACATCACGTGTTTAGTCTATAGGTATGCACATTTGAATATATATGTGCGCAGACGTGTAGTCCTTCTTTACAAACCAACCCTCAACAAACTACTTGTCTGGCCGTAAAAATGTATAATAAATAATAATTTATCGCTTCCATGAAGCCACGTGAACCGGAATTATCCCGACAACGTTTTATCTGTACAGAGGTAAAACACTTCAGGACTGCGTTGTCCAGGCGCAGGTCCTTCATCAGATCTGGATATGGCCTGGATCCGGCGAACTGCGGTAAACCTCGGGATAAGCAGAGAGACCAATATTAGCGTAGATACCATCCTTCTTATGATGTAACAAGTACATCAGGATTTATGGGAAGTGTTCCCGGTTCCGGCTGACCTAATCTATGCAGCCTATTGCCTAACATTGAATTATAGAAGTCTATAATGTGTTGTGTATGCTAGGTCAAAGAGATTTGTTTTTAATCTAGATTGACAGTATGTGTCTGCTTCCCGGACAATGTTAGGAAGACCGTTCCAAAGTTTGGGTGCTAAATAGGAAAAGGATCTACTGCCAGTAGTCGATTTTGATATTCTAGGTATTATCAACTGGCCTGAATTTTGAGATCACAATAAACGTGAAGGACTATAATGCGTTAAGAGCTCGGTCAAGTACTGGGGAGCTAAACCATTTAGTGCTTTGTATAAATTAAAAAATATTGCTGATTACTTACAATGTTTAACAGGGAGCCAATTCAGTGTTGACAAAACCTGGCTAATATGGTCATACTTCCTGGTTCTAGGGCTGGACCCGAATATTCGAATATTCGTTCGGTGGGTTGGTATTCGATTTGAAAATTTGACATTTGAATATTCGATGGTTGTTGTTGTTTTTTTGCACACCTGGCATCCCCCTCGAAACGGTTCTCATTCGCGCTTGAATATGTTTTACACTATAAAATCTGATGAAATACAATACTCTTTTTTACAATTATCTTATATAGCCTAGCCATTTTTAATAGGATGGACAATTGAAGGAACCCAACCTCGTTATACTTAATAAATATATTTGCTTCTTCTTGGCCTACTAAAGTGTTCCTGCAACGGGAGTATTTTCTTTATTTAAATTTAGGTTTTTTTTTTCAGTTTTTTTCTTTTCTTTATTTAAATCTACCCTTTACTGTGTCAGTAATTTGTTAGTCAGAAAAATATTAGACTTCCTTAAAAGTATTGCTTAAGTTAACAGACCTGTGTGTGTGTGTTTTATATCACTAGTGCAGTGTCCATTCTCAGAGCATATAAGCCCTGCCCGTGTGAGGCACACCGCTTCGCGTCTCGCGTGTCCATCTATATTGCACCAAATGCGACACCGCACTCCCTTGTGAAGTCGATTGGATGAACGGTTCTCGAAATAATCAAAATGCAAACAGACAGACAGACACATAGAGATTCCTGCCTTTACTAGAGAAGAATATGTTCAGCACCCTCTCTCCGAAGCTTTGAATATTCGCTGTTCATTACTACCGAAGCTTCGAAGCTCAAAAAATGGTACTCGGACCAGCCCTACCTGGTTCTAGTAAAAACTCTAGCATCTGCGTTTTGGACCAGCTGTAGTTTGTTTATTAAGCGTGCAGGGCAACCACCCATAATAGCATTACAATAATCTAGCCTTGATGTCATGAACACATTAAGTAATTGTTCCGCACTTGTCATTGAGAGCATATGACGTAATTTAGATATATTTTTAAGATGGAAAAATGCGGTTTTACAGATACTAGACTTTCAAATGAAAGATATGTATCAAAGAGCACACCCAGGTTCCTAACCGACGACAAAGACTTGACAGAGCAGCCATCAAGTGTTAGACAGTATTCTAGGTTGTTACGTGAGTACGTTTTTTTTGTCCAATAATTAGAATCTCTGTTTTTTCAGAATTAAGTAGTAGGAAATTACTAGTCATCCAGTTTTTTATATCAGCTATGCATTCCGTTAATTTTGTGAATTGGTAAGTTTCGTCAGGTCGTGAAGAAATATAGAGCTGAGTATCACCAGCATAACAGTGAAAACTAATGCCATGCTTCCTAATGATATCTCCTAAGGGTAGCATGTAAAGAGTGAACAGCAAAGGTCCTAGCACTGAGCCTTGTGGTACTCCATACTGAACTTTTGATCGATAAGACATCTCTTCTTTTACTGCTACCAACTGATAACATCAGATAAGTATGATTTAAACCATGCTAATGCAATTCCACTAATGCCAACATCATTTTCGAGTCTATTTAAAAGAATGTTGTGGTCAGTAGTATCAAATGCAGCACTGAGATCGAGTAACGCTAATAGAGAGATACAACCACGATCGGATGATAAGAGCAAATAATTTGTGACTCTGATGAGAGCTGTCTCAGTACTATGGTACGGTCTAAATCCTGACTGGAAATCCTCGCAGATACCATTTCTTTTAAAAAAGGAACATAGTTGTGAGGATACTGCCTTTTCTAGTATCTTTGACAGAAAAGGTAGAATAGAGATCGGCCTGTAATTGACTAATTCTGTAGGATCAAGTTGAGTTTTTTTAACAAGCGGTTTAATCATAGCCAGCTTAAAAGTTTTTGGTACGTATTCTAATGACAAAGATGAATTAATGATATTAAAGGGATACTTCACCTCTGGAAAGATGAATGTGTATTTAAAATAGGTCATTCATGTAGAAGAAATGTGAAATTATTTTTGAATTTGGAGCTTTCTAGACTGAGAAAAGCCAGAAAATGTATTTTTGGCTTATGTGGATGAAAGACAACAACTCCCAGAATGCACTTGCTTCGCTTCCCTAGGAGGCCACTCCCAAGCCACGCCTACCGGTAAGAGAGCGCAGTTGAAAACAACAAGGCTAGGCTACTAGTGAGTCTCCCCAGGATTTCGAGATCGCCCAAAATGTCCGGGATTCGGCTTTTGCGTTCTACAGTCGCCATTCATTATGTTTGTTTACTGTGGCGAGCAGGATGAGGCTGAGGGACGCGGGAGAACAGCGTGAGGCCGGTGGCGTGATTACTGAGATGCACCGATCTCGTATCTCTCACGGAGGAGCGGGAATTTTCTTAGCAATGTTAAAACGCAAATCAACCGATCACTTGTTTAGCGTTCATGTAAACATTACTTTCAGATTCACCAATCGGAATGAATTCAGTTAGATTGAAACAAAAGGTGTGCATGTAAACGATGAATGGCGACTGCAGAAAGCAAAAGCCGAATCCCGGACATTTTGGCCGATCTCGACGGCCGGACATGTCCGGGAAAAAGAGTATGGTAACCCCTACTACTCAGCTTTCTCCTACTACTCAGCTTTGTCCACAGAACAAGAGCCTTTTAGCTTAGCTTCCAAAGAAAGACGGCTGACATTGTGTGTACATTCTGTGAGTGAGATCCCACCCTCTATGGGCGGGTTGAAAACATGCGGAACAGCTCCTCCTACTGGCTGTAGTCTTTAGCCTCTGGCCAAAAAGTCCTCCGATGACGCAAAATGACGATTTTTGCGTCATCGGAGGATTTTTTCCAGACAAAAAATACATAAATCTCTCATCTCAGGGGGATATGAGGGTGGAAAGCACAGTAATTTGAAAATACTACAGGTTTTCTACTAATACAAAGCTTAATGCTAAATCCTGAAGTATCCCTTTAAGAAGAGGATATATGACCTCTGGAAGCATCTCTTCCAATAGCTTAGTCGGGTATAGGGTCTAACATACATGTTGTCGATTTAGATGATTTAACGAGTTTAAAAAATTCTTCCTCTCCCATAGCAATGAATGAATGAATCAAATTTTTTCTCAAGGAGACTACAATGCACTGCCTGATGCGATACTGTAGTAGACGGTTGCATAGTTATAATTTTCTCCCTGATATTATCAATCTTGTAAGTAAAGAAGTTCATAAAGTCATTACTGCTGTGCTGCTTGGAAACGTCTGGGGTTGAAGCTTTATTTTTTGTTAATTTAGCCACTGTTTCAAATAAATACCTAGGGCTTTTTTTTTATTTTAAAAGGGTTGAAAAATAAGCAGATCTAGCAGCTTTTAAGGCCTCATTTAAGGCCTTTTAACGCAATCGTGCTCTTTTTCCATGAAATATGAAAAAAGTTGTGTTTTCTTCCTGTGTTTTCTTCACTGCTTTGACTGCTCTCTTAAGGGCCGGACTATTTTCTTTAATCTTCTTTAAGCGCAAAGGAGCAACTCTGTCTAAAGTGCTGGAAAAGAGAAAGTCAAAAGTTTCTGTCACAATATCGAGTGCTTCTAAGCTATCTGGGATGCTGAGGTGATGAAACTGATCAGGAATATTATTAGTCAGCTTTGCAACCTTGGCTAGATGGTATACACAAGACTAGATAATGATCTGAGATGTCATCGCTCTGCTGTAGAATTTCAATGAGATCAACACTGATTCCATGTGATAATATTAGATCTAGAGTATGATTATGACAATGAGTAGGTCCTGACACGTGTTGTCTAACTCCAATAGAGTTCAGAATGTCTTTAAATGCCAATCCCAATGCATCTTTTTCGTTATCTACATGTATATTCAAATCACCAACAATTAGGATTTTCAAAAGTAACGGGTGATGACTATCGACGAAAAATAATGTATTCTTATCAACTGGTTTACGAAATACCGTGGTGGAGACGGTGTTGTTGATCTTTGATATCAAAACATCCAAAAAATGTATAGATAAGTATTTTTCAATTTATAATGTAATTGAGTCTAATCTGGTGTTCAAAAACTCTTCGCTTCCTTTCCAAATAAGGACACAGTCATCAATGTATCTTGCCAAGTACTTAATGCAGTGCCCAAACTGATTGTTGTTGTAAATGAAGTCTAATTTTAATTTACCCATAAAGTGATTTGCATAGCTTGGTGCTAAGGGAGTGCCCATAGCAGTGCCTTGTATTTGAAGGTAGTAATCTTTTTCAAATAAAAAAATATATTTTTAGTCAATATACATTTAGTCAAGTTTAAAATAAATTGTGTGGGTAATGTAGAATTCTGTAGAGTTTGTAGAAAAAAAAAATCCAAAGATTCCAAACCTTCTTTATGTGGAATCGAAGTGTATAGAGATGATACGTCCAATGTTACTAACCAATCTTGGTCGTCTTAATTCGAATGCAATTGTAATTTATTTAAAAGAATCTGTAGTCTCTATTAGGTGGGAAGGTAATTGTTTTACCAATTTGTTGTAAATGAGAGTCTATAAATTCTGATAACTTTTCTATGGGTCTATGGAGGATCTATGGTAGATTTATGTATTTTTGGTAATGCATTATGTATTTTTGCATTATGTATTTTTGGTATTGGGACAACTGGATGACGATTAGTTAGACATTTGAATTCTGGCAATATATGGTATCTTTTCCTGATGTGTAATTGTTCCCAACATTGTTTTTAATCATTATTTACTGTTCTGGGTGGACTTAAACTGGAGTCTATAGACTAATTATTTGATTGTTTACCTGCAGCTTTTTCCCTTTTACTTTAACCGTTTCTTCTATTACCTGCCAGCAGACAAAACTGTCAGCTGATGCAAATGCTAGACTTAAGATTTTAATTTACTCAGAAATTCACTAACATTTAGACATTGGGGCATTCAAAACATTCAGAAGAATTTCAATGGATGCAGGACTTAAAGGTATAGCGGAGGATGTTTTACTTCCTGGTGGGTAGTCTAAACTATTGGTCCTCCTAATTGTCAATCATTCTGGTGAATCAATCAAACTTTTCAAAAAGTGGAGAGGGCGGGTCTTATCTAAAATTTGGAAAGATCCTCCGCTATACCTTTAAATATTACACTGATATTCACCAGTCAACTATATTCACAATATTCACCAAGTAACTACAATATTTACCAGTCCCAAGGATGTATTATTATGCTCATGATCCTGCTATGCACAGCAGCAAATTTATATAAAATGTGCAATCACTGTCAATTACCACATTTTCTGATTCAATTCCACATTAAAATACGGTTGTCAATCCAGAAACTTTGCAGTGTGAAGGGAGTAGCATGCAAAATATTCTTCACAAAATTGTGAATAGGTTACAAACAGAACATGAGCAAAGAACACTCCCTTTATAATTGACTGAAGCTGTCAATGTCATCAGTGTGAACATATTAAGTGGATGCGCCACTAACTAACCTAAACAGCTCTGATTGGCCACATTGTTCATGCGCTCAGACATGTCTGTGATTGACCTGCAATGCTTAAAGCTGCAAGAGCTTTCACAAATACGCACAGTAGCATTTGAAAGCAGCACCTATCTGATGTCAGTCATGAGACAAAAAAAGTGAATGAAACTGGCGTAATGCTTTTATAAACAAAACTTTTAACATTATCGCAACATTATGTTTATCGCAACATAAACAATATTCCATAATATTTTACATCAGCAAAGATATTGCGATAATCTATGTATCACCCAGCCTTAAGTGTAATGTACAGCAAATGAGACAAATGTACTACACATAGTATATAACATCAAAGCTGCAATAAAGAGTTCTGGCACTGTTGGTACCAGGAATATTTCATTATTTCAATATTTAATTTGTGGCAAACATCACTGGTTCAATGGTTCACATTCAATGGTTGTTTGTCTATCTACCTCAGATCTACACCAGCAGTATCTTGCCTACATGTGGGCACAGTGGATGTCTCAGCTGAAGGCCCTGACATTTCATAATCTGTCCTCAATCGATTATTGTTGTTTCCTCACTGAGTAGACCCAAATGCTTTTGCTCTGAATCACAGATGTAGGAAAGTGCAGAGTTACACTAACATTTTATCAAAATATTTAGAATAATGGTGTTATTTTTCCTATTAATCACAAAGACCAACTTGACAAAAATCTGTAGTGATGGATGCAAAAATGACCCAAAAAAGTTTGTTGGGTTATTTTTAGTCTTAAAAAACTGCTGATCAATCAGGCTTGTGTTGTTGATTATTCTCTGATGTAAATGCTTTTACTGTACATCCTCCTTCACTCACAGGAATACTGTTGGGACATTCTTCGGCTGTGGGATGCAGGAGGTAGTCCACTTTTGCAGGACCTCTGATGTATACACAGTTAGCAGCAACCTCCTCAGGTACTGACAAGATCTCATAGTGATGGTCAGTCAGCTGCTCCATCACCTGTAACACAAAAACACAATACTTGTGCCTAAGTACTTTTGGCACATCCTTGTTGATAATGTGATTATCTCCTCAGAAATAAAGTGCATACATCTATATACATTAAAGGTGCATTGCGCAAGTCTCTGAGTTTTTGCAGAACTATGCCCCCTCTGGCGGCAAGCGAAACTGCAGCCAGAAGTGTGCACGCTCACGGACAAAAGTTTTCTTTTTTTTATCTTACGTGGAGTTTGCGTTGGTGTTTGAAATGAACTACAAGCCGGTCTCTTAGAATCCATCTTCTACGGAGAATGGCGGCGAATACACAAACCTGCCAGACAGCCAGGTGAGCGTGCCGTGAACGCGCATGACGTCACGCCCAGTCTAAAATTCCGGCCCGAATCCCTCTTATTTATTTTACTTTACAGGATTATAGAGACAATCTCAGTGATCAGAGAAGGGCTCATTCAGCCCATCAGGCAATTGTTTAAGCATGTATGGGTTAGAAAACGGGTATTTTTAACATGAAAAGTTGCTTAATGCACCTTTAATGTAGAGATCATGTTTTGTATTTTACTTGCGCACACTCACTCTGAGTGTTTTTTTGGCCCCGTCGCTGTTACTGATGATGATGGTATTGGGGCCGCCCATGGAGCAGATGCTCTTCAGACGAGAGCCTCCACACACGGGCACAGTGGACACAGCAAAGTCCTGAACACACAGCACCAAGCAACATCTTTTCTTTTTGCTGGTAATTGCACAGGATTTTACAGTGATATCAAACGATAAATAAATAAATAAGCACATTGTGATTATTTGACAAAACAAGAAGGACAAAAGCAAGAATTCAGTTCAAACCCATTGATAAATAATTAGGGGATCAAGCGTGTAGCGTAACTAGTCCTAGGTTTTTGGCCTGACCGGAACCAAACCAGTGCAGCAAGATTCTCTGGAGTCTGATTGTCAATAGTTATAAAAAAAAGTGAAAATTTTGGTTCACAGTCCCTAAGGGCCTCCAAAACGTTAGAAGTGGGAGGAGCCCCTTTTACTAAATTGGCTATAAATTGTGAACGGAACGAGATCTTTTCACCAAACTCAGTACACCTATGTAAGAGCTCATTCTTTGGTCGAGTGAAAAAGGACGCGGCGACTGGCCACTTGGTGGCGCTATAACTGTTAAAAAGGTGTCAAAATGATGTATTTCTATAGCAAATCCCATGAAATGGCTGAAAGCGGCCCTCTTCCTGCCTGATTTGCATACAACTTCACAAAATCGGTTGTGCGCATGTGTCACGTGATCCTAAAGAAGCTTGGCAAGTTTTATGGACGTCAGGCCATTGGTGGCGCTTTAACTGTTATAAAGGTGAAAAATGCTCTATATTATCCTATGCAAAATGACATTTAAATGACAGAAAAATGGTCTGCTCTACGCAGAACTTCACCAAATTAGCTGAGCATGTGCGCCATATTATTCTAAAGAAGCGTGCAAACTTTTACAGAGATCGGGCCATCAGTAGAGGTATTACAGTTTAAAAGGTAAAAAAAAAACCACACACACCAAAAAACGTCTCAGTTACGTATGTAACCCTCGTTCCCTGAGTAGGGAACGGAGACGTTACGTCGGATGACGACGAATGGGGTTTCGCTTAGAAAGCCTATAATCTTTGAGTATATAAAACGAGCCAATGGCAATGAAATGCCATGGGTCTGCGGAATTTGCATAGCGTAACTCCGCCCGACCCTGTGGGTATATAAGGAAGTACGCTGGCAACATGCAGATATGTCTTCGCTGAGGAGCCGAGACTGAACTCAGGCGTTCCAGCGGAAGTGGCAGGGAGACGTAACGTCTCCGTTCCCTACTCAGGGAACGAGGGTTACATACGTAACCGAGACGTTCCCTTTCGTGGTCACTCCGAGTTACGTCGGATGGCGACGAATGGGGTCCCCAGTCTAATCACGCCACCTCGGCTGTCTTCCAGTGCCCTGCGTAAGTCTGAGCCCCCTGTCGTGAGACTAGCACGGACGAAGGAGTCCTACTTAACACAGGAATACCAAGGTACACTGGGAAGCATATCTCAGTGGAAATATGCCATTATGCCCAGCCCGAAGGGGGGGGACTTGGAATACACATATGACCCCGAGGGGCTGCATATGGAGTATCACTGGGGTGTCCAGCCACAGGTGGAATATTTCAACCCCAGGGGTGGCAAGGTGGCTTGCCGAGGGAAAGACACATGCTCAGAGAGGCTTACAGTGGAAATACACATGTGGGGGTCGCCCAGAGGGGGAACCATGCACATGGAGGCACCTAGCCAAACGCGAAAGCTGCCAGTAGCATAACTCTGGCGTTGACGTCAACAGTGCTGGAGGAACTCTGGGCTTATTAGGCTCACCTGAGGAAAATATCGCACGTATCCCGTCCGTGGAGAGGAATGGCGTGCAAGCGAAGACACTTGAGCAGAATCTAGTAGCGGCTAGTTGAAACGAGCACATGAGAAGAAACTGGCTCCACTCGGAGATTATAGAATCTCGCGAATGTGTTAGGTGTCGCCCAGCCTGCAGCTCTGCAAATGTCTGTTAGCGAGGCGCCATGCGCTAGAGCTCAAGAGGATGCCACACTCCGAGTGGAGTGGGCCGTCACACCAAGGGGGCATGGTCGACCTTGCTGCTGGTATGCCAAAGCAATGGCGTCCACTATCCAGTGAGACAACATTTGCTTGGAGAGAGCCTTTCCCTTCAGCTTCCCACCATAACAGACAAAGAGCTGGTCTGAGGTCCTGAAACACTGCGTTCTGTCTACGTAAGCACGGAGGGCGCGTACTGGACAGAGCAGTGCCAAGGCTGGGTCTGCCTCCTCCAGGGGCAGCGCTTGCAGGTTCACCACCTGGTCTCGAAAGGGTGTGGTGGGAACCTTGGGCACATATCCAGGCCGGGGTCTTAGGATCACGCGAGAGTTAGCCGGCCCGAACTCCAGGCACGCTTCGTCAACCGAAAATGCCTGCAGGTCCCCTACCCTCTTGATGGTGGCCAATGCAACCAGGAGCACTGTCTTCATTGACAGGAACTTAAGCTCCACTGAGTGCAGAGGCTCAAAGGGAGCACTCTGCAGGGCAGTTAGTACCACTGAGAGGTCCCAAGAGGGTACGAGAGGAGGGCGAGGAGGATTCAGTCTCCTCGCTCCTCTCAGGATCCTGATGATCAGGTCGTGCTTTCCAACGGACTTACCTTCAACTGCGTCATGATGTGCGGCAATGGCGGCAACATACACTTTCAGGGTGGAGGGAGACAGCCTTCGCTCCAACCCTTCTTGCAGGAAGGAAAGCACGACACTGATCGGGCATTTCGTGGGGTCTTGTTGTTTAGAAGAACACCAGTTGACGAAGAGGTTCCACTTCAACGCATAGGCATGTCTCGTGGACAATGCTCTAGCGAAAGTGATGGTAGCCACCACCGCTGGTGGTAGGGTACTCAAAACTGCCTCGTCCCGTCCAGGAGCCACACGTGGAGGTTCCAAAGATCGGGACGAGGGTGCCATAGGGTGCCCCATCCCTGAGAAAGCAGGTCCTTCCTCAGAGGGATTGGCCAGGGAGGTGCTGTCACGAGGAGTACTAGTTCTGGGAACCAGGTGCGGTTGTGCCAATACGGGGCAACCAAAATGACCTGCTCCTCGTCCTCCCTGATCTTGCGCAAGGTCTGCGCAAGAAGGCTCACTGGGGGAAACGCATACTTGCGGAGGCCCCGCGGCCAGCTGTGGGCCAGTGCATCCGTGCCGAGCGTGCCCTCGGTCAGGGAATAAAACAGGTCGCAGTGGGACGAGTCGTGGGAGGCAAACAGATCTACCTGTGTGTCCCCGAACTGATCCCAAATCAGCTGAACGACTGGGGATGGAGTCTCCATTCTCCAGGGAGAGGCCGAAGCCGAGACAGCTCGTCGGCCGCACGGTTCAGGTCTCCCGGGATATAAATGGCTCGAAGCGACCTCAGATGCTTCTGACTCTATATGAGGAGGTGGCGGGCAAGTTGCGACATATGGCGGGAGTGCAGACCACCTTGTCGGTTGATGTACGCTACTTTCGCGGTATTGTCTGATCGGACTAGTACGTGCTGACCCCTGAGCAACGCATGGAAGCGGTGAAGGGCGAGACGTACAGCCAGCAACTCGAGGCAATTGACATGCCAAAGGCGCTGGGGTCCTGTCCAGGAGCCCGCCCCAGCCCGTGGTGGAGGCATCTGTCGATACAACAACATGCCTGGAAACTCGTTCTAAGGGCACTCCAGCCCGTAGAAAACTGAGGTTCGTCCACGGGGTGAAGGTCTGATGGCAGGTCGGAGTCACTGGGACTCGGAGCGTGCCGTGTTGCCATGCCCACCTCGGGACTCGATCGCGAAGCCAAAGCTGAAGCGGTCTCATATGAAGCAATCCGAGCGGCGTAACTGCGGATGCCATATGCCCCAGGAGCCTCTGAAATTATTTCAGTGGAACCGCACTCTTGCCCTCGAACTGACGAAGGCAAGTCAGCAGTGACTGCACACGCTCGCTCGTAAGCTGCGCGCACATGGCGACCGAGTCGATTTCCATACCGAGAAAAGAGATCCTCAGCACGGGGCAGAATTTGCTCTTCTCCCAGTTGACCCGAAGGCCCAGACGAGCTAGGTGCCGGAGCACTAGGTCCCTGTGTTCGCAAACCTGGTCTCGAGAGTGAGCTAGGATCAGCCAGTCGTCGAGATAGTTCAGGATGCGAACCCCGTGTTCCCGTAGAGGAACAAGGGCTGCCTCGACGACCTTTGTGAAGACGCGAGGAGACAGGGCTAGCCCGAAAGGGAGAACCGCGTACTGGTATGCCTGCCCCTCGAAAGCAAACCGTAGGAACGGTCTGTGTCGAGGAAGAATGGAGACATGGAAGTAGGCGTCCTTCAGGTCGATCGCTGCAAACCAATCCTGCGGCCGCACGCATTCGAAAATGAGTTTGGCCGTGAGCATCTTGAACAGCATCCTGTGAAGGGAGCGGTTCAAGACGCACAGGTCCAGGATCGGTTGTAACCCACCGGATTTCTTCGGTACAATAAAGTAGGTGCTGTAAAACCCGGACTTCATTTCGGCTGGAGGGACAGTCTCGATCGCACCCGTCACCAGTAGGGTGGCGACCTCCGCTCTCATGACAGGGGCATTGCCACCGACCATAGTGAAGCGGACTCCCCTGAAGCGGGGAGGAGACCGCGCGAACTGAATCGCGTAGCCGAGCCTGATGGTCCTCGCGACCCAGCGGGACAGTCTGGGAAGCTCTAACCAGGCTCCCAAGAACTGTACCAGCGGGGTCATGCGGACCACAGACGTACCCTCGGTGGTGCAGCGAGGCGGAATGACCGGCCCAAGCGTGGGTGGCATAGCGGCCCGGTGCGGGTGCATGGTCATTAGCCGCGTCCTGCCAGAGGAGGCCAGGGGAAGACCAGCATCCCACGGGGCGTGCTCTGGCAGGGGTCTGGCGACAGAGGGGGACGAGAGTGGCAAGGCTCGAGAGCGGCGCGCACTGTCATCCGAGAACTCTGTGTGCTCAGAGATAGGGTTGCAAAGGGGCTGAATATTTCTGGTAAATTTCCAGAAACTTTCTAAAAGTTTCTGAAAATTTCCAAATAATCCTGAAAAGTTTCCAAAAGTTTCCAAATAATCCTGAAAAGTTTCCAAAAATTCTGGAAACTTTGCAACCCTACTCAGAGATGGGTGTGTCAGTTCTTTCTTTAACCGAAATAGGGTGCTGCCCGTCGTTGGATTCTCCCCCGGCCCTCCACCGGGGGAAGGAGCGGCCCTGCTACCGTCTCCTGGAAAGAACTGGATGCCATCTCTGAGCAGCCCGTCTCAGGAGCGCCGCTTTGCCTGGCGTTTAGCGGGGAGCGGGGCGGGAGAGGGCTGTGGCGCCTTCCTGTGGCTTCCTGCACGACGCGGCCCGGGTGAAGGCTGCTGCTGGGGCCGTGCGGGAGGGGCGGGAGCCGTGGGAGGGCGCCCTCGGCGGCGAGCAGACTGAGGCACCTGTGCCGACGGCTGGGTGGAGGCAGCAGCGGGCCGTCGGGGCAGGACATGTTTTAAAGCCTCAGTCTGCTTCTGAGCAGTCGAGAACTGCTGGGCAAAGTCCTCGACTGCACCGGCGAAGAGGCCAGCCTGGGATATGGGGGTGTCGAGGAACCGGGTCCGCTCGGCCTCCCGCATATCAGCCAGGTTGAGCCACAGGTGTCACTCCTGGACCACACGTGGACATCACCTGACCCAGGGAGCGTGCGGTCATCTTCGTCGCTCGGAGAGCAAGGTCGATGGCGGCACGCAGCTCATCAAAGAGCCCTGGGTCAGTCCTCCCCTCGTGCATGTCACGCAACAACTGGGCCTGCTAGACCTGCAGCGTTGCCATGGCATGCAGTGAGGAGGCTGCCAGCCCCGCAGCTCTATAGGCCTTCGCCACAAGGGTGGAGGAGAACCTACAGGCTTTGGAGGGGTGCTTAGGGTCACCGCGGGAAGAAGCACTCTAAGGACATAGTTGCATGGCAACAGAGCGTTCAACCTGGGGAACCCCAGTGTACCCTTTGGCAGCCGCCTGATCGAGAGGAGGCAAGGCGGAGGAGGCCGCCGAGCGATCACAGGAAGACAGGGGTGCCTTCCAGGACCTTGTGACCTCCTCATGCACGTCCGGGAAGAAAGGCATTGGGGTTGGACGCTGACGGGGATCAGCGGCCGCACCCAAAAACCAATCGTCCAGCCGCGAGCGCACTGGACCGGGTGGCGGAGACCAGGTGGCTGCCCGGGAAAGCATGGCTGTCAGCTCGGGATCAGACACAGACAATGCTGGCACACCCGAAGGCGTCAGCATAGCCGAATCCTCACCCCCCGAGGACTCACGCCCACCTTGTGATGCAGCGATCGCCATCTCATCATCATCTGGAGTGCCGAAAGAGACCCGCGGCACGCCGGCAGACTGTACCTCGGACTCAATCGGAACGCTCTCGGGTTGCACAGTGGTAGAGGGGGTTGTGGAGCGTGGAATAGTCGGCGCTTTGTTCCACACCGTAACCCTCAGTTCACCCTGGCCACCAGCCGAAGTACCAGCTCTTGCGGAGCTCGTAGATCGGGGTGCGGATGAGGGGACTCTCCCTCGAACGAGGTCATTGAGTCTCGAACGCAACAGCGCGATGGTCATGTTCCCGCAATGGGAACATGACTCATCCACAAACGCTGCCTTAGCGTGGTCAACGCCCAGACACGCAAGACAGCGATTGTGCCCATCAGATATGACGCGACCGCAACCAGAAGTGCACGGGCGAGGCATCTTTAAAAAGACGTGCCGCGTGCAATGCTCTTTTGTGAAAGGAGATTTCTCCGCAAGTGTTGAAGCGACCAGGGAGATGAACACACAAACACTGGCAAATCACTGCACAGATAAGCAGGGAATGTGCACTCGCTGGAACTCGCTGTCACACCAACACCTGGAGAGAGGCTCGTCTCGAAGAGAAGTAGAGATTAACTCAGAATTGGCTGTGGAGTGAATGAACTTGGCTCCGAAGCGAAAACATACCTGCATGTTGCCAGCGTACTTCCTTATATACCCACAGGGTCGGGCGGAGTTACGCTATGCAAATTCCGCAGACCCATGGCATTTCATTGCCATTGGCTCGTTTTATATACTCGAAGATGATAGGCTTTCTAAGCGAAACCCCATTTGTCGCCATTCGACGTAATTGGGTGTTGTGAGGTTATGCGCTCGTGTGGGTGTTCTGTGACTTCGCATGCAGCCGTGCACAAGCGCAAAACCTCACAACACCCACCCCCTGTCGGTAATTGGTTGGAACACCATTTATTTTGGTTTTGAGTGGTTGGTGAAACCAACTGTTTTTGTGTGCAGATCTCAGAGCTACAGAGACGCGTTTTTTTGACGGCCTGCTTATGGGGCGGGCAGCTAGCGGATCGTTAGGAAAGATTAGATGAATGTGATCATTTATGTTTGGGCCTTTTTTGGGCCTGAAATCGCTGATACAACTTTTAAATTGAGTTTTATCATCAAAACACAACCATCAACACCTGATTATATATATTTTTTTACTTTTGTGCCACAACAAGTGTTTTATAAACACACAGTTACAGCAGCCAGAGAAAAAATTATATTATAAATTAGGGTCAAGAGCCCAACTAAAGCAAACACTGATCTCCATCATGGTAATTAATGAAACAATAAATCATCAACATATAAACCTCTGTTAATTATCAATAACAACTTCTGTGGACTTTATAAAATCATTAAAACATTACAAATTACTCTGTCAAAATTGACCTCTTCAGTTGTTCATTTTATGCATCATATTTTGCAAATTCACATTAGGATTGCAATGACACCTGAAAACTATATTTTAAATGGGAGGCCTAAAATAAACATTTATTTAACTATCGTTTATTTCAAATATCTAGGCTACATAAATTGTGTGTGTGTAAGCATGTTTTAACATGGAAAATGTGCCTTGCTTTAGTGGAGAGAAACTGACACTTTTAAAACAGACACATTTAAATGAAAGCAAGCTAATGAGTGGTCCTCTGCTGGTTATAATAGTTTTTTTTTTTCTTACTACTTACTAATGTGTTTCTATAATTCATATTTAGAAATGATAAAAATCCCAATTAGTGATAGACACTGAAGTAGTGCCGGAAAGGGAAGTGCAGGAGGATCGGTGTCGCCGTCCCGTCTGCGCATTTGCAGCGTTGAGATGGGCAAGCTCTCGCAGTGAGAGCAGCCTGCGGCAGAGAGTGCAGCTTCTTGGGCGGGTCCCAGGCACGTGGCGCACTCCGCACGAGGTGCACGAGGGGCGAGGCATTTGGAACAACGCTCGCTAAATTTGTTCTTTTATGAAACTGAGTGTTGCTTAGTTTTCTCGCCGGATGGCCTCAGGAGAGCAGCGACAGAAGAGGTGCGGCTTCGAGGTGAGTTGAAGGCGCTGTCCACTGTATGCAAAGGCTTGCTCTAGCTGTTTTGGCTTGTTTCGACGGCAAAGGCTTCAGAGGAAGTCAGAGACGTGAAGAGTCGCTGAAGGAGAGAAAATCTGCTATATGGCCAGAATGGGCTCCCTTTATAGGCTTATGCCACGCCCATTTAGGCACGCTCTCTGACGTGCCTGGCGCCAAGTCACTTGATTGGGTCACGCATCAGAGGCACTTGGCCATAGGATGTGCAGTTGCCGCAGCACAGCCAATGGGCGAGCTAGACGCTCTGCTGTGTTTGCTGTGCAGCTGCACTGCGTTTTAAATTATTAGCTTCAATATTTCTCGAGAAAAGGAGTTTCCCCACTGCGTATTAGCTATGCAATACGAAGTGACCGTTCTCGAAAGGAAACTTATCCCGTGCGAATTGGCCATTAATATTACAGACGTCCTGTGGTAAAATTACATTACTCCATCTACCCTTGTAAAGTTAATCCTGTCCGAATAGGGCTTTAGTCTATATTAAGTATTATTGTTTAAGCCTTTCATTCTTTTGTGAATGTGTTTTAGCATATTCTCCATCATGGATATTTTATGGTGTCAGGCTGTCAGCCCTACATTTCGGGTTGGCCTAGACCTTAACAGCACAGTTGGCATGAAGGTTTTAAAATGCTTGAACCCCGCTAATTGCTGCTTGCAGCTATATTTCATTATTAAAATCTGTCTGTATTTGATATCTACAATGTTAATGTGCATGATTCTTACATATACATTATTCTAATCAGCCAATGCTAACAGAATCGATTAAACCAAAACGCACCACTCACCTTGAAGGTGTCGGCCAGGACTTCTGCCCCTCTGTGATTGGTGTGTTTCGAAATGCCCACAAAGAACTCTTTTCCAGTAAAGAAGACATCACTTCCTTCTAGAGTGGCTCCACCAGACCCCCCCTCCTCATCGCCCATCTCCACCACTGTCAGGTTCAGTTCATTTAGGACTCGTCGCACGGCCTCTGCCTAAAGAAAGTTTACACACTTATGACCATGTAACATCTACAACAGCCATGTGTCTGCGCCTTACCTCAAGGCGTCTCTGCTGTTTGAAGGGTCGTGTGATGAGTGCCGTGTCACCTTGGATCACAGCAATGTCTTCGATCCGCCAGCTCTCAGGCAGCTCAGAGTCTGCTGGAATTTCAATCAATTGCAGCCCCACCTTTTGCCTCAGTGCGCCTGTCAGCACCCCCATTTGACGCTGGGCCTTGGCGAGGTCTGTCTGAAACCCTTCTCCTCCCTCTGCCAACTTCCCAAAGGACTCTGGGATACATCTGACGACAGCATGAGTGAAGCAGCCGTACGGATAAATATTGGCCATGACGGTGTGTGTATGAGGTATGCTTGAATGACAGGTGTCTGGTGAATGTTTGTATGAGCTTGACTGTATATGGGTGTATGTACGTGTCTGTGTGAGTGACTGATTCACAAACTGTGCAAACTAAGCAAGTTTAAGTCTATGAAGGACAGTCTTTGAGTGAAAGCTATTGAAAGCTCCTAACAACAACAACTGGATCAGCAAATCATTCTTGACATCTCTGAATCCCCTGGGTAGAAAGCTCAAGAAGTGTGTTTGTCCCTTTAATACTGCCTGTGGTGGAGAGAGAGAAAAATTATATTGTAAAGACCTATCAACCAAACTGACTAATCTGTATATCTGAGAGTATTGCATTGGCTTGTTTGAGTCCACTTTAAAGTCCATCTAGCCTAGTCATAGTGCTGTCTCTAGGACAGGTTTTTGAGAAGCACTGTCATTTTATATCAGTCCACATTAGTTTCCTGTAACCATTCATTGCTGAACTGAACAATTAACCTCACTGTATCTGTTCCAAATCTTTAAAGGTCTTGCAGTGGATAACGCATCTGTTTTCAAATGCTTTGAACTTGGAGTAAACATTATGGTGCATTACAGTGCCAGAACTTACACGTGTGTGTATACATAACTTATAGAAATAAAAAGCTGCAAAAAATATTCTGCAGCATATGTTTTCCAAAACTGTAAAACCATGTTATTGTTTCAGTTACCATGCCCAAGTGCTAAAGTGTAGTCCACAACTAAAAATAAAAAAAATAAAAGGGTAGTTTCTAAACAAAGACAATAATACAGGTTACCTTGTGCATCTATTAAAATTATACGAATGGATCAATGGCTGTTTGGTGTGAGCCAGGGCACATTCAACTTTATCATACTGTCCCGGTCTTTACAAACAAACAGCACACACACTGTTGCAAACATTAACAAAAAAACAAAAAAAAAGACAAAAGCCAGTCAGTTAAAGATAAATTCATTCCACTTTAGATGACTTTCCCGAAAAGATTCAATGAAATGTATTTGTAAAGTCACCGCTGATACACAAAACGGTTCAAGTTTGAGGTTCCACAGTTTGTTCAACAGTGTCTTGGCTGCCAAAGTTGACGCCCTGATGAATTAACGTTACGACAAATCGTAAAACAAATTATCCTACCTTGTGATACGATTAAACACGTTAACTCAGTTTCCTCTCAGCATAAAGCGCTAAATTGTTTTGATCGACTCGAACTCGGCAATACACAAACACCATACCGTTCACTTAACGTTCACTAGTTCCCTTCCCCCTCAATCCATCCATTCTGCTGGAATCCTTTTTCTCCTGCGTGACTATAAGGGGGATTTACTAAATAATGACTTAAACAGGAAACACATACCCGATAACCTAGGGGAGCGAAATGCCTACCTCTGAGACAAAGACAGAGGTTCTTTAAATTTGCCTAACTCTGATCCGCATGAAAAACATGTTTCAGTATTTTCCACTTACCCGTCCGGTTGTTTACAGTGCCACACCTCCAATGCTCCCTATTTCCTCATTTCCAGCGTGTAGCTAGACTAAACATTCTTCTTTTTTTTATGAAAAAATAAAATAATAATAATTTGTATAAGAACTCATCCGGACTAAACAATGTGTTCAGTGAATTTTGAGCTATGACAACGATACCAGCCCTAGGTTTTGTTCTGTTAACTTCAGCTGTTCGCTAATCCACTCTTTTAATATGTAGGTCGGGACTCAAACTCAGCTGTGACCTCTGTCTCATCAAATAACAGATTATTTGTGAAATGTAGGTCTACATGTCATAGATTTGTTGTGTTCCTATATGGGGACATGTTTCCCAGGATTTTGTGAGAATGTGGTAGGCTGTAGGGCAGGGGTGGGCATGTTGTGCCAAATTTCGACCCCCTGCCAAATTATTACCCCCCTCGTTGAAGTCAGTACCTGATTGCCTAATTCTAACCCCACCCCTAATCCTAACCCCTCCCCCACAACTAATCCTAAACCTACCAATACTAGGGGGGTAATAATTTGGCGGGGGTCGAAATTCGGCACAACAGGCAAACTACGGCCCGCGGGCCACATTAGGCTGTTTAATCCGGCCCGTCGAGTATTTAAAAAAATGTCTTAAGATCGCATTCATTTTGCCTTTTTCTTGCAATACTTTGCGTTATATATATATTATATATATATATATATATATATATATATATATATATTGCATTGCATATATTTGACAATCGGAATATCAGATATTTCATGCCATAGCTAACAAATGTAAAAAAAGGAAAAATGACAAAAGCAGCTCATCATTCATTCAGCGCTGTTGTGGCTGCGGTGTGTCACGTAACAAGCAATGACGCGTCACCATGGAAACCAAACAGACAGCGACTTAAGCGCATAGACTTGTTGCACGTTAATGTTTTTTCCTTTTTTGGCAACTCACAGAGAAAAAAAAAGTTTGGTAACCGCTTGCACACCTGTTTAGTTTTTCCTTTGGTTTGTCTGGTATTTAGTTTCTTTGCTCCTCTGGATTTGTGGATGTATCCTGACTGATTCCGTTTACCGACCTTTATCGCCCGGCTTTCGGCTAAGTTACGCTCCCCTGTCTGCCATGTACAGAACCCGGTTTTGTTCATGAAATGTTCTGATATGCTTTTGCTTTATAGCCTATGTTTTATTTTATTATACTTAAAATGAATTTGTATGCATTTATTTAGTTTTTTTCCACAAATGTATGACTTTTGGAAGTGCAAATTGATTGCTATATGCAGTTTTAATAAAGTTGAATTAACGTTTTAACATTTTTACTCTTCTAAGTGTACACTTGCAGGTGTTTTGTTTCTAATTTACTGTTAGGCCCATTAAATAATAATAAGGATAAACAATATTTAAAAAGTATAGGCTATAATTATTTAACATCTAACTAATTAAAAATTAACCTCAAAACATAACATGCTAAATGGGGGATATCTAGCATAAAAAAATGTATTGTCAGAATGTCGTCTCTCAGTTGTTGAATTTCGCGCAGATGTTGGCACAACGTAAATGTGTTTGCTCATCCCGATCTCATGAAAGTGCGAATACCACGAATTGTATTTGTAGTGCTTATGATACGCAGTTTTCGCGTATACGCACTTTATGGCGTGTAATAGGCACGCACTCTGCACACCTAATCCTAACCAAGGGGTTTACAGTGCGTAGCATATGCACGCAAAAAACATTTTTGGCGTATAAATGGCACGAGAAATACAATTTGTGGTATAGATAGGCACTTTCATGAGATCGTGTTTCATAATCTGCTAGGCTACTGGGCCGGCCCTCTGTCAAATTTTAAAACCCAGTGTGGCCCTTGAGCCAAAAAGTTTGCCCACCCCTGCTGTAGGGGGTCGGATCCCCGGTACGAAACTTCTGATTTATTTGTGATTACATTTGTAAATAGGCATATTTTTGTTGAAATATAGACCAGGGCCCGTATTCATAAAGAATCTTAATGCAAAGAGTAGCTCCTAGTGACAAAATTCTAAGAAAATTCTTAGAAATGTGGGCGTTTACTCTTAAAATTAAAGAAAAAATCCTAGTAAAGAAAAAAGTAATTCAGAAAGTATCTTAACCCTTAAAAGAGGTTTTAAGGTCAAAATTGTTAGGAGCACGGACGAGGACTTTTAAGAGGCTTAAGAGTTTCTTTAGCAGAGGAGAACATGGCAGAAAGACGAAGAGGGAGATGTGGGAAATGTGTTGCAGACAATGAATAACAGTGAGTTAATAAGACGCTATAGATTAGATCGTGCAGGGATCATGTTTGTGACTGATCTTATTAGAGACGCGCTAACATCTCCGACACAGCACAGAAATGCCACAGCGCCAGAAATGAAAGTAATCACTACATTACGATATTTGACAACTGGGAAAATTCCATGTTTGATACATTAAAACCAACATTCAAACCACCACTTAAATAGACATGCCAGCAATCAGTGTAATTGGAAAGAGTGGAACAATTTTTATCATTCTAAGTCAATCAAATACCTTATAGGAAATTAACAGCATGGTAAATAAAAAAAAAGGATTTATATACACATATATAATGTGTGTGTGTGTGTGTGTGTGTGTGTGTGTGAGAACGGTCAAATAGGAAAAATTACACATGTAATTTCAAAGTGAAGGCTTAGAATAGACCCTATACTTAAAATCACTTTTTTTTTTTCTTCTTGGACAACCAACCAATCACAGTCTTCAAAAGATTGTGTCATACATAGCAACGGGGTCAACCCCGCCTCCTTACTAAGATGAAAGTTTTTGTCTTTTCCTTACTCAGAGTTGCTCTCAGATCGGTCCCGAATCGCTTTTAAGCTAAGACTCATACGTAAAAGTTTTTAAGCTAAATTAAGAGTTTTCTTAGAGGATTCTTAGAATCTTTATGAATACACTCTAAAAACTCCTGGGTTATTTCTTCAACCCATTTTCTGGGTTATTTGTGTTGGGTTAAAATTATGGGTTATTTTTTCAGAGAGTAACCATTTTCTGGGTTATAGGGCTAATATTTTTACCCAATTTATGGGTTGTTTGGGTTTCTGGGTTATTTTTCAAAGAGTAACCCATGTTCTGGGTTATAGGGTTGGCTTTCTCCCTCTCTCTCTCGCAGTTGTTCTGGAATTTTCTCACAACAGTCGTTTGAAATAACCGTCGCTTCGCGCTCGATCCGTTTTGGCCTGTGCTTCATCGGTGCAACTTCATCTATATTCAAGGTAAGAGAGTATTTTCAGTGTTGATGTAATGTTAACTTTTCTGTGTCCATGTCCCTGTTGCTAGTTTAGCACCATTTGCTAAAAAAAAAAAATACGTTGCTACGTTGAGACTAGCGTTAGCCGTGGTAATTCTGTGGTTGGCATGTAGCCGCGGCTATCACGACAACATCTAGGTCTAGGACAACTCGAGGTAACGTTATCGCACACCGGACGCGATTTTGAACACGGTCCTGAGCCGTTGCTGGGTGCCGCGGACAGACCGCCGGTGTGTGTGTGTGTGTGTGTGTGTCCGTTACACTCATAGAGAATAATGTGTTCGAATTTTAAAGACGCGGCGCTGCGCTTCGCGTCCGGTGTGCGAGCCCCTTGAGAGAGTGCACGTCCGGTGAGCGATACCTCGAGTTGTCCTAGACGCGACGCGACGCTTCTCGTCCGGTGTGCGAGCCCCATAGCCGTGGCTACAGAGCGACGAGGCAACACAATAGTTGAGTTATGTTTATCAGCTGTGCCGTGCTTATCATATTATACAGTGCTCTACTGGCTGAAGTAGTGAGAGTTAAAGAAGAGGGTCAAGTCTTCAAATTGTTGCTAACCTCTATATTGCTATGTTTTCTCCAGGTCATTTTGAATGGACAGTTTTGTCGCTGACAAGCTAACTGAGTGGCAGCTGTCTGAGCTGACAGAGAATTTTAGAGGTGAGCATTTTACTCTTATTGCCCTTATATCATCTCTCTATACCTACATATTTTTTTTTTTAATAAGACTTAAATGTGTCAGTGCAAGATTTTGTGAAAGTCACAACTTCTTCGACAGTGGGGTATGTACAACCCTAAAATATTATTGTGCCTTGTCTTTAAGCTGTTATGCATAAGAATGGGCTGTCATTACACTTTTTAATGAAAGAAAATATGTCATTCACACAAAATGGGTAATGTTAATGCTGCAAAAGAACCACATTAGTTAACTAGCAATTTGGGGCATGTAAAAAAAAAAGAAAAAAAAAAGCCACTGCATTCCCTTAAAAGTGATTATTTGTTAGCTTGATAATGAAAGAGTGTCTGGTGAGTGGTTCACAATTGTCTCGACTTATTAACAATACTAATGTTGTCTTGTTTTCTGTCTTTCAGATAGATGAGGAGGCATTTCTTCTCTTTGATGAGGACACTATCAAAAATCTTGTCCCCAAAGTTGGCCCCAGGCTTAAATTCCTGAGGCTCTTCTGAGAATTGTTGTTTATTTTTCTATTTTTTATTTCTAATATTGTTATTACAGTGTGACCTAAAATAAATATGAAAATAAACATGTCCAAGTGTGTGTTTTTTCTTATAGATTTTTATTTAATGCAATAAAAATGTAAAAGTGCTTGAAGTGTGTAATATAATGTAAAACAAAGTTTTATTTTCTGAAATGAGGCATACTGGGATAGTGACCCAAGTTAGGCTATTTTTGACCCAACTCCTGGGTTAAAAAATTATCAACTAATTTTTGGGTTATTTCTACCCAGATGTTGGGGTTTTTAAACCCAACATTTGGGTCAGGTATTTAACCCATAATTTGGGTCAAAAAGCATAACCCAATTTTCGGAGTTGAAATAACCCATAAATTAGTTGGTCCCTTTTTAACCCAGGAGTTGGGTCAAAAATAACCCATTATGGGTTATTTTTGACCCAGGAGTTTTTAGAGTGTACGGGCCCTGGAAACCAGATTAATTTTTATCCTGGCTGATTAAGTTAAAGGTGCGGTTCTAAAAGTGTACAGAAATTTTAGGTTGAGTAAACATCGCACTCAAACACATAAATTGTGTTTTATGCATTGGTGTGTAGGCTAATGCATCATCTGTTTAGTCGTACAAGAGCCTTTTTGATGTTGTTGTTCTGGAGCAGTTTAAAAACATACTGCCAAGCCAAAGCACACATACGTCTGCAAGATGTCTGTTAAAAATCACTTCATCTGGGAGCATCTGCTGTTCACTAGCATTTGATAGATGTCTTTAAGATGTCAGTTTTACATACATTCTAAATCATAAACATAAAGACATTTTCTAAACGTCTATTTGACATCTGACAGGAAATGTCCTATAGACGTATTGCAGATGAAAAAATATGTCTTCCAGATGTAAACAGGCACATCAAATAGACGTCTCCGTGATGCTATCGTGTGCTATCAGGGATATTGCTGAGTGAAACGTGTTCACTGTGGCTGTGGCTTTGGTTTTAACAGATGAATATGAGTTAATACACAAAACATGTTTCAATGCGGGTCACTTTATCATATCAATTTCAATCATAAAGGCACTATTACATCTGTCAGCTGCAGGTGCCATCATGTGCCAACTGATGGCAGCCTATATGTCCCTCACCGTTTCCATAGACTCTGTTATTCCTGGACTTAATTTCCCAGAATCCTCTGCTCATTATTAGTTTATCTGTTTCAGTTGTGTCTTGTTTCATTTGATCATCACCCTGTCTATTTAAATGCCTTTTGCCTTCAATCAGATGGAAGTAAAGAACCTTTGATCATTTGACAGTATTTACTGTGGAAATGTGAGCTATTTTAAGGGTATTACAGTGGGTAGAGGAAAACAAAATTATCAAGGTTTTATTTTGTTCTGATAGTTTTTCATCATTAATGTCTCTTCAGTCGTTATCATCTAATAGTAGACTTGATATTGTGTACGAAATATATGAGATTGTATATAGACTGCAACATATTAATGCAGCGGTTAGATTTTTGTGGATTCCAGCTCATAGGGGGATTGAGGGAAATGAGACAGCAGATATGTTGGCTAAGCAAGCTTTGAAACTCGATAGAATTACAAATGTGGCACTAAGTAAAGCTGAAGTTAAAGTAAAAATAAAGGAAAATATTATGAAGACATGGCAGAGACAATGGGATGAAGGGAAGAAAGGGCGATACTTTTGGTTTGGATTTTCACTCTGTCTGCTGAATGCTGTCTCATCACCACAACATTACAGAAGACTTCATCATCATGGATCCAGCAGTTGAATTAACTTAACCTTGAGAAACGGGTTAAGTCCGTGACAGAAAAAGTCTATGAGAGCACATTCCGGTAGATCAGAAGCATTTGCAATGTCAAGGAAAATGTGTATGTGTTCTTCGAGTGTGCGGTTACCTTGACGCATATGGACTAATTCAACTGCTGGATCCATGATGAAGTCTTCTGTAATGATTTGGTTGTGGTGGTGAGACAGCATTCAGCAGACAGAGTGAAAATCCAAACGCAGTTTATTAACAAATGTAATCCAAGGTCATAGTCATATCCATGTCTCAAGCTGAGTTGAACAAGGAACAAAGGCCAGATTACACCATGAATTATTTTCACTGGTAATATAAGTAGTACTTTATTTTACAGTCATGTTCTCCATGTACATACACACAGTATATATAGTACTATAGTACAGATTGTTTCAAAGCAGCTTTACAGTGATAACAGAAAATAATGCAATGTTTCAGCTGTACAGCATGCAGATCTACTTGGACATCTATTACATAAAGGGATCGGTTAATATTTTGGCGAATGCACTGTCCCGTGCTCTTGTATTTTGTATGTAGGTTGATTTTGGTCATTTTGTAACAGCCTTTGGGGTTTCTATCTTGTAGGGGAGGGTGTGACGTCCCTGTCGGTCATTTCTTATACGTTTTCTTTTCTTTTTGAGTGTGTCTGTCTGTGTTATTCACAGGTGATTGGCTGACTAATGCATGATTGGGAACACTGGCGTGCAGGTTTCCCTCTCTATTTAAGCAGCCTCTTCTCCTCAGTGTGGGTGTCCTTTTTTTTTTCCTTGACTCCATGTCAACAACAGTCTTCATTTCTGTTTACCTCTTGTCTCGAGCCGGATTTAATTTTGACAACTTTTTATGATAGGTTTGTCAAATAAAAGCTCAAATGTTTTTCATATACATCATATACATCATCTTCTCCTTGTTTGTGGTTATCCATTGTGATCACAACAGCCCATGATTTTTACTGTGAAAATATAGTTTCACAGTAAAACCAGAAAATATGGTACTATAGGTAAACCATGGAAACCACAAATTAACCATGGTTTTGCTTATGGTATTTGTAGTAAAACTGTGTACAAATGGTAATCAATCACAAAAAATATGGTTAATACACTTTTACTATAATAAAACCATGGTTAAATTATGAAAGGGAGTATCTGAAATCAATATGTTTTCATTTATGATCAGAACATGACAGTAAACTACAGACAGATATATGCCTATGATAGTGTTGCAAATTTTTTTTTTACCAAAATGCGCTGACAAGTTTAAAAAAATTGTCCCATGTTAAAGTGGCCATGGTTTGTGAACACGACAGGAGAGCATGTTAAACTTTCTTTAAACGGTGTCAAATATGCAAGAACAGAAACCGAGAAATCATAGTGGTCTAATATTTCTTAATCTATGCTCCATGGATGTTACGAATCTGTAGCCATCTAACATCTGCTGGACAGTTAGGTAAAATTATTTGCATGCCTGTGCATGTCCTCTGTTAGCATGATCCCAGGTTGATCCATTACACCGGAAACTGTCTGTGACACATGACTTCAGATTTAATAATTAGATAGCAGCATGGCTATGATTAGCCAATAGGCAAGAGACCACTGATATTTGGAACGGCTCAAAAATTAGACAACCATACACGCTACATGTGTAACAGGTGTGTGGCTGTAATGAAGCGCACAGTGATGGAGAATACAAGCACACATTTTTTAAACACAAATCTAACACATAGGAGAAACAAAACATATCCACATCCAGCATAAGAAAGACTGAACATAGAACCAAGGGAACTAAGGGCTTAAATACACATGGCAAACAAAGGGAGCTAAATGAAACGCAAGTAAAACTAATCGCTAACTAAATGGAAACAAACTTGCACACACTAGGAAACTAGGTCAACTTACAATCACAGTGAACAGGAACAGAACAGAACCAAACCAAAACACAATGAAACTAAACATATGTGACTACAGGGGAATGGAGCAAGAGATTGAGACAAAAAGAGGGACAGAGACTAGCAGAGGACAGACAGGATTAAAGAACAGGCCATCTGTCCATCCCTCTTTCTCATTCTAAAATGCCAAACAGTCACATAAGCGATACATTCATATCCTCTTCCACTCCACATGCATGTGCATTATTGATTCAATGCATGAGTGAGCAGTCTCATTCCAGTATAGGTGGTAAACACACTATTATAAAATATGCTCATGGTGTGTCTGAGATTTGCATTAGTGTGTTTGTGTGTGTCTGTGGCATAATCACTAGTAAACCGTTTATCGTGACTGTCACGCTTGTGTCACAAGATTGCTGTAATTTGATTTCCCTGCTGCTCTGCATGCCTATAATTTGGAGCAAACAGGCTGTAAATTTTTTCAGCACCATTATGCTCTCTCTCACACACACAACTTTTACATTTACATTTACATTTATGCATTTGGCAGACGCTTTTATCCAAAGCGACTTACATTGCATTATCCTATACATTTATACATAGGTATGTGCAATCCCCTGGGATCAAACCCACAACCTTGCGTTGTTAACGCAATGCTCTTACCACTGAGCTACAGGAAAGCTGCACAAAAACTTTTAAAACTATACTAGCAGTAGTGCCACCTAATTATAACAATTATAGAAATATTTTATTTGCCTGCCTTAAAAAGACAGACATTCTGTGTTTTCCAAGGCTCTTCAGTTCAGTTTTTAAGTGTTCAAATTACATCAGGGTGGAGTGCAGCAAACCAAAAGATTTAGTAGTTTCATAGAGGGAGTCATTTAGATTACCTGCTGACTTCATCATCAATGTTGTATGCCAGGAATTAGGAAAGGCAAACTGCTGATGTGATTGAGCTGGAAGAGTAGGAAAGATTCACTCTGCTGACTTCAGTAGCTAAAGCTGAGCAGAGGGAGACACACCATCATGATGAAACTTAAAGGATTGTTCTTCATCACCGTCAGCTGTCTGCCTTTAGCTGGTAAGGTGCATTTAAAAATGGAGCTTTATTATCCTTTTAACCAAAGAAGATAAAGATACTGAAATTGTCTGTCACCCATACTGAAGATGTGCTGATGTGCTGAGTTGGTGTAGTGCTGAAGTTGAATATAGATCTTGACCTGCGAAGGTAAGATCTTGGCAGTCTACATATCCATGAAACAAAGATAAATCATATCAGAACTTTTGCATGTTTAATATAAAAATGACAACCTATGCAATGTATTTAAATCCAAAGTGACACATTTCAGAGAAAATAGAAAAATTGAAGTCTTTCCGTGTCAAGATGTTCCAAGCTGAAAGATTTGGAATAACTAACCGCCTCACAAGTGTGCACACTCCTGAACTAATACTTAGCTGAAGCACCTTTTGATTTTATTACCCAGTCTGTTTAGATAGGAACATCAGCTTGGAACATCTTGACTTGGTATTTATTTATTATTTTTATCTGAAATGTGTCACTTTGGTTTTCAGTGACATTACATCATCATAAGTTCTGATATGATTATTTTTATTTTATTTTTGACATAAATACCATCTGATTTAAAAGGGGTGTGTAGACTTTAGAGTATACAAAACATCACTAAGTTTTTGCCGTTCAGAGTCTAATGAATAAAATACAGACTAATTGGACTAATAGGACTGTTTTCCTAACTACATAAGTATTTTGCGATGTTCCTGATTTGCCTAAAGAGGAATTGCAGGATGTTGAGAAGGGCGTCTGCTGAGTGCTGAATCACGCACAACTCAATCCCATGACCACTGCTAAAGATTTCAGTCCCTTAACTAAATGATCTGATCAACAGCTTTTTCATGTCCTGAGTGGGCACACAGCTTTAACACCAGATGCTGATTCTAAAAAATTCCCCCGACTACACTTTGTCAGGGTTCTGTCACCTAGGTCTAGTGTGTTTCTTGGTTTTGTGACAGAGCACTGACACTCCTGTATTTCTCCTGTCTTTGTCTGTGTGTCTTGTTGTGTTGTGTTGTGTTCTGTTCTGCATGCGGCCATGTTTTTTCTTCTGTGTTTCTGTCTTGTGCTGCGTTGCACGCACGCATTGTTTCCCACCGGCTGCGTGAGTTCATGTTATCTTGTTTCTTGTTCAATATGAACACACGGCTTATGAGTGTCCCTCATTAGCTGCATGTTCGTGTCTCGTTCTGTGTAAGCTCATGACTAGCGATTGGTTATTGCTGGTCATGTGCTTTGTGTGTAATTTCAGGCTTGTTCAACTTCATGCAGCGCTGTGCAGACCGATCGGTGGCTGACTTGAAGCAGTGCATGCCGGTTAGAATTTTTTTTTTTGACTTGAGACAGTGCCGACGCCATGTGACTGTGACGTATGCCATCAACGTACCGTGAGAGCGATTCGAGAGCAGCCACAGGACTCTCTCTTCTCAAGAGCGGCTGCACAAGCTCTGATGACTACAGCTGTTTCACCGTTGGCTGGATTCACCGCATGACAACAATCATGTGTGTGTCGTGTTTATTCTCACACCTTCAGTTCCACTAATGCTTACAAATCTGTTTTTTATAACAGTAAAATCTCTTTTCCTGTAGTCTCTGTTATATTGTGTCATGTTTATCAAAATAAAACTGATAAAAAACGTAGACCCCACTACACTGATAGTATAGGCTTATGTTGAACTTTTATTCTTGTACAAACAGACGCTGTATTAAAGGAACACGCCGACTTTTTGGGACTTTAGCTTATTCACCATATCCCCCAGAGTGAGTTAGATAAGTCCATACATACCCTTTTCATTTCCGTGCTACTCTGTCTGACGCACCCACCGCTAGCCTAGCTTAGCACAAAGACTGGAGGTAAACGGCTCTAGCTAGCATACTTCTCCCAATAAGTGACAAAATAACGCCAACATTTTCCTATTTACATGTTGTGATTTGTATAGTCACAGCGTGTACAAATAACAAGGTCACATGAGACACAGCCATCTTCTAACCGTATACATTCTGGGAACTATATTCTCAGAAGTCGAAGCACTGCTACTTGGGCGGAGTGATTTACTCCAACTGTGAGCGAACTCTCTGCTCCTCACCACGGGGCTTCTCAGGTGCTGCGAGCAAATCACTCAGCAAAGTGTCCAATCTCCGTTCACATCTCACATCTCCATTTTCAGCTCCTTCCCGTCTGCAAGGGGAGAGAAATCATTACATCGAGACACAGCCGATGTTGAACACACCATTCATGTTTGATGTGAGCACATGGCTTGTCTTGTTATGCTTCCCTGTGCCATGTGCTCTCCTGTCTATTGTCTGACCCAGCCCATCATTTTATCTGATTATTGGTTCAGTTTCCCCACCTGTCCTCCCTCATTACCTGCCTTGTTTACTGTCCTATTTATTCCCCTTGTGTTTGCTGTCCTGGGCCACGTTGTTGTTGTTGAATGCTGTTGTTCCCTGCCTGTCTAATGATTCCTGTTGCGTATGTTTCCTGTACGGTGGCCGAGAGAGCTCAACACTGCAACTGAAGAAAACACATGCCAATTGAAAAACACCCGCAAATTGAGAAAACATCTTCATCAGTTTCACAACACATGTGTGCTCCAAATAACACAACCAAATACAGAAATACGCTGAAAAAGTTCTCAAAACAACCAAATACATAAATGCGTTGCAAGAGTTCACAACACAACCAAATACAGAAACGCGCTGAAAATAGCACAGGCCACAACGGAAATGTTTCCAGGGGACCCCAATAAGCGACGAACCAGGCTGGGACATGCCTACAGCTCAAAGTCTACTTTATTCTATTATTATTATTTAAATTTTCCAAAACATACAGAGATGACATGTTTATGACATACAACTTTGTATACGATATACAAATGTATTAATATTTTCAATGTCATCGGAATACTAATGAGAAAACTAAAATAAATAAATAGAAAATATAGAGAAAAAGAACATGAGGGAAATATATTAATCTGTACATCAGTTACATTGTACACATTTTGTCATGTTATGTTTAAATAAGTGTTGTGGCAGTTTAATTCACTAAACAATCATCTTTGGCGTAAGAGACAGTCTGGAATCAAATGATCATTAAAAAGTAATTTATTCTTGCAAGAAGGCCCAGTTGCCACACAGAAGTCACAAGTACAGTCTGTGGAACAAGTGCGACCAGGAGAGAGAGGCAGGCCAGTCTTTATACTGTTATCTTCAAGGTTCTCTAAACACTCCATAGACGGATAAGACACTCCACCAGTGATCCTATTATACACTGAACTTTAGTTTAGCTTAACTTACAGTCTGCAAGTCCTAAACTGGACACCCTTTGACCTTAGGGGTCAAGGCCTCGGCGTCTCCCCCTCTTCTCCTGCCTCACAGAAGTTCCACATCAATCATTATATCACATGGTCAGCAGCACACATAGAAGTCAATCCTGTGTATGTTAATGAAAATCAAAGTAAGTAATGAAAATCAAAAATCTCCCATTACATAAGTTTCTTAAGAAATTTTTGGTAATGCAGGGTCCAAATATGAGACGGCAAGTTGAGACACTCACACACAGATATATAACGCATATTTTAAAAACTTTTTTTGTGTAAAATGTTCATTTATTTGCAACATTTATGTCAACAAAAATAATAAAATATTTCTGGTAATAACAGCTATTCAGCTGATGGACACCATGCTGCGTTGTCATGGGAACATCCCAGGTGAAAATAAATAGGAAATCACGTTGTCTTTCGTTACTCCCTTCATCAAGTGTGTTCCAAATGGCAAAATAATGGCACACAAGTGCCCTGCTCACTCCAAAGTCCACACTTCAAGGGCTCTACGGTCTGCCCTTTGAAGAGAGTAGGACATAGGGATGCTCACGAGCAATAAGCCGAGTTCGTCTCTTGTAGTCCCCTGGAAACATTTCCGTTGTGGTCTGTGCCATTTTCATTGCGTTTCTGTATTTGGTTGTGTTGTGAACTTTTGCAGTGTGTTTCTGTATTTTGGTTGTGTTGTGAGTATTTGGAGTACGCATGTATTGTGAAACTGATGAAGATGTTTTCTTAATTTGCGGGTGTTTTTCTATTTGCATGTGTTTTCTTCAGTTGCAGCGCGTTGAGATCTCTCGGCCACCGTATTCCAGCCTAGTTAGTCATGTCATGAGCCTGCCTGCCTAGTCAAGTCTAGCCTGTAGTGTGTTCAGTTTCTTCTTTTGTTTTACTTTTATATTAATAAAGCCCCTATTCCTCTGCATCCTTGAGTCCTCACTTCAATCAACCATTACCTCAACCCGTGACAGAACAATCTGGCCCAGAAGAGGACTCAGTGCACCCCCAGTGCCAGTCGAAGACGCTTCAGTGCCCCCTGTGGTGGCTGAAGAAGCTGCAGCGTCCCCAGAGGTGGCCGCTGATGCTGCTGCTTTCCTTGAGATGGCCGTGAACGCTGCTGTTCCCCTAGAAGCAGCTATCTCCACGCCATCGTCCCGCCAACGTAGGCAGAGAAAGAGAAGGAAGGCTTCCTCTATAGCATCAAGTCTGTCGGTTCCTGAATTACCTGTCATGTCCGAAGATGTTGCCAGAGACCTTGTTCCCTACCTGAAGGCTGACCAGACCCATGGCCACTACACACCCATGTCGCACATCGTAGCATGCTGTTGTTACCCTGCCTGTCTGATAATTCCTGCTGTGTTTGTTTCCTGCCTAGTCAGTCATGTCATAAGTCTGCCTTCCCAGACAAGCCTGTAGTGTTTTCCCACACGGGTTAGTTTAGGTTTCTGTTTGTTTTACTTTTATATTAATGAATGAATGAATGAATGAATGAGGCATTTATATAGCGCTTTCATATGTACTACTGTACACCCAAAGCACTTTACGATCATGTCGGGGTCTCTCCTCAACCACCACAAGTGGCAGCATCCACTTGGATGATGCAACGGCAGCCACAGTACAACGGCGCCAGTGCACTCACCACACAACAGCTATAGGTGGAGAGGAGAGAGAGTGATAGAGCCAATTCAATGGATAAATAAAGCCCATATTCCTCTGCATCATTGAGTCCTCACTTCAACTAGTACCTCAAACCGTGACACACTCCCTCTCTCTTTCAGTGATTTCCTTGACATGCTACACGTGTGTGTTTCCAGCAATCTCTCCAGTGGACTGTCTGATGTTCCCCCAGGAATGTCCCGTGGGCCAGCGATGTCTTGCCAGCACTGCTGTAGGAGTCAAAGGTCAACTGAACCAACTACTGATTAGACAGTCACTGTACTATATGATTTATTAACCAATGTTACAAAAATATGAATCAGATGAATATGTATCAGCATGGTCTGTGTGAATGTGCTACTGAATGTGCTACTGTGAGACTGATTGGTTGATGTATGTACAGTATCTTGTGTGTGGTGTGGGAAAATAGTTGTGAAGGTTTTCTCAGAGTATGATTTAGAGGACTTTAAGGACTTTAATGTTTTTAAGGAGTGTTCTGCATATGTGAGTGAGTAATAGGGTGTTCCCTAATAAGCTGTCTTGACCTATTTTGACACTGAGTTCCCTTATCGAGTCGGTCTCTCGACATTACGTATGGGGAAATCCATTTTCCTCGAATTATGAAGTCTGATTTGAATAACTCTTTTGCTTGCAAATAGCCAATGGCGACCCCGCCCTCACCTGATTGGCTGACAACTCCCAAGATAGGTGACGGCGGGCGCCAAAACCCTCAGAATCTTTTTTCTTCACTCGAGTCTGGTTTCACCGTTGATGTACGCATTAGAGCGGAATATAGTAAGGAGTTTTCCCCTCTCGCGTTCCGGTGGATTATATCATCATGTCTCTTTGCCGCATGTGTGGTGGACCCATCGAATTCCCAGACGCGCACGAGCAGTGTGTGCAATGCCTGGGTCGGGCCCACGCGGAGGCGGCATTCGGAGGATTGGGATGTCGTGCCTGTGAGGAGCTTCCCATCAAGATCCTTCGTGCAAGGCTGGCCGTTACACGTAACGACGGTCTTGTATCTCCTGCCTCTCCCCAGTCTGCCGCCCTCGAGCCGCGGACCGGGAGACGGCAGAGAACTCCATCCGTGGATTCTGTCGAGGTGCTGACGTCGGCTCATCACCCACGCCATCCTCACGTGGCAGAACCCTAAACTTACTCTGAGGCCAGTTACCGCCCTCCTAAAGAAGCGCGGGAAATGGTCTCGTTTGGATACGACAGTGACGACGCCATGTCTACCAGTGCCTCCGACCCGGGAGCGTGGTCCGAGTCCCCGTCTGAAGGCGCCCCCGCCTCTTTGGATGCAGAGCTTATGGCCATTCTCACGGAGGCTGTGGCGGATATGGAGCTGGAGTGGACAGCTCCCAAGGAGCTGCCGTCTAAGAGATGGATGAACGGTTCCTTCCTCGGCGCGGGCCGTCAGGCTGAAGCCCCGAGGAGACCCGCGCCCTTTTTCTCGGAGGTCCACGAGGAGCTCACCAGGTCATGGCGCTCCCCTTACTCAGCCCGAGCCCATGCACAAGGTACCCAGCTGCTCACGACAGTAGAAGGGGCGGAGAAATTGGGATACACGCGATTGCCTCCCGTAGAGGATGCCATCGCGGCCCATCTGGCGTCTTCTCCCGGCTGGAAGATCGCCCAACTGCCTTCTAGGCCATGTCGACCTACTGCCCACATCGCCGAGAAAGCATACACTTCAGCTGGACATACAGCATCTGCCCTCCACACGATGGCAATCCTGCAGGTTTTCCAAACACGACTCCTAGGGTCCCTGGATGAGGGAAACCCGGACCCGGAGTTGCTCAGGAAACTGCGCACGGCGGCGGATCTCGCCCTGGTGGCGTCTAAGAAGGTCGCCCAGGGAATCGGTCGCAATATGGGCAGTCTTGTGGCCCTGCATCGCCATCTGTGGCTGACGCTGTCAGGGATGCGCGATGCTGATAAGAGGCAGTTCCTGGTGAGGTGCCGGTGAGCCCTACGGGTCTTTTCGGTGTTGCGGTGGAGTCGCTTTCTGACAAGTACGCCGAGACCGTCAAGCAATCTAAGATGATGCCTCATCTCCTGCCGAAACGGTCTCAAGACCCCCTGCAGCGAGGTCCAGGTCTTCGTCAGCGCAGCGCCCGGCGGGACACACCAGGCGCGTTTCCCCGAGCGCGGCAGAGCGTCGCGAGCCGGAGCCTCCCCTCCGCCAGAGGCAGTTCAGGAAGCCCCGCTTTGGTGCGTAGCCGGCCTCTAGCAGCCAAGGGCGCCCGACGGGCAAGAAAGAGCAGCGTTCCTGATGTGCGTGTCGTGCCAGAAGTGCGCTTTGTGCCCCGTGCGTGCCCTGCGTGCTTATGTGAACAGAACTAGCCATTTTCGAACTTCAGAGCAGCTCTTCGTCTGCTACGCGGGTGCCAAGAAAGGCGACGCGCTGTCGAAACAGAGGCTATCACACTGGATAGTGGAGGCTGTGTGACTGGCTTATGCTTCCCGGGGAGCCGCTTGCCCTATAGGGGTGCACGCCCACTCCACGAGGAGTTTGGCGTCATCGTGGGCATGGGCGAAAGGCATGTCTATTCAGGACATTTGTTTTGCAGCAGGCTGGTCCTCTCGCAACACGTTTGCGAGATTCTATAACTTGGATATTCCTTCCTTCGCACCACATGTACTGTCAGTGCAGGGAGAGGGAGCTGAGCTGTCATTGGACTAGACTACAGACACGCCCCGTCTGGCGCGCGCTCTAGCCATGGTTTCGACGAGGTCGTGTAGGCAGTGCGAGTTATTTAGCAATAGCTGCATTATGTTCACTATATCTATGTGTCACCTTATTATGCCCGCATTCATAAGCCGGCAGTGTATTCCTAAGCACCAATCACATTGCTGCAATCCCCCATTCACTTCAGTTCAGCGTTGCTTAACTAGGTGAGCAGGGCTACGTTGGTGCGGGCGCCGACTTGGCTCTGTGCCAATAGGTGTTTCAACCAGGTCCGGTGCCTGAACCTGAGCTGTTGTGAGGTAGGGATTAGTGCTTGTGCTCTACTTGGGCTCGTTGCGAGCTGGGCCGAGCTTTTTCCCACACGGCAGGGGTTTTATTGTTCCCCATACGTAATGTCGAGAGACCGACTCGATAAGGGAACGTCTCTGGTTACTCACGTAACCTTAGTTCCCTGAGAGGAGGGAACGAGACATTACGTAACCTGCCGTGTGGAAAAGCTTCCAGTTCCTTACTCTCGTTCAGCTAAGATTCTGAGGGTTTTGGCGCCCGCCGTCACCTATATTGGGAGTTGTCAGCCAATCAGGTGAGGGCGGGGTCGCCATTGGCTATTTGCAAGCAAAAGAGTTATTCAAATCAGACTTCATAATTCGAGGAAAATGGATTTCCCCATACGTAATGTCTCGTTCCCTCCTCTCAGGGAACTAAGGTTACGTGAGTAACCAGAGACGTTTAGTTTAGTTTTGCATGCCAGACATTTGACTATCAAATGAAACGCAACTTTTCAAGATTCAATGGCATGAAGCTCACAAATTTATCATATATATTTACACACAGTGCTCAATGTGGGCCCGTACATAGAATAGAATAGAATAGAATAGAATAGAATAGAATAGAATAGAATAGAAAAACTATCTTGCAAAAACTATTTTGCAGCAGCAAAATTGACACAGAATACAGACCAGACATATTACATAAACTGACATATAATGTAATGTACAAATTTTCCAAAAAAACCCAAAAAACAAAACAATATATTTACAAATATAAGATGTATACACAAGTGCAACAGTGCGCAAGGATGTGCAGTTTAGTATCACATGCAAATATTAAAAGTGGACTATAAGGACTATAATGCGTTAAGAGCTCCCTCAATTACTGGGGAGCTAAACCATTTAGTGCTTTGTAAGTAATCAGCAATATTTTAAAATGTATTCGATGTTTAATAGGGAGCCAGTGCAGTGTTGACAGAACCGGGCTAATATGGTCATACTTCCTGGTTCTGGTAAGAACTCTAGTCTGCTGCATTTTGGACCAGCTGTAGTTTATTTATTAGGCGAGCAAGGCAACCACCCATAATAGCATTACAATAATCTAGCCTTGATGTCATGAACGCATTAACTAATTGTTCCGCATTTGTCATTGAGAGCATATGACGTAATTTAGATATATTTTTAAGATGGAAAAATGCAGTTTTACAGATACTAGACACGTGACTTTCAAATGAAAGATTGGTATCAAAGAGCACACCCAGGTTCCTAACCGACGAAGAAGACTTGACAGAGCAGCCATCAAGTGTTAGACAGTATTCTAGGTTATTATGTGAGGAAGTTTTTTGTCCAATAATTAGAATCTCTGTTTTTTCAGAATTAAGTATTAGGAAATTACTAGTCATTCAGTTTTTATATCAGCTATGCATTCCGTTAATTTTGTGAATTGGTAAGTTTCGTCAGGGCATGAAGAAATATAGAGCTGAGTATCATCAGCATAACAGTGAAAACTAATGCCATTCTTCCTAATAATATCTCCTAAGGGTAGCATGTACAGAGTGAACAGCAACGGTACTGAGCCTTGTGGTACGCCATACTGAACTTTTGATCGATAAGACATCTCTTCATTTACTGTTACAAACTGATAACGGTCAGATAAGTATGATTTAAACCATGCTAATGCAATTCCACTAATGCCAACATCATTTTTGAATCTATTTAAAAGGATGTTGCGGTCGATAGTATCAAATGCAGCACTAAGATCGAGTAACACTAATAGTGAGATACAACCACGATCGCATGATAAGAGCAAATCATTTGTGACTCTAATGAGAGCTGTCTCAGTACTATGATATGGTCTAAATCCTGACTGGAAAGCCTCGCAGATGTCATTTCTTTCTAAAAAGGAACATAGTTGTGAGAATACTGCGTTTTCTAGTATCTTTGACAAAAAAGGTAGATTCGAGATCGGCCTGTAATTGACTAATTCTGTAGGATCAAGTTATGTGTATACTAGGCCATTCTTCCTCTCCTATAGCAATGAATGAATCAAATTTTTCCTCAACTGTAGTAGACGGTTGCATAGTTATAATTTCCTCCCTGATATTATCAATCTTGTAAGTAAAGAAGTTCATTAAAGGAGAACTCCGGTGAATTTTTAAGTTAATCTTGATCGTTTTACCTTTGTGAGTACTGTCTATAGAAAAAAAAAACGAACCGGATTGGTGCTTGCAACGCGGAGCTGTTACAGTTAATGCCCAGAGCTCCCATTCAGCTAAAACGGCAGTTATGGGGGCATAAACCTAAAGAGTGTCTTTGTGCCTCTTAACAGACACAAAATACAATTAAAATGTCTGTCCAACATGAACAGGGCCCTTACATGACAACGAGATGCGTTTAGCAACTTAGCCATTGTTTAAACTCACCTAAATAGTGTTTTAGACGGCTAGCTGTAGTCTCGCGCTGAAGTCCCGTGGGAACTCAGTTGTAGCCGGAACACGACGCTCCTCCCACCTGCACTATGTGCGCGATTTCCCCCCCCCAAACCACTTCAGCGGAAATCCCGCCCTGCAGCCGATTTCATTGGTTTAGGTTACAGTGACGGGTAGGTTTAGGCATAGATATCATATATAAACGCTAGATGTCTTATGGCGCCGTCACTTCCGGCATCACCGTTCGGCCATCTTGTCACAGTGAAGCTGTGAATTAGGGTGAGTGATCAGCATGCACACAAATCCTCTTATCTCGCTGAAATCCTGACGGATTTACAAACGGTTTGGTTTCTTACAAACGTTATTAACGTGGCTATAATTCCGAATGCTTGAACATGCATGTTATAATTATTAATATGTATGCAGTGTATGTATGCAGTGTCATAACTACATCTCTGACGTTTATAACAAACCTAACCGTTTGAAAATCGGTAAAAAATTGACCAAGTTATGGTTATTTAAAAGTACATGCACCATTAAACGAGTGAGCGAGCGCCCTGTGATAAGATGGCCGCCACGTGCGGACGTCGACCTCCATTGGCCAGCAGCGCGCACGAGACATCTAGCCTTTATATATATCTATGGGTTTAGGGATCTGGGTGTTTGGTGTAGGCAATCTGTAATTGACATGACCAATGAAAACCTTAGAATCAGCTGCAGGGCGGGATTTCCGCTGAAGTGGTTTGGGGAAAAACATTTTTTTCCGGCTACAACTGAGTTCCCACGGGACTTCAGCGCGAGACTACAGCTAGCCGTCTAAAACACTATTTAGGTGAGTTTAAACAATGGCTAAGTTGCTAAACGCATCTCGTTGTCATGTAAGGGCCCTGTTCATGTTGGACAGACATTTTAATTGTATTTTGTGTCTGTTAAGAGGCACAAAGACACTCTTTAGGTTTATGCCCCCATAACTGCCGTTTTAGCTGAATGGGAGCTCTGGGCATTAACTGTAACAGCTCCGCGTTGCAAGCACCAATCCGGTTCGTTTTTTTTTTTTCTATAGACAGTACTCACAAAGGTAAAACGATCAAGATTAACTTAAAAATTCACCGGAGTTCTCCTTTAAGTCATTACTGCTGTGCTGCTTTGAAACGTCTGGGCTTGAAGCTTTATTTTTCAATAGTTTAGCCACTGTTTCAAATAAATACCTAGGGCTTTGTTTATTTTCTTCTAATAGGGTTGAAAAATAAGCAGATCTAGCAGCTTTTAAGGTCTCTCTGTATGCAATCGATCTCTCTTTCCATGAAATGCGAAATACCTCTAGTTTTGTTTTCTTCCAGTTGCTCTCCATTTTTTTGGCTGCTCTCCTAAGGGCATGAGTGTGCTCATGTGTACCACGGTGTTGGACTATTTCCTTTAATCTTCTTTAAGCGCAACGGAGTAACGGTGTCTAACGTGCTGGAAAAGAGAAAGTTAAAGGTTTCTGTCACAACATCGAGTTCTTCTAAGCTATCTGGGATGCTGAGATGATGAAACTGATCAGGAAGATTATTAATAAAGCAATCTTTAGTGGCAGAAGTGATAGGTGATAGTGATATTTGTAACACGGAGTCGGCTTTGCAGCCTCGGCTAAATTAAGTTTACACGAGACTAGATAATGATCTGAGATGTCATCGCTCTGCTGCAGAATTTCAATGGCATCAACATTGATTCCATGTGATAATATTAGATCTAGAGTATGATTACGACAATGTGTAGGTCCTGACACGTATTATCTAACTCCAATAGAGTTCAGAATGTCCCCAGTTTTGCTGTCCCCTTTGCTTTTCAGACGAGGTTCATGTTTATGACAGTAATCTTGGGGGGTGGACTCATTTGAAGTAATGTAATTGTTTGGTTTTAGCCAGGTTTCTGTCAAACACAGCACATCTAGGTTATAATATGTAATCATATCACTAACAATAGGTGCTTTTGAAGTAAGGGATCGAATATTCAGCAACCCAAGCTTTATAATTTGTTCATCTGTATTGTATCTATTTTTTATTTGTTGAACATCAATTAAGTTATTACCCTTAAATGGGTTTGGGAGTTTTTTGTATTTCCTAATTCGGGGAACAGACACAGTCTCTATAGACCCTTTTACAGGCCACGTGATCAAATAGTTGCGCGCGCATTTTGGCAACGGAAGTGGTGTTTTTCCCCACTGGCTCTAACGTGTTAGCAACTCCGAAAGTTTATCAAAACGGTTTCCCAGCATCAAAATGTCTGGTTGTTGCGTTTACGGTTGCACTAATCGATATTCCACCAAGGGGCTTAAGTTTTATATTATTCCGACAGGATCACGGCCGTTTCAGAAGAGTGGCTGCAGGCGATTAAACGTGTTGATTGGAGCGAGGACATAATCAAAAATGCTCGCGTCTGTTGTTTAATCCGCTCGCGTAGCTTGACACGCTGCTGATTCTCGCCATACTTCCGTTGCCAATATGCGCGCGCATACGTCATCATTGTGTACAAACAGTAAAAGGGTCTATATGATGATATCTAGGTGAAAGAGTCTCTATGTGATGGGACTGACCTCAGTGACGTGAGACAGCTAGCAGACGGTAGGTTTAGCCATTCTGTCTGCTTCCTGACCTTAGCCCCAATTCATGTTTGAGCTCAAAGACTATGTGCCATATTACTAGAGAGAAGAGCAGCACCATCCCAGGAGGGATGAATACCATATCTTTTCAACAGGTCAGGTCTGCCCCAACAACTTTTCCAATTGTCTATGAATTCTATATTATTTTGCGGACACCACTTAGACAGCCAGCCATTGAGTGAGGACAATCTACTAAGTATCTCATCAATCCTGCAAACAGGAAGGGGGCCAGTGCAAATTACAGTGCCTGACATCGAACTTGCGAGTTCACACACCTCTTTAATGTTAATTTTGGTGATCTCCGCCTGGCGAAATTGGACATCATTAAGGCACAGACATTGTTGCCGCTTTCCTTGCATTCAGTCATGGTGTTCAACCAGGTCCGGTAGCTCAGTGTTACCGTGATATAAGCCATAGCGCCAGCATTGCCACCACTTTACTCTCATTTCCTCATGGTGTTCAGCAAGGTCCAGTAGCTCAGGACTGCTGTGACACAAGCAATTGTGCCACCACGACTGCCTCTTTTACATTGCTGTGAGCATTTAAGACATGCTGCTACTGCTGCAAATGTAACATATATGAAGCTCTATACAGCAGATCTATACAGGTGGACCTGGGGAAGGTGAAGGGTTTCTGAAAGTGCACTGCAGTTTGCTAACCGCAAACTACCAGTATTTGAATGTTGAGTTGCAGCTCATTGGCCACTGATGAAGAAGCAACCAATCAGCTGCGTTATGAAGATAATGATGTGATTGCTATCAAATGAGTTAAGGACCTATCAGCCTGCGCAATCTAGAGTTTCATGTCAGAACAAGGTATTTCTGTCATGCCAGCTAGAAATAGAAATTGGCATGGAAATGGATATGGCAGTGTTAATGTATGTATTTGGTCTTGGCAGAATATATATGCTACGCTACTGCTGCTACAGAGCAAGTACAGAGACTTGCTACTGCCAAAACATTCAAACACATTACTGTGAGCATGTAAGAGATGCTGCTGCACATGTAACACATGAAATAACCCCCAACAAAGCAGGAGACATGAGAAAATGCAGATATTTTTTGCAGCTTTTTGCAGCCGCTCTAGATTTGAAGTATGGAGCACAGTTGTGCAACAGCTGAAGAGAAGACTACTGCTATACATTTGTAAAACAAGTTTTTACCCTGCACAGTTGCACATGGTAATGGGAGAAATAGACAATACAAGCCAATAAGCATGCTGCTGAGTTTATATTGCTAATATTGCTCCAGTCACTGCTCTTCATCGGGCTAGCATTGGAATAACCCTGCTTGTATTATGTTCATACCAGCACAGGCATCGCCGCTGCGCAAGACATCAATACAATAATGGTGTCGGCACGACCGCCTCCATTAACCGCACAGCATGGGCAAGCTTGGCACTTGTTGCAACATTATTCGATAATGCCGGCGTTGCTGCTGTTTGCATTATTCGGCACCGGCACACTGTGATGTCAAATAATACTCTGGGATAAACATTGCTAGGCGATAGTGCCGTCACCCACATTGTTCATTCACCAATTGTCTGTGGTGCCGAATGCCTGCTGTTAATGCAGCCTCTGGAAACAAGCGCTGACATGAATGCTGGCAGTGACTGGTTAATCAAGGATGCTGGCGAGTCCGCCGTCCTTATACTCTGTGATGTGTTTGCAGTGATATAATGCTTGTGCGACTTGCTCTTGTAACTTGCGCTCTGCATCAGTTCAAAGATTCTGAGGCAATGGCCTCCAGCACTGCCTTATAGAGCAGGGAACCCGCCTGTAGTTTGTACACTTGAACGCCATTGGCGAGCGAATTCTCGACCGTGAGATTTCATAAGGCTTCAGTAGATTCAAGAAAGGAGGGGAAACCCCATAGCATGATGCAATGTCTTGTTTCCTCCTTTCAGGGAACCAAGGTTACGTTAGGTAATCAGAGATGTTTCCTTTATTCGCTTCCTTTCCTCACGTCTTAGCTCCACCCCCTTAGGATGCGAGGGAAGGATACATCTGTGTATCTCCGCTCATAAATTCGCAGCATGTGTGATGGAATTGTGAACCATGTTTGCTCAAATATGTTTGCATGACCTTTTGCCTTTTTTGCATTATCAGTAGTGCATTGCCTGGCTATTCTTCATTCTATACTTCATTCTTTTCTTTACTCTCAATTAATGTGCACCATCGGACTCATTTTCTTTGGTGCAAATGCTCGGCTCAGACTTCCACCATTCACATATTTTAAATATAGGTGCTGAAACTATAATGAATACAAGGAATGTACTTTTAAAATGAACCAACATAAGTATATTAAAATATATCAGCCCCTGCATCAGCAATGAGATGTCATGTTTGTGTGCATCCAGGGTCAGTGTGCATTGTTCTGTATGAGAGGAGCTGTGCCCTGCCATCACAGTGTGACCTGAGTGGAGAGAAACATGCAGCAGGACTTAACTTCAATTACACTAATAAGTGCTGTGACACGGATCTCTGCAACACTGCTGCAACCACCAGCTCCCCCCGCTGGACAGGAGCAGCACTGAGCCTCTGCAGTCTGGCCCTCTTTCTCCAGCAGGGATGAGTGAGGTCTATTCTTACAGGAGGTGCTGACAACATTACCAACAAAGCCTTATATTAACAAACACAATTATATACCAAGACTTGTTAATCTGTATAAAACCGATATAAACCTGTATAAAAACTGAATAAAACTGTATAAAAACATCTATAAAGCTTAAATTTGAAATGCACACACAACTGAAACTATAAGTCCAAGTATGCACCATGCTTGAACGGAAGTGCCTGCAATTTCAAAAGTACACAACTTGTTTTTTTAAATATAAAGTTAATCTGAGTTTAAGCTAATTTGTTTTGCCTTATTTTCTGCTGTAAAAACTAACAATAGTAAAATAACTAGTTAATAACTTTTTTTATTAATTCTAGAAAAATAAATACATATTTTCATATGAACAGGTCATATTATAGAACCAGTTCCTTTTCTATAGAGCAAAACATAAGTTTTCTGTTCTTTTTAAATATATATTTTTTAATAAAAATAAAATAAAAATGTTTCAATATTTGAATTAAATACTGTATATTTTAAATATGTTGTACTTTTCAGTAAACATTTTATTTTAACACAAGTTTTTAAACTGGCAATATCTAAACATGAAGGATCAAGAAAAAAATATACTCCACACTAAATGTTTTATTTAATCTTTATTATAATCTGCTGAATAACAATTTTAGAAAGTGTGTGTGTGTGTGGGGGGGGTTGTATGCTTGTAAAATTTATCTAATCAATAAAATCCCCACTAACCAATATTTGATGTTGTGTTGTCCATTTAAGTGCAGATTAAGATGTTTAGAAATGAGCATTAAGCGGTTAAGAGGAAGTGGAAACAGAAGTGCACAGGAAGAGGGCAGGGCTGAGATACTACATATACAGTATAAAAAATATATTTAAGGTCCTCTCGAAAACTGAATCAACTTAAAGAAGGCAGACGAGACTAAAACATAAAACAGCATTGAACCTGTTAATGATGGTCCCTTGAAAGAAAATTTCATCAACTCCTATGACTAAACTTAAAACTGAAACTCAAATTAAACACTAAAAAGGCACCCATTTATACCCCACTTTATTAGGTGCACCTGTTCAACTGATTGTTAATGCAAATATCTAATCAACCAATCACATGGCAGCAATTCAATGCATTTAGGCATGTATACATGGTCAAGATGATCTGCTGAAGTTCAAACTGAGCCATCAGAATGGGGAAGAAAGGTGATTTAAGTGATGAAATAAAATAAATAAAATCAAGTTGAAAGAAAGGCAACAGTAACTCAAATAACCATTTGTTACAACTGAAGTATGCAGAAGAGCATCTCTGAACCTTGAAGCAGATGGGCTACTACAGCATTCCACTCCTGTCAGCTGAGAACAGGAAACTTAGGCTACAATTCACACAGGCTCACCAAAATTAGACAATAGAAGATTGGAAAAACATTGTCTGGTCTGACGAGTCTCGATTTCTGCTGTCAAAGATGGTAGGGGCAGAATTTGGCGTAAACCACATGAAAGCATGGATCCATCCTGCCTTGTAACAAAATACTAGCAAGGTGTACCAAATAAAGTGGCCGGTGAGTGTAGATACCTTTTGTATTTCCTTGAAATATAAACAAATTCATGGCCACAAACTTTTTGCCTGCTGCTGTTAATGGTTTTCTCTTGTAGAAAGCAACAAACCTGCATACACTTCACACAGTGTTTTCAGTGTGGAAATTGACAGTGATATTTGAATGGAAGCATATTCTAGTGCAGTGCTTCTCAAACCATTGTACATTTTGGATGTTTCTCTCACAACCAATTCAAGTCTTGCAGTCTTTACTAATGAGCTGATGAGTTCAATCAGTTGTTTTAGGTGAGAGAGACATACAAAATGTGCAGTGGTGGGGAGTCCCAGGGACAGGTTTGCGAAGCACTGTTCTAATGACTCTGATTTGCACATACAACTACAAGATAAGACTGTTGTTTGGGGATGGTACCTGATTTAAAAGATTTTCAGTGAATAATTACTTGTATTTTAGTTTGTCCATCTCACATAATGAAGATTGGGACATATAAAACATGATTTATAAGGAATACTTTTAGGATACTTCTATGATTTTGTAACATATCAATCTATGTAAGAGCAGTTTGGACAACTTGGAAACCAGTTTATGAAATGCATGCGACTCAAGAAGATGTTAGTGAAAAGCTCTCATGTTACATAATCCAGATAATGACAGCGAGAGAGAGGGACAGGGGAATGGGGCAATGAGGCAACAATATCCTGTTTGTAACTGCTAGCAAAGCACTTGCCCACACAACATGAGAAAATACTGAAAAAGAACCACTATTGAAAGGAACTTGACCTCTGCAGTGCAGGTGCTTTTAAAAAATATGAACTATAAGACCACATTTAGTTTAAAAGTGAGACCTCAGAACCCTACTGGTGCAAACAACCTTTGAGGTTGAGACATAAAGGAAACATTTGAAACACTAGGATAATCTGGAAAGGGAATGCGTGTGTGTGTGTGTCCTTCTATTTGAGCGCCTTCACAACAGAGGAGTAGGCCACGTGTATCTCCTCATCACTGGGGCAAGTGGAAGAAAATTCCTCTCTGGCATACGCTGCATCCAGGTATCGCCACAGAGATGTCAGAGAGCGAGGGATGGAGAAACCTCGAAACTTCTGACACACAACCTAAAGGAAGGAAAAGAGAAGCTAAGCATTTGATTCTGAAACTCTTTTAAGGATCAGTCCGTTGAGTGTCTGTCTCACTTTGACGATGTGTAGCTTGGGCAGCAGGTTGCAGTCGGCCAGAGTGAACTCCTGACCATCCAGGAAGGGGCGGGTGGAGGAAGTGACATCATCAGCACTGTTCTCATCTATCTCATCCGGGAGAGGAGAGCTCAGATAGTCATCCAACTTCTTCAGGGCCTTCAGTAAACCCTTCTCCAGATCTGCACAAAGAATCTTCATTTAAAAACAATTTCCTTTTCTGCGTTGATGGATTTCCTATTGAAAGGGGGCTTTTCTCGCACTTTAAATAGCTAATACACACAAAAGCTTATAAAACCATAATTTTCTTTGTGTCATTGCTAGTCAGATACAGGTGCTATTTGGTATCCACAGTGACTTGTTCACACCAGCACACAAGTTTGGCCTGAATTTTACATGCGACTTGTCTGTTTAGACCAAAGCGGAAAATGCAATTTTAGTCTCTTACAGTAAATAGCGCAGATACAGCAGAAAACAGAGGGATAATATGACTAATATACACTATTTGCATTTTTTTCTTTGTTTTTAAAGTTTGTCTCAGTATTTGATTTGCTATGATTGATATTTGTATAATTTCCTTTATGTGTTCATTGTTCATAACGTTGCAATAAAATGTTGCATTTCTGACACCTGGTTGTCACAGAGAAGAAACAAAATCAAACAGCATTTACATGTTTTCAAACAGCTATTAAATTTTTTTCTCTCTCGCTATGTTGTTTATCAAACAAGTACAAGAGTATAGAGAAAGAGAGTTGGGTCTGGATACTTCCTCTGCTATTCACTGTCACTGAAACAGTCTGTTTGTGAGCATCACCAAGTTGATTCTTATTGGTTGGCCAGTTTTCTTCGCAGTGCGATGGAAATGAGATTAGAACATTGCTGCATTGTCGGCGTGTTAATGTTTGTATTAGTCAGAACATAACCTGTTGTTCATTCAAATTCAAATTTTTGCACCAAACATTCTTCTTGGTGTGAACAGGCCTTAATCAGGTAAAATGTGACATGGTTCCAGCGACACGAAATTTGTCCACATTAAACACAGAAAATGGGGCATGATGAAACACAATCAATCTCAAAACTCAGCCAATCGAACCATTTCTCTCTGCTTGCACGCTATTACACTCACTCACTACAACTGAAGAAAGCAAGAGAGTGAAACTAAAAAGTCAAGTCACCTTCATTTATATAACGCTTTTAACAACATAGATTGTTTCAAAGCATCTTTACAGTGATAATAGGAAATTACAGTGACAGAGATTGTTATGGCTTTACAGCAGCTCTAGAATAAAGTTATTGTCCAGCTAAAGTTATTTTTGATTGATTGATTCACTTTAGTTGCAAAGATCATTAGTTATTAACTTAGGGGCCGCTAACACGACACCGTTCTAACGAAAAAAAAAAAAGTTATCTCTGTGCAAACCTCAAAAACGCAAACTCGTGAAAACGCTGACGGAGTGCACATGCGCATCATGTGTTTAGTCTATAGGTGTGCGCGTTTGAATATATATGTGCGCAGGCGTGTAGTCCTTCTTTACAAACCAAACCTCAACAGACTAATTGTCTGGCCTTAAAACATTTGAATAAATAATTATTTATCGCTTCTGCGTGAAACTGAATTATCCCGACGACAACGTTTTATCTGTACAGTGGTAAATGGAAGGGAAGGAGGCCTTCAAAGGGGAGAGACTAGTTGACACTTCAGGACTGCGTTGTCGTTGGGTTCAGGCGCAGGTCCTTCATCAGATCTGGATACGGCCTGGATCTGGCGGACTGCGGTAAACCTCAGGATAAAAAGAGAAACTAATATTAGCGTAGATGCCATCCTTCTTATGATGTAACAAGTACATCAGGATTTATGGGAAGTGTTACCGGTTCTGGCTGACCTAATCTATGCAGCCTAACATTGACTTATAGAAGTCTATAATGTGTTATGTGTATGCTAGGTCAAAGGGATGTGTTTTTAGTCTAGATTTGAACTGATAGAGTGTGTCTGCTTCCCAGACAATGTTAGGAAGACTGTTCCAAAGTTTTGGTGCTAAATAGGGAAATTATCTACCGCTAGCAGTCGATTTTGATATTAGGTATTATCAACTGGCAAGTAATCAGCAATATTTTAAAATGTATACGATGTTTAATAGGGAGCCAATGCAGTGTTGTCAGAACCGGGCTGCTATGTTTGTCAGCTGTAGATTGTTTTAAGCATGCAGGGCAACCACCCATAATAGCATAACAATAATCTAGCCTTGATGTCATGAATCCATGAACTAATTGTTCCGCATTTGTCATTGAGAGCATATGACGTAATTTAGATATATTTTTAAGATGGAAAAATGTGGTTTTACAGATACTAGACATGTGACTTTTTCAAAGAGCACACCCAGGTTCCTAACCAACGACGAAGACTTGACAGAGCAGCCATCAAGTGTTAGACAGCATTCTAGGTTGTTACGTGAGTACGTTTTTTGTCCAATAATTAGAATCTCTGTTTTTTCAGAATTAAGTAGTAGGAAATTACTAGTCATCCAGTTTTTTATATCAACTATGCATTCCGTTAATTTTGTGAATTGGTAAGTTTCGTCAGGGCGTGAAGAAATATAGATCTGAGTATCATCAGAAAACTGCAAAACTAATACCATGCTTCCTAGTGATATCTCCTAAGGGTAGCATGTACAGAATGAACAACAAAGGCCTTATCACTGAGCCTTGAGGCTCTATACCTCAAAGCCCCCCCCCCCCGACATAATCAAGGTGATTTCTGAAATGTAATTTACTAACTTGTCCAACTACATACATGTAGGCATATGAGCAGTGAGCACTATATTCAAATGTCTCAATTCAAAATGTACATCAATTAATTGACAGCGTCAATTCACGTTTGCCCAAAAAACCTTCATTAATGTCCTCTTCCTCACCCGAGTCTTCCTCGCTCCTGTCTCCCCCAAGAAGAATATCATCATTCGCCTGGCGCCATCGCCGACGCGTAGGCAAACATTAGCATGCGTGTCCACTACAGCGGCAGAACTTTGCTCAGTGCACTGGCAACGCTGTAACGTCTCCGCTTTGGTTGCGAGTGTGTTTAGGGGAGCGCGGGGCACAACCTAACGCGGGGCTAGTTGTAACCAGAGGCGGACAGAGTACACAGCTTAATTACTTGAGTAAAAGTACAGATACCCCTTGCAAAATTTTACTCAAGTACAAGTAAAAGTACTACAGTCAGATGTCTACTTAAGTAAAAGTACTAAAGTACTTGTTTTTAAAAGTACTTGAGTATCAAGAGTACAAGAGTACATTTTCTAAATATTGCATTACTACTGCCACAGTGCTTACATACATTGGTAAACACAGCAAACACTTGAAGCGAAAACTATCATTAACTTGTTCAGAAAATTGAAATAATCTGGCGAGGTGGGGCACAGGTTGGCACATTTCCGGGATGTGATATTTTTTTCCCAGGATGGTAGGGGAAGACTCATGAATATTCATTAGGGAAGTCATCCCTGATTGGTCTGATGACCTAACCCCACCCCTAAACCTACCCGTCACTGGGGGTCTTATGACCTCCCTAACCCCACCCCTAAACCTACCCGTCACTGGGGGTCTTATGACCTCCATAACCCCGCCCCTAAACCTACCCGTCACTGGGGGTCTTATGACCTCCATAACCCCGCCCCTAAACCTACCCGTCACTGGGGTTAAGACCAATCAGGGATGACTTCCCTAATGAATATTCATCAGTCTTCCCCTACCATCTTGAAAAAAAAAAAATATCGCTCCCGGGATGGACCTGCTGCGTCTTCATCCATTGTTTCGTCCATGGTTTCGTCTCTTATCTAAATCTGACCATGGAGTTGACTTTGGCGGAAAGCTGAAGGTGATTGCTGATAGGCTGTCCCAATCAGTGGCGCCTGCACAATCCAATCACATTTGAGAGGGAAACAACAAATTGAGGGTTTCCGAGATGTTTCTTTTTTCCTTTTTTTTTTAGAAGAAGTAACGGGTACTCACAGTTATGGATAGAAATGTAGTGGAGTAAAGAGTACAATATTTGCCTTTCAAATGTACTTGAGTAAAGTCATGAGTACTCCCCAAAAATGATACTCGAGTAAAGTACAGATCCCTCAAAATTGTACTTAAGTACTGTACTCAAGTAAATGTACTCCGTTACTGTCCGGCTCTGGTTGTAACACGCTTGTTTTAAATACTTCCGCACATGCTTGGATGACGAAACTTTGTGTATTTACTAGTTGCCATATCAACACTATATAGAAAAAAAAATTTCCGCCAAAATTTTTTTTTTTTGGAAGATATCCATAGACATTTATTAAACCATAGCAAAAGTAAATTTCTTACTTAAGTTAATTTTTCATCTCTATTTTTTGTGTTTATTTAAAAGACAAATCTGATATTATTTTAATCTCCAAGATGTTATTTAACAGTTGAGATAGTTCTTTAATGCTTCGCTAACTAGCAGAAGACACTAGCAGGGTTTAAACCCCAGTTGTGCAGGCGGGGGCATGTTGTAACACTGCGTTACAATGTGCCCCTATTAGAAATATGCTATTATATTCTATACTTTTATTAATTTTATTGGGAAAACGTGAGAAAAAGGTGAATAAAGACTGAGGGCCCTATCTTGCACCCAGCGCAATTGACTTTGTACACCGACGCATGTATCATTCCTACTTTGCACCCGCGCAAAGCGCGCTTTTCCCTCCACAGAAGCACGTCGCTTAACTAGGGAATGAACTTGCGCTCCCTGGGCGGTTCAGCGCAAAAAAGGAGGCGTGTTCCGGCGCAAACGTTCCTTCATGCTATTTTGATGGTTTAGAAAACAATTGCGCCACTAACCAGGAAAAAATTTTTTAAAGTCAGTGGCGTTGCGCATGTTATTCATATGCTATTTTAAGGGCGCATGCTTGGCCATAATCAATGTAGCATGTGCACAACGCGCACTTTGATTCTCTCATCTACACAGAAGCAGCAGTTTTCATTTTTGCAAATCATACATTATTACGATAGATAGATAGATAGATAGATAGATAGATAGATAGATAGACAATTTATTATAAAAGCATACATCTAGCTTACACATTTACCCAAATTATCATAAGCCTGTTTAACCGAAGTTAATTTGGGTGGGTTTCTCCATTTCAATGTAACTTCTCTCTTTTACGGCCGTGACGAGAGCGTTGCTCTCCTTGGCTGTGAACCGCTCCTGGCGCGCGCCTGGCAAATCCGCCGTTACAATAGCAATCCGCTATGGAAAAAGCGCATCTACTCTTAAAGGGAATGTGAGATGACGCTCTGATTGGTTTATTTCACGTTACGCCCAAACCACACCTATGAATAATGAAGCTACTTCAGACCAACCCATTTTAGATTTGCGCCTGGCGCAAGAGTCATTTATCCCGCCGGGAAAATAGCAACAGCGCCCAAGACCCGCCCACAAAGTTACTTGCGTTTCGCGCTTGACACTTGTGTTTCAGATCGTTAAAATAGGGCCCTGAGAGTCAATGTTCAGAAATGACTAATTATTTATTTGTTTTGAACTATGTTGTATAGCTTTGTTTTCATGAGTTCGTAGTCAAAACTCAAAAATTTGTTTATATTTAATTATAAAAAATTGCCATTATTTTATATGAAAAAGTTTTTTAGTTGTATTTTATTTAGAAAATATTTTAGTTTGTTTTGTATATATTTTTGATTAGATCAGATAACATTTTAAGCTGTCATATGTTATGTTACAATGTGCCCCACACATGTTACAATGTACCCCACCTATGGGGCATGTTGTCACATTTCACTTCCATTCTTTCGGGGTATGTCAAGAAAAAAGTATATACTGTATTAATAAAACAAAAGTGATAGTGGTCATGTAATCTTTATTTATTTATAATTTATTATTATTATTAAATTAGTGTTCATAAACGAGTTATGTATGGTCTTTCAAGAATTTCAAGTTAATAATATAACAATTTATGAAAAATATTTTTACAGCTTGTGTCATGTGGTGCCCCCCTAATGGTTGTGAATGGTTGGTGCCCCTGGGCACTGGCCCAAGTGCCCTTATGGATAATCCGGCTCTGGGTACGCCATACTGAACTTTTGATCGATAAGGCATCTCTTCATTTACTGCTACAAACTGATAACGGTCAGATAAGTATGATTTAAACCATGCTAATGCAATTCCACTAATGCCAACATAATTTTCGAGTCTATTTAAAAGAATGTTGTGGTCGATAGTATCAAATGCAGCACTAAGATCGAGTAACACTAATAGAGAGATACAACCACGATCGGATGATAAGAGCAAATCATTTGTGACTCTAATGAGAGCTGTCTCAGTACTATGGTACGGTCCAAATCCTGACTGAAAAGCCTTTTCTAGTATCTTTGACAGAAAAGACAGATTCGAGATCGGCCTGTAATTGACTAATTTTGTAGGATCAAGTTGTGTTTTTTTAACAAGTGGTTTAATCATAGCCAGCTTAAAAGTTTTTGGTATGTATCCTAATGATCCAACGCCGGATACTCTTAAAGGTTACGTCCGTGGATCACGGCTGAACGCGTCTTCTCCACACTCACTTACAAACAAAAAAATTTTTTCGCCTATCGTGCGTCTACTCTACACCCCTACCACTAAAAAAAAAAACGGATTATATCCAAGACTTCAGTCATAAATTAGTATTAATATTGATAGTATCACTGGTAGCTTCGTTGCTAACTCACTGTCCATCTGTTAAAATGGCGAATATATCAGATGTAAGTAGTCTACCTTTTGGTGCAGGTGAGGACACATTTGAGCTGCACGCACTGCAGTCTGAGCTGGAAGCTGTTGAGAAACAGATCCACGACCTTTTATTGAGACAGGCCGAGCTGAGAGACCGGTGTTTAGCTCTTGAAACATCACGCGCCGATGCACACAAATCAGTGTTTAACGTTACTAACCCGCTGACTCCGACCTCGTCTACTCCGTGCGTTCCTCAGCATCGGTCGCGATCAGCCATGGTCTCGTTCACTCCGGCTCCAACACGCCACCACGAAGCCTGGGTGGTTCCGCAGCGGAAGACGCGAGTCAGGTTTAGACCAAGACTTTCTCCGACCCTCCCGGTTTTCGAGTTATCCACACAAAACCGCTTCTCCCCTCTTCGCGAAACAGTACGCGATGCTGTGATCATCGGCGATTCCATTGTTCGGCACGTACACGCTACGTTAGGTAAAAGTAATGTGCACAGTCACTGCTTTCCTGGTGCTCGTGTTTCTGAAATCGCTGCTCGCGTTCCCGAGATCCTGAACGGTGACGAGCGCGTCGGAACTGTGGTCCTGCACGCGGGAGTGAACGACATCAGGCTGCGCCAGACGGAGGTTCTGAAGAAAGACTTCAGGAATCTGATCGATACGGTACGCAGCACATCGCCTGAAACAACGATCATTGTGTCAGGACCGCTTCCCACGTACCGATTAGGGCATGAAAAGTTCAGCAGATTATTTGTGCTAAATGAATGGTTAATGTCATGGTGCAATGAGCAGAAACTGCTCTTTGTAAATAATTGGAATCTGTTTTGGGAGCGTCCTAGGCTTTTCTGTGCTGATGGCTTACACCCAAGCAGATTCGGAGCGGATCTTCTGTCGGATAACATCTCCAAAATGTTAAATACCCTTTGACTAGTAACCAAAAGTCCAAATCATAGTCTCTGCTGCACCAATTTAACTGATATAAATACTAGTGTAGAACATTGCATAGAAACCGTATCTATTCCTCGTTTAGTGAGATCAAATAATAAATCTACTGCAGGATCTAGGAAAAATCTAATTGTTATTAAAACAGAAAATGTTGCTATTAGTAAACAAAAATTATTTCTAAAGCTAGGTCTTCTAAACATTAGATCACTCACACCTAAGGCAGTTATTGTAAATGAAATAGTCACAGATAATAGCTTCGATGTACTTTGCCTTACTGAAACCTGGCTTAAACCAAATGATTATTTCGGTCTAAATGAGTCTACTCCATCTGGATACTGTTATAAGCATGAGCCCCGTCTGATTGGTCGTGGCGGCGGTGTTGCAACCATCTATAGAGATATTCTCAATGTTACTCAGAAAACGGGTTATAAGTTTATTTCATTTGAAGTACTTGCACTAAATGTTACGCTCTTAGATGTTAGAAAAACATCCCTATTATCTCTAGCCTTGGCTACCGTATATAGACCGCCAGGGCCTTACGCTGATTTCCTAAAAGAGTTTGCAGATTTTCTCTCAGACCTATTAGTCAATGTCGATAAAGCATTAATTGTTGGAGATTTTAACATACACGTAGATAATCCAAATGATGCGTTAGGGGCTACGTTTACAGATTTATTAAATTCATTTGGGGTCAAGCAAAACGTCACCGGACCAACTCATCGTCTTAATCATACACTCGATTTAATTATATCACATGGAACCGATCCAACCGATATAGATATCATTCCACAAAGTGATGATGTCACTGATCACTAAGTGGTAACTTGCATATTACGTACTGCTGTAATATGTCATGCGGCGTCGCGTTATCAACCAGGCAGAACAATCCTCCCATCCACCATAGATCATTTCTCAAATTGCTTATCTAATCTGTCTCAGCTGCTGCCTGAACCAATGTTGTTTTCGTCAATGATGACGATAACGAAATGATTTCGTTGACGCACCTTTTTTTTATGACGATAACGCGACGATGACTAGCTAAAAATGGCTCTAAGGTGACTAAAACATGACGAGACGTTTTCGAGTTTTCGTTGACGAGACGAGACGGAACGAAAATGATTATAAGTCTGACGTTCACAATGCATGTCATTTCTGCCTATTTTGCGTGAAATCTGTCTGTTTTGAGCTAAAAAAGTATCACAATGCTGCCGCTTCCTATCCTTGTTTTGGGTACGCCCACCACCCGGCTGCCGCCATGCCGCGCACCAGATTCCACACAACAACAACACACCTGCGGCTGCAGCTAGTCACTCGCCACACATCTTCGATATGAGGCGCCGGACTGGACAAAAGCGAAACGAACTCCGCGAGCGAGCGACAGTGCGCGAGAGAGACAGAGTGTGTCTGCGCGCGAGAGAGACCGAGTGTACGCGAGAGAGACCGAGTGTGTCTGCGCGTGAGAGAGACCGAGTGTGTCCGAGCATTAGTTTAGTAGGCTAATTGGTACAAAGTAATAATTATTATATAACTTAGATTATAACAAATTATAACATAAATTATTATTTAACTAATTATATAATAAAGCCACAATTGCCAAAGTAAGAATGTTTTTATTCCTGGCTTTTTTGGAGTAAAACAGTGATTCCACTGTTACCACTTTATCTGTGTGTAATGTTGTAGTAGCTCAAATTGAATTGAGTTACAACACTCGAATTGCAACACTTGCTACAACCTGTCAAACCTAAGCCCATTTCCAATACTTTTTAACCTAAATTAATTTGTTAAAGACTATAATTTTTTTTTTTTTTACGAAAATTGACTAAAACTTGACTAAAACCTTGTTGTGTTTTCGTCTACTAAAACTTGACTAAAACTATCAAGTTTATAAGTGACTAAAATGTGACTAAAACTAAAAAGCATTTTCGTCCAAAAGACTAAGACTAAGACTAAGACTAAAACTAAAAGGGCTGCCAAAAACAACACTGGCCTGAACCCAAACAAACAGATGAACTAGAAGAACTAACTAGCACTATGAGCACCATTCTCTCTAGAACATTGGATGTGGTTGCACCTATTAAATTAAAAAAGGTCAGAGAGAAAATTAAAGCACCATGGTACAACAATACTACGCATGTTTTAAAGAGAGAAACCCGTATTTTAGAGCGTAAATGGAAACAAACTAATTTAGAGGTCTTTAGAATCGCGTGGAAAGACAGTGTGTCACGTTATAAAAAGGCCCTAAAAGCAGGCAGGGCTGAGCACCTTCGCAAACTAATAGAAAACCACCAAAACAATCCAAGGTTTTTATTTAACACCGTGGCTAGACTAACAAATAAACAGACGTCACCCGAACAAAATATCCCGTTACAGTTCAGTAGTAATGATTTCATGAACTTCTTCACTGAGAAAATAGAAAACATCAGAACCACAATTGTAAACGTTCAATCTTCAATTGCGCCTTATAATTCAGCTTCAATTATCACCCCGCAAGAACAATTACAGTGCTTTACAACTATAGAACAAAAAGAGTTAAATAAACTTATCACTTCATCTAAAACAACAACATGTTTATTAGATCCTATACCAACTAAACTACTGAAAGAAGTGTTACCTGTAGTGGAAGAGCCTCTCCTCAATATTATTAACTCGTCTTTATCTTTAGGTCATGTTCCAAGAACATTTAAACTGGCAGTTATAAAACCTCTCATTAAGAAACCACAATTAGATCATAATAATCTAGCAAATTATAGACCCATTTCAAATCTTCCATTTATGTCTAAAATATTAGAAAAAGTGGTGTCCGCTCAACTGGGCTCTTTCTTGCAACAAAATGATATCTATGAAAAGTTTCAGTCTGGATTCAGACCGCATCATAGCACTGAAACTGCGCTCATTAAAATCACAAATTAATTACTTTTAGCTTCTGACCAAGGCTGTATCTCAATACTAGTTTTACTTAATCTTAGTGCTGCGTTCGATACTATAGATCACACATTACTCTTAGATCGACTACAAAATTATACTGGTGTTCAAGGACAAGCATTAAGCTGGTTCAAATCATACCTATCTGACCACTACCATTTTGTCTATTTAAATGGAGAAAAATCGATCATAACTCCAGTAAACTATGGAGTGCCGCAGGGATCTGTGTTAGGCCCTCTGTTATTCTCAATATATATGATGCCACTTGGAAATATTATAAGGAAACATGGAATTAGTTTCCATTGTTATGCTGATGACACTCAAATATATATTTCATCACGGCCGGATGAAAACGCTAAATTTTCCAAATTGACAGAGTGTGTTAAAGATATAAAAGATTGGATGACGCGTAATTTTCTTTTATTGAATCCAGACAAGACAGAGGTAATACTTATCGGTTCAAAAAACCGCCCACAAAACCTCGCACAATACAACTTTAACATCATAGGATGTCCTGTTACTTTATCCTCTACAGTAAAAGACCTGGGTGTTATACTCGATTGCAACCTGTCTTTTGAAAATCATATTTCATATGTTACAAAAACAGCCTTTTTCCACCTTAGAAACATTGCTAAGCTATGTAATATGCTATCAGTTTCTGATGCAGAAAAGTTAGTTCATGCATTCATGACCTCGAGACTGGATTACTGTAATGCTTTATTAGCTGGTTGTCCTGCATCCTCAATAAACAAGCTACAGTTAGTCCAAAATGCCGCCACTAGAGTTCTTACGAGATCAAGAAAATATGATCATATAACACCAATTTTATCATCACTGCATTGGTTACCTATAAAGTTCCGTATTAATTACAAGGTATTGCTACTGACTTATAAAGCCCTAAACGGCTTAGCTCCAGTCTATTTAACGGATCTTCTATCGCCCTATAATCCATCGCGCTCTTTAAGATCACTAAATTCAAGGCTTTTGGTCATACCTAGGATATCCAGAACCACCAAAGGAGGGAGAGCATTTTCACATTTCGCTCCAAAACTCTGGAATAGTCTTCCTGATGCTGTTCGTTGCTCAGACTCGCTCTACCAGTTTAAAACTAGATTAAAGTCGCATCTCTTCAGCCAGGCATTCATATAATCTTACAGTTCAAACTACAATCCGGCCTCTAGCTCATAAATGCCAGAGGAGAACTGGCCCCCGACTGAGCCTGGGTTCTCCCAAGGTTTTTTTTCTCCATTAGGTCACCTGATGGAGTTTTAGGACACCATTTTCGGTTCCTTGCCACTGTTGCCTTTGGCTTGCTCAGTTGGGGATATTTTGGGGATATTTAATTTAATTTGATCAATCAATAAATTCCTTTTGAAACAAACTTTGTTGTATTATTTTAATTTAATACTGTGAAGCTGCTTTGATACAATCTGTATTGTGAAAAGCGCTATACAAATATACTTGACTTGACTTGATATTAAGAAGAGGATCTATGACCTCTGGAAGCATCTCCACACATACCACACTTTAAAATAAGCCTTTAATGGTCACTTTAGTAGTCCATATGTAACAAACAATACAATTTAATTGTGGTGCTTCTAATTAAGTGATAAAAAAAAACATTTGACAAAATATACACTAATCTCTGGACCAATAAAATGTGCAACACTTTACAACCAAATTTGATGTAATATCTAATTACTTTAACTTACACTGTAAACTCTTCCTCGACATTGCACAATTTTGGTGGCAAGTGAGTTCCTGAACATGATGAATAATGGGATACACTTAGCCTCAAATACAGCTCCGACGAAGTATTAGAGATACTGTGAATTTAATGTGGATTAAGGGCACTGAGCTTTGGCATTTTTTTCAACCTAGGACAGCAATTACTTCCTGTTGTCTGCACCAAAACTGCAAGTGTGGGTATTGGGACGGGCCCAAAATGTAGTGACGCTCCTGGTTGTTATACCTTTTATCCCATGTCACTTAGAATGATGTGGTGTTAAGGGGAGGAACATTCTCATTCTAGAAAGCAATTTACTGGATCTAAATTGAGCAGGAGATTAAATAATCATTTTAAAAAATATATATTTTCCTAAAAGAGAAGATTGTAGTTGCACATAGAAAGTCTACATGCCCGTTAAACAGCTGATTTGTGTGATGTAAAAATGAAGATAAATCATTTCTGCACTTTTGCACATTTAATATAAAATTTACAACCTATGTAATGCCACCGAAAAGTGACACGTTTCAGAGAAAAAAGATAAAAACAAATACTTAAAATGACCTAACTGCACAAGTGTGCATACCCTTTTATAAATTGCCATGTGACTGTTTTCTGAATTAACTAATCATCAAGCTCATGCAAAATAGTACACTCCTGTCTGCACCTGATGTGAAGCTGTTCTAGTAAGATTTTCATGACATCTTCTTGGTAGCATGAAGAGCCTACTACAAGAGCCATGGGCCACAAAGAGCTTACAAAGCATCAATGGGATCTCATTGTTAAAAGGTATCGCTCCAGTGAGGACTACAAAAAAAAATTCTACGGCATTAGATATACCATGGAACACAGTGAAGACAGTCCTCAAAGAGTGGAGAAAGTATGGTACAACAGTAACATTATCAAGAAAAGGGCATCTCTCCAAAATAATTGAGAAGACTAAGTGAAAACTAGTCAGGGAAGTAGTCAAGAGACCTACAGCAACATTAAAAGTTGCAGCTTTTTCTGGAAAGTAATGGTTGCCTCCTACATGTGACAACTATCTACCATATATCTGTCAGGGCTATGGGGCAGTATGTTAAAATGCAAGCCCTTTCTGAATAAAAAACATCCAGGCCCCACTAAACTTTACAAAAACATATATCCATTCTCCCAAAACCATGTGGAAAAATGTGTTATGGTTTGATAAGACCAAGACTGTCCTTTCTGACTAAAATGTCACTTTGGTTTTTAGTGACACTGCAAAGGTTGTAATATTTACATTAAAGATGCAAAGGTTCTGATATTTTGTTTTATTTAAAAATGTTTTAATATGGGTGTGTCCATCGGTCAACTGTACACCCATTTGAGGTCCTGGAGTTTCTTCTAATGAGATGATAATTAGAATCAGGTGTGTTTGATTAGGGAGAAACCCAAAAAATAGTCTGTATTTGCGCCCCTAAACCCTCAATCACTAGTCCACTAATACAGTTCACTTAAAGGAGTGAATGAAACGAGAGAGTGAATTCAGACATCGGCTGTACACTCCTTATTGTGGTGCAGAACATGGGACAGAATGAGTGCACTCGATAACGTCCACTATGGTTTCGAACACCATATCAAATGGCTGTCCCCTCAAATAATGGCCTATTTGAGGGTATAGGGGGTGATTTCAGAGCACAGTCTGTTCACAGTCTGTAGTGTAAATCTGTAATCCAGGAACATTGGATTTGGATTAAGTTTGACAGACAAAATGAAACAATACTGTCTGTTTACAGCTGGTCAGTCGGTTGTGAATCTCACAACTGAACCTTAATACTGGGCATCTTTTTAATAAATGAATAAAAACAAACAGAAGCATTCTTTCACTCACTTTCATTCATCTGAGGATTTGAATTCTTAATGTAGGCTGAAAACTTTGAGAACACATCAAGACCTGCAGTGTTAGATTCAGGATTGCGAGCTGCCAGCCGTGGGTATCTGTGTCGTAGAGAGGGATGAAGAAGAGGAGGACAGTTAGTAAACATAATGAGACAGAATACAAATGCAAGCACAGTGATACATGGAGCCACAGAATGAAGGGAAATAAAGCATGCATTAATGGAGTTACTTAGGAGGGCAGAGGGTTTCCTCCAGGAACTCTTCTATCTTGTTGGTGTCCGTCTTCACCTCTGTACCGTACAGCAGGAAAGGGGGCTGAGCACCAGGGGCCAGATCTTTAAGAATGTCTGGCTTCCTAGTCACAAAACAGAGAAATAGGAATAGCACTACTTTTGAAAAACGCTGTATGCATTCTATGGCAATTGCATGGATGGAATACAATTTAATTTAATTTCTGGAATACTGTGACAACAATGTAGCATACTACTGGGTTGAAACAGCAATATTCTAGGTTTCCCTGCATACTTGAAATGATAACTTTATTTAACTGCTTCAGGTTTGTGAATGTCTGCTTGAGTTGCACAGAATCACTAACCTCTTCATGTCAACAGTAGTCACATTAAAGGTCACGCCTTTCAGCCACAGGACCATGAAGAGCCGCTGAGAGAATGGGCAGTTCCCGATACTCTGACCATCACTTCCTGCCTACACACATATGCAAATACAGATAATTACTACAGGTTTCTAAAAGATTGTGTAGCCCCAAGTTATAATCCCAATAATTATACACATAATCCCAAAAAGTACTATGTTTTTGCAACCGCTGTACAGTTTCACTGTATTGTACAGCACCATGGCAGGGAATCATATTGTAACCAAATTATGAATGTGAGTTTGAATGAGTCAGAATAATTAGTACTCAATTATTTATGTCAATCTTTCTGTGTGAAAGCAAGTTAATTATTCTGAGTGCACATGGATATTCAGCATATTAGAGTATATTTTTTGGCTAATCAACTGCATTGATATACATTATTGTAAATTACTACACGGCTCACTGGAATACTTGATTCTGACTGGTCAGTCACAACATTCCAAGGTGTTATTCCCTGAATGACAACCATTCTCAATAGCATGCTGAATATCATACTACCCATCAGGGTTTCTGCTCTTGCTTGTTTCATTCAAATGCAGCAGCTGCCATCTTGTCTCTCTGTTATATTTATCGATTCTCTTAACAATGAAATCGGAGGACTTCAGTATTACTAGTGCTGTGATATTGTTGCTGTGTTCATCTTTTTGCCAGGACGATTGTTTTGTACACTGTAATGGATTATAATATAATAAACAGGAAAGATTTAACTCTTTCCTCACCAGCGTTTTTTTTTTTTTAAGTTGCTAGCCACCGCCAGCATTTTTGATCATTTTCACAAAAATGTTATGGCTCCCAGAATATTTTGTTGTATAAATATCTGAATATGCAATATATCAAAAGAAAGAACAGAGCCTCTGCTTTAAATAAAAATAAAAAAAAAATAAAAATAAAAAAAAGTTTTATTCTCGTTTACAGCATTCTTTTTTGTATAAAAAATCTGGGTAAGTTTAATAATTTTTTTTTTAAAAGTTTAGCAAAAATCTGCGAAAATAGCATTTTTATCAAGTCATAGCTCCCCCTACCGTATAAAAGTGAGAACACGGAAAGCTAGAAATTTACGTCAATGCCAGGGAAGCGTTAAAAACAGTTTAAAAGCAATTCAATATATATTGTCCCCATAATTATTAATGTGGTGAAAAGAAATGTAATATGTGAAATGACTCACTTTATCCCATAAAAGTTTGTTTAGTTGTCTTGTTCTGTCATCTTGGCTAAAAGCTGCTTGCTAGTTTCCTTTGCGGAAGCTTTGCACTTTGTGAGCTAATAAAAAATTTCAACAAAAATCTATTATTTGTGTCCAATTATTTACATGTGTGAGAAGTAGCTGTGTAAGTGGGATAATAAATATGCAAAATACACCCCTTGAGGACGATACAAGACGATTCAAGGTGATCAGTCTTCTATCACCCTCTCAGAATTTATTCTGCGATAACAGCTGGCGGGATGTACATTATCCCTTACTTGATGCCTGCAACATATTCCAAAAAAGTTGAGACTTAGGATGATTAAGATTTAGGACAATTTAGAATTTATAAGAATCTGACTTTAGGAGTTGAAATAACAAGGTGATATGAAACATGTGGGGCCTGTACCATGGTAGCTGAACAAAATCAGGGTTACAGGATTCGTTTCAAGTAGACAAAACTAAGTCCAATCAGGTTTTGTTGGTACCATGATGCTACCATTTAGGCTATCCTTGTACATACTGGTTTTCCCCAGTGCTTCAGAAAAGATCTCCGTCCACACTACATGACCGAAAACCATTCACGCACACTGGGCAGATTGTTGCCGATTGCTCTAATAATAGCTTGCCTCTTGTGCATGTAGGCAGCTGCAGTATTATAATGCAGAGTTAACTGCACAATGGCTGCTAAAAAGGACAACAAAGTCAGCAAAGCTTGCAGTTTCATGTCCATGTTATTGTTTACAGTCGTCAAGGCTGGTCTGTTATTGTCGTGTTCCGGTAGCATAATGGTCATATGATAGGGGCTTGACGAATCAGGGAAGGATACGCAATGATCCAGAAGGCCCAATCAGGGAGCAAATGTGGGCAGCCACGTCTTCATTTTCAAAAGTCTCCGTTTATGGTCCATCTACAGTAAAACACAATCCTGGAGTTTGCAGATCGCAATCTTTTAACAATTAATCGTTCAGCTCTAATGCATTATGAAGTGTAAAATAAGGCAATGAAGGCCCTGTACAATTACACAGTTGAAGAACTGAATAATGGATGAATGGGGGGAAATTCCAATGGCCAAATTGTCTTTAATGTCCAAATGCTAAGTGTTCTCAGAAAAAAAATTATGTTACACAGAGGTAAATGCTGTCCCATCTTTTTTTTTTTAGGCTTGTTGTAATTATCAGATTTTACATGAGTGTATATTTTCAGAAAATCAATTCAGGAACACTTAATCAAATAATGTCCTGTTATAATGATTTTATAACAGTGGCCAGCTAAAGAGCTTTGCAGGTAAACCTCACTCTCCTGGCCTCAAGAGGCGCATACGCGACTGATGCTAAAAGCTGCGGTCTTTATCGTCCTTGTTAGCGCACCCGCTTCCCATGCCATAAACGTTGGTTTGAATCCCGCTCTGAGTGGTGTGAGTAGAACCCGAGGGGTTACATTGGTGTTGTGACCCAGGAGGGAGTGAGGTTTAGATGGGTGAGTGTAAAGGAGGCCAGCTAGTAAAGAGCTGTGCAGGTAAACCTCACTCCACTGGGTAGGGTTGCACCAGCTGTTTGTAAGTTCTTTCTTAAATTGGAACGTAAAGTCCACACTAGATGCTTAGTAACTACTAGCTAGTTTGTAACTAACTCTTTACTTTATTCCGTTGCACCATTTGTTCTTAAAGTCCCTGTAAAGTCAAAATTAAGTATGTGTTCTGAGTTTGTCATACCACCGAAAAATGTGTTATTAGCCACTCAGCCCAATTTCAATGATTAAAAAAGCCGCCAAGTAAATAAAATAAGCTATCAAAATCTCGAAAAAATGAGCAGTAGTCTCAGCTCTCAAACGCTGGGGGCGTGTCCGCTGGCTGCGCTGAAACCACGCCCACCCGCGGGAAATATGACTCGCGCACAGCTCGTGCATGTCGGCGCGACGGGAGGATGAAGGCCGAAGCGGACAGCGGGAGATAGTCGGTTCGGCCCCATTCACCAGTAACAGCGGATTATCAGTGAATTCCAGTTGTCTCCAACGAAAGTAAACTATCCTGATCTCTACAGAGGCGGGTGTGGTGGTGATCATCAGCTCTCCATCAAGGTAACGTTAACTCTTCACAAGATAAATCCACCTCTTCTTGATATGATCATTTTTCGGAAATTTAAAGCTGCCGTCGGCAAGTCTGGCAGATTGGGTCGATTAGCCAAAATTTTGAATGTTTACAACTCTCATGCCCCTCCCCACTACCAGCGAGCACCTTCCCATCGAGGTCGTGCTCGTCAGTGCGTCACTGTGCGTGTGTACCTGATTTTCTGTGAACGCGTCCGTCTCTTCAGCATCTATCAACACCATGGACTCGGAGGTAGGCTGCCCTGGCTAATCTATCCATAGATAACCGAGGAATTGGAAGCTTGTTAGTAGATTTTCTCTCCGCCATCACGCTTCATGCAATCTCCAGGGGAACTTCAGGCGTGGCGTGTGCATGTGATATTAACGTGCGCGAGTGAGGGGGGATCTGTGGCGTGTGCACGACCTGTGATTGACAGTCAGATCTCACACCCCCCTGCGCTGATTGGACCTGATGAAGCGGGAGCGCTGGATTTTTGCAAAACAAATAACACGCTCCAGGTGGAGTTAGAAGCTCGGGTTTTTTTCTAAAACCACCTTATTTATGTTGTTCTGTCGGATTATAGTGTCGATTACACTGAATGTGATCAAAAAAATGTTGCCGACGGCAGCTTTAAATAAGGACACCGATCTGTTTTCTAAGTGATTGCATCCAGGGAATACGCATTTACATGACGAAGGCATAGCCAGAGCCGTGGGCATAGTAGCTAGCAAACTGTAGGCTGTCTGATAGTAACTCGCGATTGAGCGATAGGCTTAGTGACTCCGTGCGTCATCAAGTAGGGGCCCAATCAAGCTCAGGGGGTCGCAGTGCGTCATCGAGCCCCCGTTTTAGCCCCGCCCAAAAAATCCGGCTCACAGCAAGGGTGAAAAACTGTTAAACGGTCTAACTCCACAATTTAGTACTTCACAGTTCTCAGTCTTTGTAACATGTTTTAGCAATACATTTCTAGCACTTATAATGTGTTTAGAATTTTTTTGTAGAATTGCCTTTACAGGGACTTTAAGGTAGAACATAGCTAGTAGGTTGTAAGCTCTCCATAAAGTAGTGAGCCATAGTCGAATAGTATGACGTTTACCTTCAGTGATCCAATAGCAGCCTTCAAATACGTGAGCAGAAACTGCTGAAATGCCGTGAATTTCAGTTTATTCTTCATTCTAACTTCTTTTGCCTCACGTAACTAACGGTAAAATTAGTATGTATCATTCCTATTTTGCACCCGCGCACAGCGGACTTTTCCCTCCACAGACGCACGCCGGTAAACTTGGGAATGAACTTGCGCTCCCGGGGGCGGTGCAGCGAAAAGAGCAGCAGCCTAAGTGTTTCGGCACAAACGTTCCCTGATACTATTTTGCAGGTTTAGAAAACAATTCCGCCACTGACCAGGAAAAACCTAGTCTAAAGTCAGTGGCGTGTTGCGCATGTTATTCATATGCTATTTTAAGGGCGCATGCTTGGCCATAATCAATAGCGTGTGCATACACTTTGATTCTCTCATCTACACAGAAGCAGCAGTTTTCATTTTTGCAAATCATACATTATTACAAGAAAAAATATTAATACACGAGGGAAATCATTGTTGTGTCCATGAAGATGTGAAAAATAGTCATAAATCTAGCTTACACATTTACCCAAATTATTACACGCCTGTTTAACCGAAGCTAATTTGGGTGGGTTTCTCCAATCCCCATACAATGTCACTTCTCTGTGTTTTACGGCCCTGACGAGAACGTCGGTCTCCTTGGCTGTGAACCGCTCCTGGCGTGCGCCTGGCAAATCCGCCGTTATAATAGCAATCCGCCATAGAACAAGCACGCCTGCTCTTAAAGGGAATGTGAGCTGTCGCTCTGATTGGTTTATTTCACGTTACGCCCAAACCACACCTATGAATAATGAAGCTACTTCAGACCAACCCATTTTAGATTAGCGCCCAAGACCCGCCCACAAAGTTACTTGCGTTTCGCGCTTGATACTTGCGTTTCAGGTCGTTAAAATAGGGCCCAATAAGTGTTTTTATATACAACCCTATTTCCAGAAAAGTTGGGACATTTTGTAAAATGCAATAAATTCACAATCTGTGATTTGTTCATTCTCTTGAACCTTTTTTTAACTGAGAAAAGTACAAATAATAGTTTTCTAATGTTTTCACTGACCAACATAATTGTATTTTGTAAATATAAACAAATTTTGATATTGATGGCTGCAACACACTACATAAAAGTTGTGACAGAGGCAAAATAAAAGTGAAAAGATTATAAAGGTTAGATTATCCAACCAGGTGAGGGTATCCTGTTTGGGTGAAAAAGGAGATTTTCAGTCTTTGCAAGCAAAGATGGGTCCAGATTTCATGAGAAAATTGTCAAACAATTCAAAAATCACATTTCTCAATGCAAGATTGCAAAGAATGTATGTCTTTCACCATCTACCACATATAATATTCTGAAAAGATTCAGGGAATCCAGAGAAATCTCAGTCTGTGTAGGGCAAGACAGGAGACCTCTGATGAATGTGCGTGACCTTTGAGCCCTCAGACGGCATTGCATGAGAAACCATCATGCTACTCTGTTGAATACAGCCACATTTGCTCAGGAGTACTTTAGAAAACCATTTTCACTTAACACAGTCTGACGCTGCATCAAGAAATGCCACTTGAATCTCTGTTACGCAAGGAGAAAGCTATACATCAGTTCTATGCGGATATGCTGGTGAGTTCTCTGGACTTGAGCTTATCTGAGATGGTCTAGAACACAGTGGAAATGTGCACTCTGGTCAGATGAGTCTATGTTTCAGCTTGTTTTTTGGAAAAACAGACATTGAGTTCTCAGTCCCAAAGAAGAAAGCGACCAACCGGACTTTCATCAGCGACAGGTGCAAGAGCAAACATCTGACCTAGTATTGGGGTGCATCAGTGCAAGCGGTATGGGTAACTTGCATTTGTGTGAAGGTATAACTGACATGTAGGCATATATTTTGATTGAGACATAAACTGCCATCAAGACGACATCTTTCCTGGGAAGCAAGACAATGCCAGGCCTCATTCTGCACATGCTAAAACTGAGTGGTTTCTAGACACTCTGCACCATAAAAGGGATGTGCCTGTCTACCTGCCTGCCTGCAGTCCAGATCTGTCTTTTATTGAAAATGTGTGACCCATCATGAAAAGGAGAACAGCGGTCAGGCAACGATGACCGTTGAGCAGCTGTCTTGTATCAGACAAGATTGGGCAAATATTCCACTTGCCAAACTGCAACAATTAGTATACTTAATTCCCTAATGATTAAAAAGTGTAATTAAAAAGAAAGGTGATGTGAAACAGTGGTAAGCATGCCTCTGTTCCAACTTTTGTGGAGTGTGTTGCAGCCATCAAAATCAAAACTTTTTACAAAATAAAATTAAGTTGGTCAGTGAAAACATTGGAAATATTTTCTTTGTACATTTGTCAGTTAAAGGTAGGGTATGGGATTAGCAAAACGGCCGGCAGATTTTGAAAATACACAACTCAAATGGTCCTACCTTCTTTCCTCCAACGCTGGCCATGACTCCACCCATTACTCTCTCTCTGTCTCTCGCGGTCACGCACGCGAGGGGGATGGGGGGAGGGGGGTATGGTACAACCGTTTGATTGACGAACTTACTGTCCAATGATTCTAGGTGGTCTTGGAAATGATTGGCAGGAGTTTTTCGAGTCCTGCCCGTTCCACAGATGATTAAATTGCTTAATTTTCATTTCAGTGCTTCTAACTCAGTGGGTTAGGAATAGGATTTCAAGTGATTTTGAAAAAAATGGACAAAAAAGAGAATCACATACCCCACCCACCTTTAAATAAAGGTTCAAGAGATCACAGATTCTTGATTTTTTAGCATTTTACAAAATGTCCCAACTATTCTGGAAATGGGGTTGTAATTAACATTCAGAGAAACTGTATTTGAAACGAAATAAATAAGGACCAACAAATAAACACTGATACAAAAAATATATATAGAAATTATTTGCATTACATATTGATTATTTGACATGCACAACAGAGGCCCCAGGCCCCAAGAGGTGCACTAGCGACTGACTAGAGGTTGTGGTCTTTAGCGTCCTTGTAAGCGTGCTCGCCTCCCATGCCGGAAATTCAGTTCGGATCCCAATTGAGCAGTGTGAGTAGAACCAGAGGGGTTACACTTTCAATATAGCACAGGGTGAATATAATTAACTTTTTTATTTTATTGTCATTTTGCATACATAGTTATACATGAAATGTTGTTTGGGCCTAGTTCTACTAGGTCTTTTTTATTTGATAAAAAAGCACAATGTAATAACAGCATAATGTAATAAATATTACATTATTAATGCAATGAAATGTTCAGTTTGTAATAATCATTTTAAAATAATGGTTTTATAGAAATAAAAACAAAATTATTACTAATAGTAGTAGTAATAATAATAAATGCATGAATATTTAAATCTGGTGCATTTCATAGGTAGTTTAAGACCACAACACAGGTAGGATTAAGATTAAGGGAATGTCACTGTTTTCTATGCCTTGAAATTATACTATCTATTTGTTTTGGAAATATCTACAATATAACAATGTTTTTGCTGATTTCATAATGTTATACATTTCTCATAATGTAAACCCCGTTGTTAAAAGATTTTATTATGTTTTGAGCCAATTACATTATAAATATTTGAATACATTAACTATAGAACGTTTATTACATTGTGCAGATCTATAAATTGTAAGTTGCTAAAATTGCATTAGTTTCAAGTGAAACCATGAAATGGCCTGCGGGTAAACTCACCTTCACAAAGAGCTCAACCTCAGGTTTCTCCTCACTCATGCTGGAGTCCAAACAAGTCCCCTAGCAACGGCCAAATAACTACAGCGAGCGTATAGTTGAATAAATGAATGTGTTCTATTCCTGTCGCCCTTTTTTCGAGATCACTTCCGCTGTGCCTTGGCCAATTTGAAATTGTAAGCAACTTTTCCGCTTTGAGGTACGAATATGATAGCGGGTGAAATTTTTGACCAAAGCCCAAAGAAAGTTCACCAAAAAGTGTCTAATTTCCGTGTAACTTATAAAATGTATAAACGATTTACTGTTCGTGTTTAGTATCGAAATCAATAACGCCTACAGCAAGATCAGCCATACTTCCTCTCTCTCTCTCTCTCTCTCTCTCTCTCTCTCTCTCTCTCTCTCTCTCTCTCTCTCTCTCTCTCTCTCTCTCGTTTCCTGATTTTGACAAGCTTTGAATTTCCTCTAACTTGTAACCGTATTATGTTGGAGGTGATCTACAACATTCGCGCACAAATGGACGCACATACACATTTACACTAAATCAGTCACTTGATCAATACACGTGTCGTCACTTGTGTATTGCATATTTTTTAAGTAGCCTATATTTACTAGTCCAAATACAAAAAAAAAAACTACAAAACAAAAACAAAACAAAAAAAACACTTATTTTGATTGACTATGTATTTAGAGCAAATGATATACTCATTAGGTAGGCTACTATAGTAACAATTTTGCATAGGTAGTATTTAGGTTATAGCCTAATATGAACATTCTTTTAAGTGTTTAAAGGGGACGTGTGACTTTTACAGCGTGCCTTCTGACACCTAGTGGTAGATAACTGAAACATGAATTTTGAACAAGTTATATTCTAATAAGTAGATATTGTAACTATTTAGATATAAGTTTAGCATGTGCGGGTTGATGGTGATGCATCAGCCAATGTGTTATTATTGAAAAAAATTTTTTATAAAAATAATTTGCTAATTCAATTGTTATAGCAGAAAATGTCAAATATTAAATATTAAAAAAACAGATCTGCCATAGTAACTCTGAATACAAATTTCACTCAACTTACCTATAGGATTTAATGAAAGCGAAGATGTCTGAAATGTACAGTACACCTACCTATTCATGAAAAAAAAAAAAAGAAGAAGAAAACCCCCATCAATTGCAATAAGTATAACATTTAAAAATAATAACAATAGTAACAACATGCCACTTACCGCCTTTTCTGGGGGTCTGATTTTATCTTTTTATTTCAAAATAAAAACTATACATTTTACTCCACAAATCAAAAAACATTAATATGTCCACATATCTCTCATTAACAAATAGAAAGAGAGAGAGAAAAAGATGATTGGTTAGCCTACCTGTAACATGAAAGTTGATACTAGGAAGTTTCATTTTATTTTAGTTAAAGTCCAGTTCATCCAAGTCTGGATCATACAATAATGTGGGGCGGCAGTGGCTCAGTGGATCATGTGGGTTGTCTACAAACCAGAAGGTTGGTGGTTCAATCCCCGGTTCCACCTGACCGAGGTGTCTATGAGCAAGTCACCTAACCCCAGCTGCTCCCGACCAAGCGAGTAGCCTCTCGCTGCATCCTGCGGTGGACATCCAACCCAGCCACATCCAAGTGTGACGTCAGAAGCCACCACGCCCATGCCCAAATTGGACACAGTCTCATTAACGTTAACATTTAAAAAGAGAGAAGGGAGACCATTCAATTGGTGGATATTGCTCTTACATTTACACATTTGGAGTTTGGAATTAGACGTCAGTAACATGAATATTCTATTTGACTTTCTCTCTCTACAACTCCAACATTTCGTAAGTGTTAAATCAGAAATATATATTTCAGTTGAACATGTTAAACAAATTTCTATTATTTTTCTTTCTTTCTCTCTCTCTCTCTCTCTCTCTCTCTCTCTCTCTCTCTCTCTCTCTCTCTCTCTCTCACTCTCAGAGTTGAAGCCATTCTTGCAGCAACTGGTGGAAAAGGGGATCTTTTTGGTGCTTTTGTTCTAGCACAATATTTTGATGTAATCTTGATGTATTAACACAAAATATTAAATTAAAATATTAATTTGTGACCAAGATATTTTGAACTATGATGATATTTTGATGTTATATTTTGATATGTTAAACTCATAAAACCTGTACAGAAGGGGAAGCGAGAGATTAACTGGTTTTTATGTATTAGAATATTGTGTAAAAGTTCATTTATTTCAGTAATTCAACATAGCTGTAAGCCATAATCATCAAATTTATAACACAAAGGCTTGAAATATCTCACTTTGCATGTAATGAGTCTATATTATATATTAGTATCAGCTTTTAGTTGAATTACTGAAATAAATTAACTTTTGCACGATATTCTAATTTTTCGAGTTTCACCATATTGGTTCTTTAACTTAAGGTTTACATAAATGTAATTCTGCTGTTCTTTAATTTGATTTCAAAGTCATTTGCTATAACAGGCATTAACTAATAAGTGAATTCTTAATTTGGTTGTAAAAATGCAATATTTCTATAACCACATAGAAAGAAATGTAAAAAAAAAAGTTTACATTTATTTTCTTTATTTAGAAGGGGTAACGTTAACTATAAGTGCAGTTTGGAGTCCATATAATTAAGAAAGTGACAAAAACTCGTTTTAGTTTAAGTATAAATGCTCCCTTATACGTTTATTATAGCAAAACCATGATTATTGATTACCATTTGTGTAACAGAAATACAAGAGAAATACAAAAATATCGTTTTAAGGTACATTGTTTACTTGTACTACCATGTCATTAACTTACAAAACCATGAATTAGACCATTCCAAGCCTGCCAAAAGCGTCACAATTTAACTGCATCAATAATCTGTAGCGTCACACCTCTACACCAATAACCTCATCTTTATAATAAACCAATAACTATGATAACAACTGTAAACATATTTCCGACAGGAAGCAGCGCCATTTTGCGCATGCGTACAACAAATCGAGTCACCGTATTTGGACATGGGCGAGGCTTCCGACGTCACACTTGGATGGGCGTGGTTTCTGACGTCACACTTGGATGTGGACACGTGTCGGTACAGGATCCGTTCCATGGTTCCACCCATAGATATTAGGCTTGTTTGAGATGCGCCTTGCCTCGCCTGAAATGTATGCGAGAGTAGGCGGCTGCAGTGAGGGGAGGAGTGAAAAAAGCGCAGGCAAGCCGGACAGATCTCTCTTCTCGTAGTGGATCTGACCATTGCGAGATCAAAGATGGATATCGCGGGATTCACGCTCGTGCAGTGTTGCTAATAAACTGGATGTAATTCAAGTTCTGTTGCTTTTATATGAAAATAAATAAAATGAACAAGATTTTTTTTTCTTTAATACAGACATATGTGTTTTTATTTATTTTCTTTTTTTATAAAAATTAAATTGCATAACCCAAAGAGATCGCACTGTCAGATAGTTTGGGAATATTCACACATAACATATACACATAAAACCTGATTATTAGAGTTTTAAAATCAAACATTTTAAAAGAGAACAATACATCACAGTTGTTTAAACCAATGAGCATTAAGCTGTGTCGTCAGCAAGTCGTTTCCCATCGTGCTTTTGATCAGCGCAGTCCGTGGAGAGCAACTGCGCTCGACTGCAGAATCCGACACGTGCGCCTTGCGCTCGCGAGAGATTTTTGACATACGTCAGCATGACATCAGAGCCAGGCGGACCGCACTCGGACACATTTCTAACCGGCATGCATCTCGCGCTGATCACCGGTGATCGGTTCTGCGCAGATTTTGCTCATCTCAAACAAGCCTAATTTCTAGTGAAGCCCCGTATCGGGGTGTGTATTGGTTTACTAGAGTCACGTGATCGATGACAAACGAAGCCTCACTAGGCTTGTTTGAGATGCGCCTCGCCTCGCCTGAAATGTAGAGTAGGCGGCTGCAGTGAGGGGAGGAGTGAAAAAAGCGCAGGCAAGCCGGACAGTTCTCTCTTCTCGCAGTGGATCTGACAGCTGTGAGATCAAAGATGGATATCGCGGGATTCACGCTCGTGCACAGTGTTAAACTGGATGGAATTTAAGTTCTGTTGCTTTTATATGAAAATAAATATAATGAACAAGACACCCAAAGTAGCCTATTATTTAATTCCATTCCAAATACATGTTTATCAGTCTTTTTTCTTTAATACAGACATGTGTTTTTTTTTCTTTTCTTTTTTATAAAAAATACATTGCATAATCCATAGAGATCGCACTGTTAGATAGTTTGGGAATATTCACACATACATAAAACATGATATCAGAGTTTTAAAATCATAAGAGAACAATACATCACGGTTGTTGTTTTTTTTATTTTTTTTTTATTTTTTATTTTATCTTTTATCTTTATTAAATCATTGCGATACAAGTAGTAGGAAGTAGGAACACACAGACAGAGTCATACATCACGGTTGTTTAAACCAATGAACATTAAGCTGTGTCGTCAGCAAGTCGTTTCCCATCATGCTTTTGATCAGCGCAGTCGGTGGAGAGCAACTGCGCTCGACTGCAGAATCCGACACGTGCGCCTTGCGCTCGCGAGAGATTTTTGACATACGTAAGCATGACATCAGAGCAAGGCGGACCGCACTCGGACACATTTCTAACCGGCATGCATCTCGCGCTGATCACCGGCGATCGATTCTGCGCAGATTTTGCTCATCTCAAACAAGCCTATTGGTTCCACCTGCACGATCCGTTTCACGCATGCGTAGTAGACGCAGTAGAAAACGCACATGCGCAAATGATAATTCTGTTTTGCGACGATTTACGACACTGCACGATCTGTTCCATGCATATTATTTAAAAAAAAAGAAATGCATATTATGTTCCTTATTGTCTTCTGTAAACAACATTGACGTTGGGCTGTTTAATCCGGCCCGTCGAGTATTTAAAAAATCGTCTTAAGATCGCATTCATTTAGCCTTTTTCTTGCAATACTTTTTGCTATATACAGTATATATTGCATTGCATGTATTTGACAATCGGAATACCAGATATTTCATGCCATAGCTAACAAATGTAAAAAAGGAAAAATGACATAAAAGCAGCTCATCATTAGGCTTGTTTGAGATGCGCCTTGCCTCGCCTGAAATGTATGCGAGAGTAGGCGGCTGCAGTGAGGGGAGGAGTGAAAAAAGCGCAGGCAAGCCGGACAGATCTCTCTTCTCGTAGTGGATCTGACCATTGCGAGATCAAAGATGGATATATCGCGGGATTCACGCTCGTGCAGTGTTGCTAATAAACTGGATGTAATTCAAGTTCTGTTGCTTTTATATGAAAATAAATAAAATGAACAAGACACCCAAAGTACTTGTTATTTAATTCCATTCCAAATACATGTTTATCAATATTTTTTTTCTTTAATACAGTGTATTACTGTGTTTTTATTTATTTTCTTTTTTTATAAAAATTAAATTGCATAACCCAAAGAGATCGCACTGTCAGATAGTTTGGGAATATTCAAACATACATAAAACCTGATATTAGAGTTTTAAAATCAAACATTTTAAAAGAGAACAATACATCACAGTTGTTTAAACCAATGAGCATTAAGCTGTGTCGTCAGCAAGTCGTTTCCCATCGTGCTTTTGATCAGCGCAGTCGGTGGAGAGCAACTGCGCTCGACTGCAAAATCCGACACGTGCGCCTTGCGCTCGCGAGAGATTTTTGACATACGTCTAAGCCAGGCGGACCGCACTCGGACACATTTCTAACCGGCATGCATCTCGCGCTGATCACCGGTGATCGGTTCTGCGCAGATTTTGCTCATCTCAAACAAGCCTATTCATTCAGCGCTGTTGTGGCTGCGGTGTGTGTGTCACGTAACAAGCAATGACGCGTCACCATGGAAACCAAACAGAGAGCGACTTAAGGCCAATTTATACTTCTGCGTCGAGGGTACGCCGTAGTGTACGTCGTAGGCTACGCACGTAGGTGACGCCGTCGTGAGCATTTATACTTCTGCGAATGTCTGTGTTGATGTGCAGTTACACCGCCGAAACGCTAGTTGGCGCGGGTGGGTTTTAATGTTCCAGTTCCACTGTGTTTACATTCCTCGCGGCTATTTTGAGTTTAGGTTTCTACGAGCAATGGCGACTGAAGGAGTCATACAGATGGCTGTATTTCCGCACTTCTTCAAGCAATCTCTCGGTCACTTGGTCTATTTCCATGGCTCTTCACTGATCTTCGGAATTTAAAAATGGCGGGCGGGCGGTGCAGAGTGCAGAAGATCATTCCGGAAATGCGTAGGAGGAAACGCGATGCTATCCAGCCGACCAATCACAGATCTTGCGGTCCGCGTCGCCGCGACGCGTAGTTACATTTTTGAGGAGGTGCGCGTCAGGGTACGGCGAAGGGTACGACGTATGGTACACGTCAATGCGTATGCTACGCCGTACCTTCTACGCGCACCCGACGCAGAAGTATAAATTGGCCTTTAAGCGCATAGACTTGTACGTTAATGTTTTTTCCTTTTTTGGAAACTCACTGAGAAAATTTTTTTTTGGTAACCGCTTGCACACCTGTTTAGTTTTTCCTTTGATTTTTCTGCTATTTAGTTTCTTTGCTCCTCTGGATTTGTGGATGTATCCTGACTGATTCCATTTACCGACCTTTATCGCCCGGCTTTCGCTCTACTGTCTGCCATGTACAGAACCCGGTTTTGTTCATTAAATGTTCTGATCTGCCTTTGTTTTTTATGTTTTATTTTATTATACTTAAAATAAATTTGTATATTCGTTTATTTCGTTTTTTTCCACAAATGTATGACTTTTGGAAGTGCAAATTCATTGCCATATGCAGTTTTAATAAAGTTTAATTAACGTAGCCTTCTGTCATTTTTACTCTTCTAAGTGTACACTTGCAGGTGTTTTGTTTCTAATTTACTTTAATAAGGATACACAATATTTAAAAAGTATAGGCTATAATTATCTAACATCTGACTAATTAAAAATTAACCTCAAAACATAACATGCTAAATGGGGGATAACGTTACACAAATATGCCGCAAGTTGTTCCATCGCATGCGTGGTTCCGATAGTGTAGGAAAACCGTGACGTTTTCTACTACGTAATTACGCGCATGCGTGAAACGGATCGTGCAGGTAGAACCATAGACAGTATATAAACTGGACACAGCGACCCCATAGGTTTCAACGGAGAAAAGTGAAGCAAATTAGAAGCACTCATTTCCTGATTGCCGAGCGAACTGCGCAGACTCAAACTGAGCTTGACGACGTGGATGTGACGTGAGCAGCCTGTCTGACAGTTGTAAGTCTTCTAGTAGCTGTGCCAAGAGAAATCTGAATCATTCCCTTCCGAAACTTGCAGAGACGGAGAGCGTGAGTTGGAGCTGTCCATGAGCTAGGAGCAGGATAAACTTTACGATTCTCTATGGGCTTCTCCCTTGACTTTATCGGACTTTATGCCTCCACGTCCCCCCGATTGACTGCGAGCTTCTCCTCCTGTCTCTACGGTAATTTCCAGAGAGTCGCGTGGTTATGACGCAATCGTTAGCCTGTTTTTACAAAAACTGCTTCTACGGGGCCATAACGTAAGATACAAGGTAATGGAGCATTTTATACATTGTCGTGTTTCTTTAGAAATAAATAATGGACAAATGGAGTCTTTAAACGCCTCAGATATAAAGTTATTCGCTGTCAAAGTGACGCCAAAATGAATGGGAGTCAATGGGATGCTAACAGCAGGTGAAGGCTTGTTAGCCAATGGCGGCCGCCGGGGGTGGTACGAAAATCGAGAGCTCGATTACCCCCCTGGGTAGAACGGATCGTGTACCGACAGGCCGGGTTGGATATCCACCGCAGGATGCAGCGAGCTGTAGTTGCAGCAAAGAGTATAGAAGCCCAAGAGGCGAAACTCTGTTGTGTTATGGGTAACAGTCTGTAGATGGCGCTGCGGAGGCGCGTCCGCCATTATGGACTGAAAGCTGCTGAAATCGTTAGCGGTAATAGATGGTGGTGTCTGATTAATTACTGAGATCTTATGGCACCACTTCCATTTTAGTACTGTTTATAGTTCATGTGTGCACTTGCTAGATTGCACATCTTTTTTGTACCTTTCCGCCTGTAATAGGACATTCACAGATTGTTTTTATTCTTGCCATTGAAACGTTCACTGTGTGCACTTTCACTGAAGATGTTGAAAAAACAAGTTGTTAATATTTTTGTGATATTCTATGTAAAAGATTAACTGTCTTTAGAAATGTTCATTTATAATTTTTTTAATTTTTCCAAATCATATATATGGTGATGTTCACTAATTTAAAAATCAACATTTGAATAAATATCTTATTACTGTGTGTCTGCCTATATATTATTTCATGAATTTCTGTTATTCATATAACAAGGAAAATGCATAATAGAACATAAATATTGATAGATTAAAGGTTTGCAGTAATTTTATAATTGTATCTTTGCAAACCGTAAGTGGTAGGCTAATGAAGCCGATTCGGTGGGGGACATACCCTTCCGAAAAAGTACTATAGGAATCTTATAGTATTTTGGGACAAAATATTATAGTAATCTTATAGGAATACTATAGTAATGTGGGACATACTATAGAAGTACGATAAGACTACTATAGAAATACTATAGCAGCTTTAAAATATTACAGAACATCACAGAAGTATGTATGGCTCGTTTCCACTGAGCGTTACGGTACGGAACGGTACGCATTTATTTGCGCTTCCACTATCAAAAGTTGTGAATGGTAGGCTACCAAAATAATACCTCTATAATATCCTAGAGCCGCTTTAGTATTTCTATAGTAGTCTTATAGTACTTCTATAGTAATATTTTGTCCCAAAATACTATTTTCCTAAGGGTAATTAGGCCATGCATAACCGACACATAGACGTAACATTTTCTGTAATTTAACGTCGGTCATCCTCATTGATGTATTTTAAATTGTTTTCATATTTAGATGTGACGGCCAGAAAAAATTAAGTTATGTTAAGTTTTTGTTATGTTAAGTTGGTTCAGTGCCATTGACTCCCATTATTTTTCGGCGTTTTCCTTCAGTCTTCAGTCCATAATGGCGGCCGCGCCGTCACGTCATGGGGGCAACTGTTGCTATGGAGCGTTCTATTGAGTTTCGCCTCTTGGGCTTCTATACTCTTTGGTTGCAGCGTTAAACAGCGTGTAAATCAAAACTGCTTAATGGGCTTGTTCGACTTCATGCAGCTCTGCGCAGAACGATCGGCGGCTGACTTGAAGCAGTGCATGCCGGTTAGAAATTTTGTTCGACTTGATACAGCGCCGACGCCACGTGACTGTGACGTATGGCATCAAAGTACCGCGAGAGCGTTTCGAGAGTAGCCGGAGAACTCAGCCAGCGCAGCTTCTCAAGAGCGGCTGCACTGGGCTGCAGGAGGGCTGATGACGACACAGCTGTTCCACGATTGGCCGGATTCACCGCATGACAACGATCACGTGTGTTTCGTGTTTATTCGAACACCTTTAGTTCCTCTAAAGCTCTCAAATCAGTTTATTATAACAGTGAACACTCTTTTCATGTCGTTGTCATGTTATATTGTGTCATGTTTATCAAATTAAAACTGCTTAAAAAACGTAGACTCCACTTCATTGATAGTAGCTTATGTTGAACTTTATTCTTGTTCAAACAGACGCTGTATGAAGCAGTACATAAAGTATTGAATGAAAATGTCTCATGAAATGAAACATCTGTGTATTATTTGGCAAATATTGCATTTATTTCACTGCAGCTGTGGTAAAGTATGCAAACACCACGTGAGCGGTCACTACGGGAACCAGAAAGTGTCCGACTTCACGTCTCCGTTTGCAGCTCCTCCCCGCCTGCACGCGGCTACTCTCGCCGATCGGTTACATCCAGCCGCAGCCGATGTCGAACACACACCTAACGTTTCCAAATGAAATGAAGCGTAACACATGAAGAGCAAACGACTGTGAAGCTTTGGACTCGATCTACTCCATCTGTGTTTTGATCATCGTTCTGAATCTGATCTTTGACAAAAATGTGATTTTCTCAACTTTTTTAATAAATTTTTTTATACTTTAAAAAAAATAATTTTATAAAATAAAATGTTGCCTTTCTTTATGAAACTTAACATTCAAGTGTTGATAAAAAAGGATGCATGAAGCTAATAAAATGTTTTTAAAATTACAGGTATTTTTCAAGTATAAAAAATAACATTTGAACATTGTGGTATAGGCCTACTGCAAGTGAAAAAATAATATATAAATAGTAAACTATAAGTATAATGTTAAGTTCACTTAAAGAAAACTTGTAGTATAAAACTACTAAACTAGACGTTTACTGGAAGTAACGTTACACTAAAAGAAAACTTGCAAGTATACTTGCAGTATTAAAATACTTAACTGGTAGTTTACTGAGAGTATACTTCAAAGTGTACTTTCATAAACAAAAAATTTGCTACAAGTATTAAAATAGTAAACTTCTAGTATACCCATAAGTTCACTTGAAGTACAAATGAGAAACGTAAGTATGATAGGGTGACCAAACTATGAGGCGCCACGTAGGATTTAAATCAAACTTCGCTTATCAATACATACATAACACACGTGCATATACACCTATAAATTACTCGCATATACATGTATACTATTGGATGTTCAAAATACATATATGAAATACACGTGCACACTAATATGAAATCCATACCAATACATATTATGTTAGTCATGAATGCATATACACTTGTGAATAACTTGCATATACATATAAACTTGACGCACGTATACACCTATAAATACTCGCATATACATATAAACTTCCATGCATATACACCTATAAACACTCGCACATACATATAAACTTCCATGCATATACACCTATAAACACTCGCACATTCATATAAACTTCCATGCATATACACCTATAAACACTCGCACATACATATAAACTTCCATGCATATACACCTATAAACACTCGCACATACATATACACTCGCTGCATGCAGACACACCTATAAACACTCGCACATACATATACACTCGCTGCATGCAGACACACCTATAAACACTCGCACATACATATAAACTTCCATGCATATACACCTATAAACACTCGCACATACATATAAACTCGATGCGCGCATACACATCCATAAAACACTCGCGCATACATAACGTGGATGTGTGTTTTGTGTATGTATATGCGAGTGATTTCATATGTGTATGTGCGTGAACTTTTCAGTGCAAACGGAAGGCATCTCAGTGTAACCGGAAGGCATTTCAGTGTAAAAGCAGAGAATGTCTAATATGGCGAGAAGTTTCACTCTCACTACACTTCCGGCTTCTGAACTGGTTGCAGTTCCACTCTGATTCCATATGAGGGCGCTCACAGGACGAGTGCAGAATGAATGGAGGTCAATGGCGGTATACCCCTCAAAATCCACTTTTCTCAGGATATAATTTTTTGTCTAGTAATTTGAATGTTGTATTCGAAAGGAGATGCAAAGAAATTACACATTGCTGGGTGTTAGATTTTTTAGAGTCACTTATTTGATTTAAAAAAGTCTTTCAAAATGTCAATGACGTCAGAATGCTGACGTCATTAGCAGAATGCTAGCGTGTTATGGGCAACAACAACTCAACCTGTAAGAAATCAAAACGACATAAGTACTCGTTCATTCAACTTTCGACCTAAAACCCATGTTGAACTTGCAAAATCTACAATCACATCTGAGATTTCTCAACGGCAATCGGGTGAAAGAGACAAATTTAGCCGTCTAGCCCCATTGACTCCCATTCATTTTGCACTCATGGCGAGCGCCCCCAGTGGAACTCTGGTGGTACTACAACCAAAATTCGGTACAATAGGGCTTAATAGGGAGTGGACAGGCTCTCCGTAGACGGGCTCTGGTAAAAGGAAGGCATTTCAGTGTAACCGGAAGGCATTTCAGTGTAAAAGTCATTTGTGTCATTTTGATAGTTTGTTTTCCAATTTGAAATGAAATAAGCATAAACGAGAAAACGGCCCCTTTATTCGTTTTTTCGTAAAAAAAAAAAAAAAAAAAAAAAAAACGAAAAAAACGAGATTTCGGCTTGATTTTTCGTTTTTTAGTTCACAGGCAAAAAACAAATAAATTACTTCAAAATTCGTTTTCCACATGTGGGCGGCCTGACACGCCCCCTTCCGCCGATTGGTCAAGCAAGTCTGAGCATGTGACGTCATCAGTTGTCGCTCGGGTCTGTTCTACAAAATAATAGTCCTCTACTATGGCTACAGATTCTTAAACTGTACAGGGCAGGTCCTATTGGGCTTTCTTCTGTGCAACTTTACGCGTTTCACAGAAATCTTTACATCAGAGATATTAATTATTAGTCTGCCACCAGCCTGTTTTATTTAGCTCTGCGGAGTTAAATCTGTGTGGTGAAGCTGCGCTTGACAGCGCCGAGCGGGAGAGGCTCACATGACCAACAGTCAGCAGTCAGAACTTTTCTTTTATACGCTCCGTTTTGACACGGGATGGTGATTGCAAATACTGTAATGCCAATCGGCTGAGGGTGGGTACCGATGATGGTGAAATACAGTTTTACTGAAACTGTAATCATATCCGCGACCCGCGAGAATGAGACAGATGATTGACAGGACGATAGCGAAGGCAATTAAAGGTGCTAGATATAACTTCTGTTAACAAATAAATCAATAAAAAAGTGTTTAATATAAGTGACTTTGTCTTTGTTTTATTGTTTTTGTTGTTTTAAATCAAATAATTGTGAACCACAAACTGAGCCTTCGTTTTTGGGGCAATTTCCAAATATATTTATTTGTTATAATATGGGTATTTTATAATACTGCATAAATAAAAACAAACACACGTAATATGTATGCCTATAGGCTAAACACCACAGTTTTTCGTTTTTGTTTGTGTGAACTTTTATCCCCAACCATATTTCTTCATGGGCTCCACTCCAGGGGTCACATCAGCACCCCTATTTCCCATGGTACTAACTGTAATTAACAGTATGCTGACCCAGTTTATATGTAAAATCTTTGGTATATGTGATCTATATGTAATATCTAAAAACACTTTACAGTGTGATGGAAATAAACTTTTCTTAAAGCATGTTGTATATCACCACAGAATTATTGGCACCCTTCTATCTGTGTTGTATACTGTAATAGACAATTGTCCTGCAAAATGATGAGGTTTTTTTGTAAGAAAAACATTGCGAGCAAATGTCGAATTCTTGTTTGAAATATAAATCAACAACGTAAGAGGCTTTAGGCTTTTTTTTTTTTTTTTACGAAAAAAACGAATAAAGGGGCCGTTTTCTCGTTTATGCTTATTTAATTTCAAATTGGAAAACAAACTATCAAAAAGGCAGGTTAATTCCGTGTACGCACAAATGTATGAGGAGCCACGTAGGATTTAAATCAAACTTCGCTTATCAATACATACATAACACACGTGCATATACACCTATAAATTACTCGCATATACATGTATACTATTGGATGTTCAAAATACATATATGAAATACACGTGCACACTAATATGAAATCCATACCAATACATATTATGTTAGTTGTAGGAGCCATAATTAAGTGGGCTGTCACTCATCACTGGGTGGTGACGCGCTGGGTTTGAGGTCACGTGTTCACGGGCGGAGTTTTCATAAGGCGTGCATCTCTTTTGTGAATGGAATCTGTCATGGAGAGAGGGGGGCCGGGGTTGCCGTAGTTTTTGTTGACCGTTTGTTTGTTTGTTTAATAACATCGTTTTCACCGGATTACATGCAATATGTGTACACTGTTAACATCTGCTATGTATGTGAACCAAAAGACACTTGTTTTAATTAAATGCCACAAAACGCATTTTGGTTGAACTCTGTGCTTCTGTGATAAACACCAAGCAGCGCGTCATACAGATATACCGAACCCAAACGTCTCCTCGGAAGCGACAACAGGGCTTGGAGTCGCTACATTAAGTCAACAAAAACAGAGCATTTGCCGAAAGCCATCGCTCGCAATATCAATCCACTCTGAACACTACAAGTAAGTGCATCAGTGATCTACGCGCAGGCAAAGAGCCGCATCAAACGTGAGGAGGCCAGGTAAGCTTACCTGTGGTAGTTTGTATGTGGATATGGAATCCTTTTTGCAATAATACATGAAGTATTTACGATTGGAGTATTTGGATGAAAGGATACTTGTTGGATGCCCGTGTGTAAAGGTGGATTTTCGCTGCTATTGACGCTTATGCAATGTGGATTAAATAATGCGATGTTCAGATGGAGTTTCATGGGAAATGACAATGCTGCTTTGTTGAAATGAAAATGACGTATTTGTTGCATACTGGATGTATAAATGCAAAGGTTCACTGAAAGAAATAAAGGGAAAATGAGTGAAATAAATGGTACGGCCTCATTTCCAGGTGCAAAGCCTAAAAGGCAAAGTAAACTTACTGAAAAAGCGTTTCTCCTAAAGTTGGAAAAATTACAACATGAACGCAAAGGTTTTGTGAGTAAAATGAAAGCCTTAATACCGGAAATGAAAGGACTCATGCATAAAAAGGAAAATGTGTTTCAAGTAAAGGAATCTCTTGGAGCATTGAATGAATTGAGTGAAAAGGCCATCATTGCTCACGAGGAGGTGTTGCCCTTATTTCCAAAGGATAAAACTGCACAACAAATGGCGTGGTTTTCGAGCATAATGACATACAGTGAAACATTTAAAAATGATGTTCAAAAGTGGCTCGATGAAAGTGAACCCGATGTAAGTGACAAGGGTTTGTTTGAAACAAACGGAAAGTTATCCTTGGCTCAAACAAATGAAACAAATGGAGTAATCGAACATTGTTTGAACACAAAGGAAAATGCTGATGAACTGAAACCTTCAGACAGTGCTTCAAACATTGGAACATGTATCTCACTGTCTACCACTTCTTCTGCACGTTTGAAGGCTGAAGCAGAGCTTGCTGCTTTGGGTGCTCGACAAAAGTTATTGGAAGAAAGACACTCACTGGAAGAAGAAGAAGAAAGATTAAGAAAAAGGAAAGAGAAATTGCAATTAACCACGGAAATTGCTGAAAAAATGGCAACATTGAACATTCTCAAAACAAGAAGTTCTATCAGTGGAAAGTCATCAAAGGTTTCAAGTGCAAAAGCAACGTCAAAAGCAGCATCACGTGTTTCAAATGGAATGGATTCTTATGTTGAAAAGAATAAGTCTAGGCAAACTTTCAATGTTCATGCAGGAGAATTTATTCCAGCAATGCATGTAAAACAAAATGCAACCAAAAATGACGAAAGATACTCTCTCAAATACACAACAGCTCCCTTTGCTGGACAAAGTTCAGTGCGTCCTCAGGATTTGGCCAACACACAGCTTGTGCATGGACCCATTTTAAACACACAAGTAAATGAAGAAGATGTGAAAAATAACAATGAAGTTTTGGGAATTATGAAAAAGCAGAATGAAATAACAACTCTTTTAATTCAGCAACAATGTCTCGCCGCTTTGCCAAAGCGAGAGATCCCTGTGTTTGATGGGGACCCATTAATGTACCACACCTTCATAAAGGCATTTCAAAATGGAGTCGAGAGAAATACGAATAATAATTCAGATCGTCTATATTTCATGGAACAGCACACTAAAGGCCATGCAAGAGACCTGATAAGGAGCTGTCAACATATCAATCCTGACAATGGATACATGAGAGCAAAGGCTTTATTGAAGGAGCATTTTGGAAACGAACAAAAGGTTGCTGCGGCCTATATGGATAAAGCCCTCTTATGGGCCAACATTAAGAGCGAAGATGTAAGAGCACTACAGGATTACAGCCTGTTTCTTCGTGGCTGTTGCAATGCTATGGAGGACGTGCAATACCTGCATGATTTGGACATGCCCTCCAATATGCTGAATGTTATAAGAAAACTTCCTTATAAGCTCAGAGATAAATGGAGGAGCCGGGCTTGTGACCTGCAGGAAAGCCAAAAAAGGAGAGCAAAGTTCAGTGACATTGTGGATTTCATCGAAAAACAAATAAAAATCTTAACAGATCCAGTCTTTGGCAGTATTCAAGATCCCCCCACAATAACCGGTAAAGTCGCATTCAAACCAAAGTCACAACCTCGCCTTAAGGGAGCCAGCTTTGCCACTACAGTGGGTCCCACAGGGCAGAAGGCACAGTCTGCAAACAAGGATGTGAAGGCATCAGAACACAAGACGTGTCTATATTGTGGAGCAGGACATGCACTGGAAATGTGTATGCAGTTGGGAAGGATGGCACATGAGAAGAAAATTGTTTTTCTAAAGGGAAAGGGCATTTGCTTTGGTTGTTTGTGTATAGGACACATGAGCAAGCACTGCCGTAAAAGGATTTCCTGTACTAAATGTAGCCTTAAACACCCTACTGTCCTCCACAAAGAAACTACGTATAGTGTTGTGCAGACTGAAAGGGGTGATGAGGTCTCTATTGACAATACTCTGGTATCAAGTGGCCTTACAGGGGCTGGGGACCAGGATTGTAAGCTGCCAATTGTGCCCGTTCAAGTTAAATCAAAGAAAGGAAGCAATATAGTCACAACTTATGCATTTCTGGACCAAGGGAGTACTGCAGTGTTTTGTACGGAGTCTCTGATAAACAAGCTCAACCTGACAGGAAGGAAAGGGAATATACTTCTCCGGACGATGGGGCAGGAGAAGGTCGTGAGAAGCAATATGGTGTCTGGGCTTGAAGTTGCTGCACTGGATGGAGAGGAGTTTTTGGAGCTGCCAAAGGTCTACACACAGGAATCCATGCCAGTGTACAAAGGGAATATTCCTATAAAAAGGGATATTAAAAAATGGCCTCACCTGAAGCACGTTCACTTACCACAAATTGATGCTGGTATAGAGCTCCTGATTGGGACAAATGTGCCAAGGGCTCTGGAGCCACTAGAAGTGGTGTGCAGTGTAAATGGAGGACCATTTGCAACTAGGACTAGGCTGGGATGGACTGTTAATGGACCACTTGGCGCAGGAAGCAGAGAGATGGTTGCCTGCAGTCAGCCAGAATTAACTGTCAACCGAGTTTCAGTCGTGAATCTGGACGAGCTGTGGCAGCAGCAATTCAAAAACGATTTCCCAGAGAGTACCATGGATGAAATGCCTGCTCTGTCACGAGACGATCAAAAGTTCCTGGAAAAGGTGACAAATACAACAAAACAAGTGGATGGGCATTATCAGATCGGCTTACCATTGAAGCAAATGAACATCAAAATGCCTAATAACAGGAAAATGGTTGTGCAGCGCTTATTTCAGCTGAAGAAGAGGCTGCAGAAGGATCCAACCTTTTTCACTGAGTATAACACCTTTATTAATGAGCTTGTGGTGAAAGGCTATGCAGAGATGGTGCCTGAAGAGGAGCTGGACCGTGGCAGTGGCAAAGTATGGTATATCCCACACCACGGTGTTTATCATCCCACAAAAAAGAAGCTCAGAGTGGTGTTTGATTGCGGAGCAAGCTGTCAAGGTACAGCGTTAAACGCTCACCTCCTACAAGGCCCAGACCTAACCAGCTCCTTGATTGGTGTGGTGACCCGTTTTAGGAAGGAACCGGTGGTGATAATGGCCGATATAGAGTCAATGTTCCACCAGGTGTTGGTCACCCCCAACGACAGAGATCTGCTCAGGTTTCTCTGGTGGCAAGATGGTGATATGGAGAAAGCACCTAATGAGTACCGGATGAGAGTGCATTTGTTTGGGGCCACGTCATCGCCCAGCTGCGCAAACTATGCCCTCAGAAGATGTGCAGAGGACTACGGGCATCTTTACAGAGAAGAAATTGCACAAAGGATCTATCATTGTTTCTATGTTGATGATTGCCTAGTGTCCGTGGCCACTGAAGAGGAAGCTGTGCTACAGTATCAGGAGTTGTTCTCACTGTGTTCCAGAGGAGGATTTACTCTCACGAAGTGGATGAGCAATAGAGCAGCAGTCTTGGATGTCATCCCGGAAAATCATAGAGCAAAAGGTATGGAGATTTTGGATATGGAATTTGATTCTGTGCAAGTGGAGAGAGTGCTGGGAGTTGAATGGTCAATCAAATCGGATACGTTTAAGTTCAGAATCCAGATCAAGGAAAGACCACTCACCAGAAGAGGAATGCTCTCGACCATTGCCTCCATATATGATCCCCTTGGGATGCTCAGTCCTGTGATTCTAACTGCCAAAAGGATATTGAGAGATCTGTGCGTGAGAGAAATAGGATGGGATGATTATGTTCCTGAATCCATCGCAAAGCAATGGATAAAGCTAATTCAGCAGCTCCCTCTGCTGGACAAATTTGAAGTGGATCGGTGTTTGAAACCACCACACTTTGGAGATGTCTGTACTGCACAGTTGCACCATTTCTGCGATGCAAGTGAAAACGGATATGGAACAGTCACTTACCTGGTATCAAAAAATCCAAATTCAGAGCTGCACTCTGCTTTCGTGATGGGGAAATCCCGTGTGGCTCCTCGTAAAACAGTGACTATTCCTAGAATGGAACTCATAGCAGCAACCATGGCAAGTAGAATGGATGTGCTCTGGAAGAAGGAGTTACAGATGGAACTTGTTGAATCAGTATTTTGGACAGATAGTGAATCCGTCCTTAAATACATTCGGAATGAGACTTCACGGTATAAAGTGTTTGTGGCTAACCGGGTCTCACAGATATTGAAGGCTTCCAGTGCTACTCAATGGAGGTATGTGGGTACCAGCAGCAACCCAGCAGACATGGCGTCCAGAGGGGTAAAAGTCGAGGCGTTTGTCAAACATGCTACGTGGTTGTCAGGACCTCACTTTCTTTTACGTCCGGAGAGTGAGTGGCCTGTAAGTCCTCAAGATCTTGGGCAGCTCCCTCCCGAAGATCCCGAGCTGAAAAAAGTTGCTGTGGTGAATGCTGTGCAGACAGAAGAAGAGCCCATTTCATATCTGTTCCAGTACTTTTCTTCCTGGACACGCCTTAAAACATCAGTGGCGTGGATACTGAGAATAAAAAGCTGGCTTTTGTCCTGCGTGAGGAAGAGGAAACAATTATACCAGATGCTGTCACAATCTGGCATCACGAGAGAGCAGCAGAAATCCTCTGAGGACGAGGAAATGGAAAGATTCAAGAGGACCATTGGCGCCCACATACTCGAAGTAGAGGATATGGAGAAGGCTGAATTGGCCATTATAAGGTACTGCCAGCAAAGAACATATCCAGCGGAACTGGCGAGTCTGGAAAAGGGGCAGCCAGTGAAAGCAACTAGTCACCTTCGTAAGCTCTGTCCACAGTTACTTGATGGAGTCCTGAGAGTTGGAGGGCGTCTCAGCAAACTTTCTATGCCTGTGGAAGTGAAGCATCCAATTATACTGGCCAAAGGTCTCCATATTACAGAGCTCCTACTACAGCATGTACATCGTCAAGTGGGACACGCAGGTCGTAATCACATGCTGTCAAAGTTGAGAGAGCGATACTGGGTAACCGGAGCCAGTACTGCAATAAGAAAGGTGCTGTCAAAATGTATTACCTGTCGCCGCCTGAATGCTTTGCCAGTTCATCAGCAGATGGCGGACTTGCCTCATGAAAGAGTTGTTCCAGATGAGCCACCCTTCTCTCGTGTGGGTGTAGATTACTTCGGGCCTTTTGAAGTACGGAGCAGAAGGAGCATGGTGAAGAGGTATGGCGTCATTTTTACCTGCCTGGCCATCAGGGCCATACACATTGAAGTTGCTCCCTCGTTAGATACTGACTCTTTTATAAATGCGCTCAGACGCTTTCTTGCGAGAAGAGGCCAAGTTCAAGAGCTCCGTTCAGACAACGGCACCAATTTTATAGGAGCAGAGCGGGAGCTGAGAAGTGCTATGGAGCAGTGGAATAAGGGACAGATCAATCATGTCTTGCTCCAGAGAGGAATAAGATGGAGTTTTAATCCACCCACTGGCTCCCATCATGGAGGTGCATGGGAGCGGCTCATAAGATCAGTGCGCAAAGTTCTTAACTCCACCTTGAAAACTCAAAATCTGGATGAGGAAGGACTACAAACTTTGCTGTGTGAGGCTGAAGCAATCATAAATAGTCGGCCAATCACTAAAGCCTCTATGGATGTCAATGATTTGGAAGCATTGACTCCGAATCACCTGCTGCTTCTAAAGAATTCCCCATCACTGCCGCCGGGAGTATTTCAACCCACAGACATGTATGCGCCCAGGAGATGGAAACAGGTCCAATACATGTCAGACTTGTTCTGGAAGAGATGGGTTAAGGAGTATTTACCTCAGCTTCAGGAGCGCCAAAAATGGACCGGAACAAAGAGAAATCTCACAAAGGGGGATCTCGTCCTCATTATGGATAATACAGCTCCACGGAACTCATGGCTGGTTGGACGAGTCATACAAACCTTCCCAGATCGAAAAGGACTTGTTCGCCAGGTGAGGATTAAAACACGGACTAGCTGCCTGGAACGGCCCATCACCAAAGTTTGTTTGCTGCAGGAGGCTGAGGCAGATTAGGTGTATTTAGTGCTAGGCCTCAGTGTAGACTCGGACACTTTTTTGTTCATTTGGACATGGCTTATTAATTTTTACTTTACTTAAGAAGATATCAGATTGTACTATTATGGACATTTAATGATGATTTAATTGTTTGTGGTGATCATTCTTGCCTTGTTTGTCTCCTATACTATTGGATGTGTTGGTAATTATTGTGTAATAATTAAGGGGCTGGTTGTGTAGGAGCCATAATTAAGTGGGCTGTCACTCATCACTGGGTGGTGACGCGCTGGGTTTGAGGTCACGTGTTCACGGGCGGAGTTTTCATAAGGCGTGCATCTCTTTTGTGAATGGAATCTGTCATGGAGAGAGGGGGGCCGGGGTTGCCGTAGTTTTTGTTGACCGTTTGTTTGTTTGTTTAATAACATCGTTTTCACCGGATTACATGCAATATGTGTACACTGTTAACATCTGCTATGTATGTGAACCAAAAGACACTTGTTTTAATTAAATGCCACAAAACGCATTTTGGTTGAACTCTGTGCTTCTGTGATAAACACCAAGCAGCGCGTCATACAGATATACCGAACCCAAACGTCTCCTCGGAAGCGACAACAGGGCTTGGAGTCGCTACATTAGTAATGAATGCATATACACTTGTGAATAACTTGCATATACATATAAACTTGACGCACGCATACACCTATAAACACTCGCATATACATAAACTTCCATGCATATACACCTATAAACACTCGCACATACATATAAACTTCCATGCATATACACCTATAAACACTCGCATATACATATAAACTTCCATGCATATACACCTATAAACACTCGCATATATACATATAAACTTCCATGCATATACACCTATAAACACTCGCACATACATATACACTCGCTGCATGCAGACACACCTATAAACACTCGCACTTACATATACACTCGCTGCATGCAGACACACCTATAAACACTCGCACTTACATATAAACTCGATGCGCGCATACACATCCATAAAACACTCGTGCATACATACAAAATAAAATGTGGATGCATGCTTTGTGTATACATATGCGAGTGATTTCATATGTGGATGTGCGTGAACTTTTCAGTGTAAAAGGAAGGCATTTGTGCGTACACGGAATTAACCTGCCTTTTTGATAGTTTGTTTTCCAATTTGAAATGAAATAAGCATAAACGAGAAAACGGCCCCTTTATTCGTTTAAAAAAAAAAAAAAAAGCCTAAAGCCTCTTACGTTGTTGATTTATATTTCAAACAAGAATTCGACATTTGCTCGCAATGTTTTTCTTACAAAAAAACCTCATCATTTTGCAGGACAATTGTCTATTACAGTATACAACACAGATAGAAGGGTGCCAATAATTCTGTGGTGATATAGCCTACAACATGCTTTAAGAAAAGTTTATTTCCATCACACTGTAAAGTGTTTTAAGATATTACATATAGATCACATATACCAAAGATTTTACATATAAACTGGGTCAGCATACTGTTAATTACAGTTAGTACCATGGGAAATAGGGGTGCTGATGTGACCCCTGGAGTGGAGCCCATGAAGAAATATGGTTGGGGATAAAAGTTCACACAAACAAAAACGAAAAACTGTGGTGTTTAGCCTATAGGCATACATATTACATGTGTTTGTTTTTATTTATGCAGTATTATAAAATACCCATATTATAACAAATAAATATATTTGGAAATTGCCCTTTAAAACGAAGGCTCAGTTTGTGGTTCACAATTATTTGATTAAAAACAACAAAAACAATAAAACAAAGACAAAGTCACTTATATTAAACACTTTTTTATTGATTTATTTGTTAACAGAAGTTATATCTAGCACCTTTAATTGCCTTCGCTATCGTCGTGTCAATCATCTGTCTCATTCTCGCGGGTCGCGGATATGATTACAGTTTCAGTAAAACTGTATTTCACCATCATCGGTACCCACCCTCAGCCGATTGGCATTACAGTATTTGCAATCACCATCCCGTGTCAAAACGGAGCGTCTAAAAGAAAAGTTCTGACTGCTGACTGTTGGTCAGTGAGCCTCTCCCGCTCGGCGCTGTCAAGCGCAGCTTCACCACACAGATTTAACTCCGCAGAGCTAAATAAAACAGGCTGGTGGCAGACTAATAATTAATATCTCTGATGTAAAGATTTCTGTGAAACGCGTAAAGTTGCACAGAAGAAAGCCCAATCCGATTGTTAAGTCTGACGTCACGCGTGACGTTTTGGGTCCAAGCGCTCCTCTCGTCCAGAAATAACAATGGTGGAACCTGTAAATTTATTTACGATCACGTCCTTCTTAGTGAGGCACCCTTGGCGGTCAAAAAGGGTTTAAATTCCTTTAACACCAACAGAGTGGTTAGTGTAGCTCATCACTCAGGTGGCATAATTAAGGGTAGAGTCCAGGCATCAATGAAAAAGAAGATTTACAAGGTTGAAGTGAGTTAGCTCGGGACACGGGACACAGCACTGCGGCATTGTAAAAACACTCAATAATAACCAAAACACTAGCGAAAGCGGTAGGTAGGTAGAGAGGACCTGGACTTTGGACCCGGAAAGAGTATTATCGGAGAGTGGTTACGTCACGACTTAACAACCGAATAGGACCTGCCCTGTACAGTTTAAGAATAGCCATAGTAGAGGACTATTATTTTGTAGAACAGACCCGAGCGACAACTGATGACGTCACATGCTCAGACTTGCTTGACCAATCGGCGGAAGGGGGTGTGTCAGGCCGCCCACATGTGGAAAACGAATTTTGAAGTAATTTATTTGTTTTTTGCCTGTGAACTAAAAAACGAAAAATCAAGCCGAAATCTCGTTTTTTTCGTTTTTTTTTTTTTTTTTACGAAAAAACGAATAAAGGGGCCGTTTTCTCGTTTATGCTTATTTCATTTCAAATTGGAAAACAAACTATCAAAATGACACAAATGACTTTTACACTGAAATGCCTTCCGGTTACACTGAAATGCCTTCCTTTTACACTGAAATGCCTTCCGGTTACACTGAGATGCCTTCCGTTTGCACTGAAAAGTTCACGCACATACACATATGAAATCACTCGCATATACATACACAAAGCACACATCCACGTTATGTATGCGCGAGTGTTTTATGGATGTGTATACGCGCATCGAGTTTATATGTATGTGCGAGTGTTTATAGGTGTATATGCATGGAAGTTTATATGTATGTGCGAGTGTTTATAGGTGTGTCTGCATGCAGCGAGTGTATATGTATGTGCGAGTGTTTATAGGTGTATATGCATGGAAGTTTATATGTATGTGCGAGTGTTTATAGGTGTATATGCATGGAAGTTTAAATGTATGTGCGAGTGTTTATAGGTGTATATGCATGGAAGTTTATATGTATGTGCGAGTGTTTATAGGTGTATATGCATGGAAGTTTATATGAATGTGCGAGTGTTTATAGGTGTATATGCATGGAAGTTTATATGTATGTGCGAGTGTTTATAGGTGTATATGCATGGAAGTTTATATGTATATGCGAGTATTTATAGGTGTATGCGTGCGTCAAGTTTATATGTATATGCAAGTTATTCACAAGTGTATATGCATTCATGACTAACATAATATGTATTGGTATGGATTTCATATTAGTGTGCACGTGTATTTCATATATGTATTTTGAACATCCAATAGTATACATGTATATGCGAGTAATTTATAGGTGTATATGCACGTGTGTTATGTATGTATTGATAAGCGAAGTTTGATTTAAATCCTACGTGGCTCCTCATATGTGTCTGTCTGTTCATCGCAGCCTCATTGTCATTGGTCTGTCACTGCTTGTCCATGTCAGAATATTTGAAATGACCAATCAAATCAAAGTAGGCGGACTTTACGTTCACAGAATTTTAGCAACGTGACGCTTTACGCTTTCAGTTTACGGTCAAGTGCGAGGTAAGATGTAAGTAGCTAACAGCGTAAAAAAAGAAAAAGCCCAAATGTAAATTCACAGATGATTTACAGAGAAAATTCCCGTGGTTTCGTTTCGGTCGGGATCCGTGTAAAGCAGAATGCATGAACTGCAAAGCTGGCACGTACGTGTCAAATAAAGGTGCTAGCGACCTAAAAGCGCACATAAAGAAAGTATAGGCTAAGAGAACATCAGGAGGATTGAAATAGTTTTTTTACTGAAATAGTATAGTAGATTTTTTATTTTTTATTTTAGTAGTAGATTTTTAACCTGCTATGGCCATGAAAAGAAATAGTGTCATGTAAAAGGAGTTAAAAGCTAAACGTTTTATATATATATATATAGTATTCTATTGTTGCGTGCCAAACATTGAATGGAAAGGATGTATTACTTTAAGTATTAAAGTATAACATAGTTGCAAGGTTGTGAATGCATTTGTATTTTTTGATGCATTCTCCCCCAAACCACGCCCCCACCCCTTAACCACGCCTCCCCAAAAATCATGCCCCGCCCATCAACCACGCCCCCGTCCTGTTTTCTGAAAACTAAAATATGGTCACCCTAAAGTATGAACTAGTTGTGCACTTAAAGTTTACTACTGTTACATTTATACTTTTATATACTAAAAGTGGGCCAATTTTGTCCCAAGCGGTATTAAAATAGTACACTTACAAGTTAACTACTAGTACATATTGACATTAGTATACTTACTGCATAATGTATACTTAAAAATATACTAGAACATTACTTAAGTATACTTGTGCTGACAAACTGCCTGGGAGCTCCTCAGTGGTGAAACTCCTCCTTCTTTAATTAGTGGTGAACCAGGTGGAACAAATCTTCCAGGAAATCTGAGCGTGCCAGTACCTGGCTCTGTTGTTGTCTTTAGACCACAGTGAAAGGAGCATTTATAGCACCACAAGACCAAGTGTAGCTGGTCAATTTAGGCATTTGAGTTTTATTTTTTTTTATGTGTAATAAGAAATGTAGTATAAACTGTTAACTTCAGCAAAACTAGTGATGGCCAGATCGAGGCTTCGTGAAGCAATGAAACAGTTGAACCAAATGGGCCATATTGTTTCGAGGCTTCGAATCAATCCGACACCCGTCTCAACGGTGACACCTAGTGGTCACTTGCAGGTGTTGATCTGAAACAACCTTGACGGGCCATTAATTTTTTTTATTATTATTTTTTTTTATTATTGTATTTTTCTAATAGGCCTATGTGAAGCTTGTAACCTATAGGCTCCTCACTGTGCATAATGTTATTTTGGTCCTGCAAAATGAATATTAATAAAATAAATCAAGCCACAATGTCTCACTTTTTTAGAGATTTTTATTAAAAAATATTAATTTCTCTGCTGTGGAAGGACTTAGCCTACTTCTTTTTTTACAGATAATTTCTCCAGCCTTTGAAAAAATCCTCTCACAAGGGACACTTGTTGCTGGCATGCAAAGATATTTTTTAGCTAGGACATAGAAATGAGGAAAGATTACTGCTCTCTCTTTCCAGTAAGTTAGTGGATCATGAGTTCTGGACAAATACGCAAATTTCAAATTCTCCTCAAATGGCGCATCATGGATGATGTATTGTTGCAGTAGGCTAGCTGCCGATCACAATACAAACATCTCACTTTATTTGGGGTTTCTAAACGGAAATGCTCCCACACCACAGATGTACAGCATCTCTTCTGGGGAGCCTCCATTTTATCTATCTATCCAAATCTATCTATCTATGTATCTATCTATATGAATCTATCTATGTATCTAGATATGTATTTTATAATCTATCTATGTATCTAGATATATACCTAGATATGTATCTATAATCTATCTATGTATCTAGATATGTATCTATAATCGATCTATGTATCTAGATATGTATCTAGATATGTACCTAGATATGTATCTATAATCTATCTATGTATCTAGATATGTATCTAGATATGTACCTAGATATGTATCTAGATATGTATCTATAATCTATCTATGTATCTAGATATGTATCTATAATCTATCTATGTATCTAGATATGTATCTAGATATGTACCTAGATATGTATCTAGATATAATCTATCTATATATGTATCTATCTATAATCTATGTATTTATATATGTATCTATAATCTATCCATATATGTATCTATCTATTAATCTAGCTGTCTATATATATTTATATCTATGTATCTATTAATGTGTCACTATACTCTGTCTGTCTCTAGCCCAGTGGTTTTCAAACTTTTTCAAGAGCGACCCTTTTTTTTTTTTTTTTTTTTTGAGCGACCCATAGGCCTATATAGGCCTATTCTTAAGCCTTTTCTTAGCAACCGCTTTTGATGATGCACGTGCAGTCAGTGGCTTATCCGTGACGCGATCGCAACGCAAAGTTGATTCTGCACTCTTTTGATCTAGCTAAAGCTACAGGGATGCTAATTAACCGGTTAACCATTAACCATTGTAAGAATTTTAACCAATTAATATAGCCTACTATCGTTTGATGTAGGCTATGCTTAAAAAATTCACAAAAAATATTCCACAACAAATCCTTTAAATTTAATGATATTCAGAACAGAACAAGAATGAAAAAAATAACTATAAACAAGCCAAAACGAAATAATTTCGTTGGGCTCACCTAACTCTCTCATTCGAATAAATTTTTTTTCCATATTCGCGATTTATTTGGATGCTAAACTATTATTTATTATAGGCTTCTAAGAAAAAATGAAAATGATTATCCCCCCAAATTTTAAATATTTATTAGGCTTCAAAAAATATAAAAACTTTTAATTTAAGTGAACTTAAAACAAACCTTACATAAACCCATTATAAATGTCATATTTACCTGTGCCTTTCCTGTCTAACAGATATGAAATATACAGAAATTGGATAAGGTTATCAAAACATTCCGCACTGCATAAATTATAAACTAAATATAGAGAAATCATTCTCTAGTCAAGAGCAGTTAGTAATTTTCTCCGAGAATTAGCTGCTGCCACTTTAGGACCAGCCACAGCTGACGATCTCACGCATCCCATTCTCTCACTACTCTTTACTTTCATTTAAGATTTTATTTAACTCATTTAAGACTGTTCTTGTGAGGATACTCGACAAAACGGACATTTTGGCATGCATGTGTGTTGTTCGTTCTTGCGCGAAAGAGAACTTGATACTGGCGCGCGTCTGTCTATCTGTGGGTCGTGTGTGTGTGTGTCAGGAGGACATTTACTGACAGCGCGTTCTCTTTTGTCTTGTCGCGCATGAATGGTTTAAAAGCATTTGCATGAATAAGAGCGGGTAAACCGAGCAACCGCGATACCACGGAGGAGCAGGACGGAGCCTATATCGATGCGCGCGCGTCCGCGTCCGGGAACATCGCGTGCCGTCTCGGTTTTCTTTCCGTCAACTTGTTTGTGAGGCGCCGCGCCTCACAGAAATGGACCAAACTCAGTTGTTTAAATAGCCATATTTCGCGTGTTTCTTTTATATAGGCCTATAGACTATGATTTTATGAAAACAAATTTTGTTTTTTAATTTAATTATATTTTCCTTAAATCATCCTGGCGACCCATTTTTTAAGTCTCGCGACCCACCCGAGGGTCGCGACCCAGGGTTTGAAAACCACTGCTCTAGCCTATCAGTCAATGTGTTGTGTAAATTTAAATGTAAGCCTAATAGCCTATAACTAATCAAATCGCACTATGTCACTATATCACCAAAAATCCGCTATCTCAAAATCAAACTTCTCTCACAAAAACCCACGAGGTCAATATGCGTTGATTTCACTTTTATACAGATGTGCGATTGTGTGGTATGTTCCTGACCCTGTCAATCAAACGCTGATTCGGCGGACCACACCTGATGAAACACTTACTGAAACACTTCGAGGCTTCGTTTGGGCCCTGTCCCAAATGGCACACTCCGGATTTGTGGACTTCCTCAGAGTCCACACTTTGGTGACGTCATGTAGTGCAGACCTATAGGGCCCTTGGCGCGAGTCCACGAGGGTGCATTGAGAGGTATTTTTGGGACAGACTCGATCGTCACGCCGGAAATAACGGTCTGGTTGTTGTTGGACAGGAGAAATCATCTTATCTCCATGTCCACTACACAGTAGTGTATCTTATCTCCATGTCCATCTTACAGTTCTATATTTTGATATTGTGCATGCCACCTGGGCATTAGACAATAGATATATCATGCTTATTTAAATGATGTATACAGCTGTAGCTACATAATAATACATAATGTTCCATTTGAACTTAGATTACAATTTTAACACATAATGAAAATGTGCATGAGTTTCAGATGAATTTACAGGTTTCAATATTCATACTATGTTTACATATGACTCAGTAAAGCCCTGACATTCGGTTCTATTTATTTAATGAATCATAATGTGATCGTATTATTCAACGCACTATTATTATGTTTGAGACATCAACCACTGCTCGATGACCATAATGTTTGTATAAACTGTAGGTAACAACTAGTAAAATATACATCTAGGTAATAAAAACCGTAATATTTTCTTCTCAGCCATGTGAACAATTATCCGTGAGCGAAATCTCCTCCCATCCGTTGTCTGATTGGCCTTTCGCAAGGATTCCTGGGTAGTTAAAGTGCGTGGAGCCTGCATCTATGCGGGCTTCGCGGAAGACCGCTTCAAGGGTACAAAGGGGGCGCTGCTGAGCACACTTCAGAGCGTTAAAATGTTGAATGGGACGGCCTACGGACTCGTAGACTCGGCGAGCACGCGCAATTTAAGTCCACATGGAGTGCGCGATTTGGGACAGGGCCATAGTCACGTGACATGGGTGTTTTGAATCACGCTTCGGATCAGTGTTTCGAAACATCTGCGCTTCGGGATCTCGCAAAGCTTCGGAACGACTGTTTCGCGTCAGCCATCCCTATGCAGACGGGGAAGCGGAGGTAGTTTTTCTCTCTCCTATTTGTCTTGTATTAACTGATTTTATGTGATGAAATCACTTTATTTATGATGTCAAAACACTGTTAAGAGGTTATGTCATAATGTGTATCAGTGTGATTCGATTATTTTCTTTGTAAGCTGCTCTTTTAACCGTGTTAAAGTTAGAGCCTCATTTTCACGTGCGTTTTTCAATGCAGGAATGAGAGAGAAGGCCTTCTGGTATGTCCCTAATTGTGCCTCACTACTCTGTTTAAGGTATGTTTTTTCAATTTGTGATCATTTATTTGACTGTTTACTATGTAATGTGCGAGTTTAACTTGATCGTTGTGTACCTCCAGAATATACTAGGGCTAATTTCATACTAAGTGCCTTGTGGTATATTTTCATACGATGAGACTGTTTGTGTAAAAAAGGAACTTTATTATACACACAGTAGTTCAACAATCAGTTTAAAGTACATTCATATGTGCATTTAAGTGGATTTATAACATGTTTGTATGTTAACTTTCTCAAATGTGTTATTTAATTTCCATTTGTTTCCTATGAGTGCTGTCCTGTTACAGTATGTGGGGTAGTTCAGCACCATCATTTACATATGTTAAATGCTATATAATGCCCTTGTTAAAGCGTTCGCGCTCAGACGCATGGTGTATGCAGACGGGGAAGCGGAGGAATGAGAGAGTAGGCCTTCTGGTATGTCCCTAATTGTGCCTCACTACTCTGTTTAAGGTGAATAAACAACTCTGAGTATCATCACTTCAGTCGTTGTGTGGTCGTGTTTCCATGGTGTCCTGTGGTTACCACTTGAAGTCTGCTACACAAGGAAACTTAATCTTTGTCATCAAGGTGACTGTGCAAGACCAAGCCCTCCACAAAACTGTGAAGGACAGCCGGTAAGCGCCATATTGGCCATGGTTTGGCTAGACTGACTTAAGCAGTGCAGCGCTAATGATACTCTGGAAAACACAGACTCTGAACTTTTGTTGACTTTGATAGGACTTTTGCAGTGGTATTTGTAACTTCAAATGTTGTTTGGGTTTATCAAACAAGTAGGGTATAAAGAAAAAGTAAGAAAAGCCAAATTCATTGTTTGACAAAGAATGTGTTTGAAATGGTTAAAAGTAATTTAAACTTTGTAGAAATCTTAATAAACCAAGTTCTTAATTCAGTTAAAAATGTATAGTCTAAAAATCTTTGGCTAAAAATGTAAGATCTAGTAACTTGGCTAAAAAGCATGGAAACACAGTTTGGCAAAAAATATAATGTAAATAACCTAAATATTAAACCAATTGAAGGTAAAAAAGTTATTTGGCTAAAGATACTTGGTTAAAAGATAAGAAAATATACATTTTGAAAATCAAAATACCAACTGATTTGTTTTGGTAAAGCATATCTAGTCGTGTGGCTACAATGATACCTTAGAATAATTATTTACTATAAAAATACGGCTTAAAACTACTGATTAGAAAATAAATTGAATTTTTTACTACTAAAAATATTTTGAATGCATTTGGCTAAAATGTGAATTTAGCTAAAAATTTACTGATTCTGATCATTTGATTTAAAATGGTGGGTATTTATTTGGATAACATTTGCTTAAAAGTGGAAACCTTGTATTTTATAATGGCAATAATGTGTTTATCTGAGTTGAATGTGAATAATTTTGTTTATTTAATTTGACTGTCACCTCAAATAATAACTTGTATTTGTCATCTCTCTTTTGTGGTTTTTCACCTGTTTACTGCCCACCAAAGAATGGTAAATAAAAGACAAACAACTGATCCCATGGCTGTTTATTGAGTGAAATCCAGTTAAGATCTTCATGTGGAGGGACTGTCCTTTTCAAGTGGGGAATTGCACAAGAAATAGATCAGAACTTGACAATACTTCATAAAATGAACTTGAAGTATACTTCTTTTTCGTAAGGGAAATTATACATTGCTATTATTCAAATCAGTTAAATGATTATTAGGCTGCATAAATTAGGTCAGCCGGAATCGGGAACACTTCCTATAACACCCAGTGTACTCGTTACATCATAAGAAGAATGGCATCTACGCTAATGTTAGTCTTTCTGCCTTTTCCGAGGTTTACTGTAATCAGCTGGATCCAGGCCATATCCAGAACAGATGGAGGACCTGCCCTAGACACGACCACAACACATGAGATGTAGTCAGCCGGATCTGGGCCGTATCCAGACCAGATGGAGGACCTGCACCTAGACACAGCCACAACGCATCCCTGAAGTGTCAGCAGAGATTGTCAACTAGACTCTTCCCTGTGAAGGGCTCATTGACACGACAGCCATCGGCCCTGATCCTCAACAAACCCGTCTCCATCCCGGTGTGATGACTCCGATCTTAAACCAGGTGGAACAGGCTAATATTCTGATTGTCCCAAACCAATCTTGACTTCTGACCTATAATGCTGCCTGAATCATAATCATACACTATTCGTTCAGTGGCCAGAGGAGAACTGGCCCCCCGCCTGAGCCTGGGTTCTTCCAAGGTTTTTTTCTTCATTCTGCCACCTGATGGAGTTTTGGTTCCTTGCCACTGTCGCCTTTTTCCACCTTTGTTGCCATTGGCTTGGCTTGCTTAGTTGGGGACATTAAATTGATCATTTAATTTCATATTCAACAATAATATTGATCTGCCTGCATTGACACTATTATACAAGAACTGAACTAATCTGGACGATGACATCACGGTTTACTCCAGAGCGGCTATATATATATTAGGGATGTAACGATACGCGTATTCATATCGAACCGTTCGGTACGAGGCTTTCGGTTCGGTTTTCGGTACGCATTACGTACCGAACGGTTCGTTGGACCATTTTTTCTGCCGACCAAAATTTCGTTATTTCAAATGAAGGCGCGTCGCGGGTGGCAAGCGCGCTCATAGAGGCTGGCGCGACCACAACATCAACTGGCAAATGCAATGTAAGGAACGAAACTGAGCTTCTCGTATTGTGTTTGTGTGGACCGTTTATCAGTTTTGACCTGTGAAGCGGGACTCGCAAGCCCTATGCGCGAGCCTGATCAAGCAACACCACACAGCGCTAAGAGATCCAGACCCAGAGCCGATCAGCCCTATACGCACACTACGCAGAGTGCGTAGGGCCCCGCAAATTACTCAAGGCCCCGCCTCCCCCTCGTGTCAAAGCGCGTCAATCAATGTTTACAATATCGATGAGAAAATGAAGCGGAACTATCCTTCTGGTCACGAAAAGAGAGAGAAAAAAAACACCATAAGAGTTCATTGCAGGAACAGTTATCAGGCAGACTTGTGACTCTCCTCTCAAAGTTTGATGTCAGCAAAGAACAGTAGGCTAAAGTTAAGTTGATGTGAGTTGATTTATTATGTTTAATAAACGACAAAGGACAACGGTGTTTGTTTATAAACTGCAGCTCGGAAAAGATAACCGCGTCGCGCGTTAACATGCGATCATATCACATGCATGAAATGAAACGCACACTTTCCAGCAGAAACATCTGTTGTGAGTCAGGACCAGTACAATACGGGCGTGATGGCACTCCTCATTATAGTTTTAAAACAAGACGATGATTATCTAGTCGCTCAGTCAAGGTTTAGTTACAACTCTGCCCTAATGCAATATGGAAAGCAATGTATTGACATTGACTATTGATAGGCTCCATTGAATTTAAAATGTTGATTGGCTGGAGATTCTGGTCAATATGGATGCACATCCCTCAGTAAATAATAACCATCAAGAATCAAGAGTATCAAGAATTACTTTTATCATTTAAAACACAGTGACATGCTATGGCGCCATTTTAGCTTTTATTCATTCACAGGATAATTATGCATTTTTGATATCAATAATTACATTTGTACTATTTAAAATGTGAATTCTTGATATTAAGAATGAACTTTTTACTTGTAACAATGTCTTCTGATATCAGGAATTACATTTTCACTACAACTAGTTAAAGGAGGGATTGTAGTGGGAACACTGGGGTGTCAGGTGTGACTGTGTGGCAATGGCAAATGGTTCATGGCTCACGGGTCAGGTATGAGGGCCCCTAAACAGAATTTTGCTTAGGGCCCCAGGGAGGTCAGGATCAGCTCTGTCCAGACCAGTAAAGAAAGCAGTGGCGAATTCAAAAAGCATTTGAAATTCAAATTAAGTAATAACATCGCTGCGAGATCTAGTGGGAAACATTCACATTTCTCTGTTATTAACGGATCAAACAGCGCTGACGTGGAAACCAGGAAGAAACATCGTGCCATGAATGAACTGGCCGGTGTCCACAGATCAGCATGCAACATTCACCGTGCGAATGGATTTGCTGTAGTAACACTAACTGCAAGGTATGGAAGTTTGTCAGGAATAGTAGGCTATAATGCTTTCAAGTAACATTACGTCTGTTTTATTTTGACATTATGAATACAATTGCTGCCCTCAAATGTTAATCTGAACTAAAATAAACCTTTGTTTATAGCCTACTACTACAATATTACATTTCATTTTGTCCAAGGAGCTATTTTGTTTTATATGCTCATAAGAAGAGTCAAGTATAGCTCCATTATTGCTCAGTAAAAAAAGCAACAAAAAATAAAAAATCATACGTTGTTAGTTTCATTAAATAAAATAATAAAAAAATTAATTCAAGGAAATTTCTCTGGCATTTATTTTTGCTGTAGCCTATGGAAAACGTACCGAACCGTACCGAACCGTGACACAAGTGTATCGAACCGAACCGTGAATTTTGTGAACCGTTACACCCCTTATATATATATATATATATATATATATATATATATATATATATATATATATATATATATATATATATATATATATATATATATAATTAACTAAATTAATAACTTTTTTTAAAACAAAAATGAAACATCACTGAACTTAGGCTGACTAAGCTGGGCGGTGACACTATTTTCTTCTGGAAACAAACCTTTTTGCATTATTTTCCTGTTATCTCTGTGTTGTGGAAAATTCAGCGTTTCTTATAATCATTCGTTTCCAAACTGTTTAATCATATGTTTCTGTGAGGTTTTCTAGCAGCTGAGGGAGGACAGGGAAGCGAGAGGCAATTTAGGTCGTAGATGAAGGCCTTTGGGTGTCTCAGGGACATAGAACAGTGTGACCTGTACCAGGGGGTAGAAACCAGTCCGAACCAGCAGAAGATAGGGGGTATCTTTCTGGAAATTTACAAGAAACCTGGAAGGATTTATCATTATTATCACATTATTTATGTTATTTATCATTCAACTGAACTGTGCTCACACATTTTAGACACTTAATATAGGCTACATTGTTTTTGCTAAGTCCATGCAATAAATGCACGTCCTTGAATAAGCAATGTTTTACTTCTGTGTACGTTTCAGGTGCGGCCAAAATTTGATTTGAGCAACTCATTTTTAGCTCAAATTGTATCCGAAAATCTCACAGCCCCCACGGTCAAATATTGTGATTCACTTTATGACGTATTAAATCGAGATCTCTGAGACCAGTTTCGGAACCGAATCTTTTGAACTGATTTTTTTTAAATCAACCGGTTCACAATAAATAACATTAAATTGTGGATTCGACTGATCTAGAAGATTAAACTTGCAGTAAACTCAGTGATTCAAATACGGACATGGCGAGTTAAGTTATAAAAAAACAACTCAAGTTGTGCTCTAATCTAGACTGAGCTCAACCTATTTAGTTAATCTTATTTGTCGCATATGGCATTAGACACCTCACATTAGTTGTGTAACTTAATTGATGACCTTCGTTCATCAATCCATGCACTACAGAGTAGTCTACTCTGATCTACACCTCCTACGAACACATTTTCTATCATGATTGCCTATTGAAGACGAATGAGCCAATCAGAGTAAGTGTGCATATCCCACAATTCAACTTGATTGTGATGTCACAGCAGATCGTGCTTAATTCAAGTGTATAATATATTTTCATTTGTATAATTTTATTTTTCTCCAACAGCTCATTTACATATAAGATTTTATATATTTTCCTCCAACAACTTATATGCAGATTTTACAGTCTATGGTGTGGACGAATCATACTGTCTATGGGACGAATATGTAAATGTAGCTTTCATTTTAGTGATATAAAGATAGGTGTATTTTTTGTATTATTTTACCTGTATTGATCTGCTGCTACTACTTTGTCGACATACGCTTTTAGGAGCGCGGCAGAAAATGAAAGTCTACTGAGGTTTAATTGTACACTTAAAGTGCTGTTTATAATACTGAAAATATTGTATAATATAATATATTAAAATATTTGTTTATTCCTGAAGATTCTTCTGCGTTGTAGGGTCTGGTTAGGTTGTTCTGTTACCATTTCAGCTTTCAGCATTCAGCCTTCAAGAAATTCTCACTCCAACCAGCTAATCAAGGTTGGCAAGGCTGGCCATCACGCTACCTGTTGTTAGTATGCACTTATACCATCACAATTATAATCGTGGCTTGCTGGTATTTCATTACATATTCCACACAAAGAATGTTCTTATTACCAATTGTTTTTATCATGCTGATAATTTTATTTAGTTAACATTATCGTCTAACATTTTAAATTGGAAATACATTTTTGAACAATCATCAACAATTGTGATTTTTTTTTTTTTTTTTTTAAACCAGTTAATGTAATAAAGAAATATGAATTAATTCAAATACATTTACATTCTTTATTGCCCACTACAGCATATACACAAGTATCAAAGTGAAAGTCTTGGATGCAATCATGTTGTGACAGGAAAGACCAGAATCAACAAAACACTAACTGCATAGTATACATGTAATGCACATGATTCTCATAATATACGTTACTATACAAAATGCACAAGTACATAATATACAGAATGTTTAAAATTCATATATATTTTAAATGATGCGATGTACATTCTGTTGTATTGGAGTGCAATATCAGTCTTTACAGGAATAGTCCACCCAAAAAAATGAAAATTATCTTCTCATTTACTCACCTTCACGCCATCCTTCACGCCTTCACAAACCCACACATCTCAAAAAAGGGGCCATTCAAATCTCAATATCCCCAAAAAGAGTACATAACATAGCTATCCACAGAAAAAAAAACAAACATATATACACACATACATATATATATATATATATATATATATATATATATATATATATATATATATATATATGTCTTTTTTATTTATTATAAGAATGGTTTTATAAGAATGGTTTTATATCAAGTTTTTCCATTCTGATATGAGAGACAGTCCAACTAGGAATATGTCTTCATTGGACCAAGTCCACTCGTCTGCCACCTCTGCACCTAGTGACTCGGCCCATAGTCACTTCAAGAAAAGGTCTACATTTATTCCTCCCAAGTACCGTAACGCCTCCCTTGACACGTACTGTCGTTTAGTTGAGAATGATGTAAAGGGTCTACTGAAAAAGAAAAAAGAATATAAAGTGCACAACAATCTGTCTAAAGAGGTAATGGATAAGCTGTAATAAGCTGTAATGGATTTGAGTAAGGACAATAGGATTGTGGTACGGTCTGCTGATAAGGGGGGAGCTGTTGTTTTGCAAAATGTGGTGGCTTATGAATATGAAATTAAAAGACAATTAAGTGATTTGACATTCTATGAGAAATTATCCTCTGATCCCACTAATAGGTTAAAGATCTGGGTACATTCCCAATTAGAACATCATTTCACCAAGGGCGAGTTTGACAAAAATGCCTTTGAGTTTCTTAAGGTTGAACATCCAGTGATCCAATTTACACACTCCCTAAAATACACAAGGGCTTAGATATCCCTCTGAAGAGAAGACCTATTGTCAGTGGGATTGGTAGCCTAACAGAAAATATATCTGCTTTCGTTGACTATTTTATTAAATCAGAAGTGGTTACCCTCCCTTCTTATATACGTGACTCTATCGATTTTAGTAATTCGCTGAAAACCTTTGATGTTATCTCTGACATCTTGCTGTTGGCCACGTTTGATGTTCAGAGTTTATACACAAATATTCCACATGACGGTGGCCTTGAAGCACTCCAGCATTTTCTCTCTTTAAATCAGGTTGAGCCAAAACCCAGCACTGAGTGTATATTAGACTTGGCTAATATAGTTCTGACCAATAACTTTTTCCGTTTTCAAGGTGAGTTATAACCTTATATAAAACCATTCTTATAAAACCATTCTTATAAATAAAAAAGACATATATTTTTGTAAGAAATTGTTTGTTTATATGCTGACTATATTTCAGTAGGTCTTGTGAATATGTGGAGTATTTTGTCCTCTAATTATTTGGGGTTGACTTGTGTGGAATTGTTTTTTCCACACCAAATTTTTTTTGTTATGTATACAGTAGCGTAGCCAGAAAAGAGACTCTGGGTGTGCATCTGAAAATCTGGGTGTGCCACATTTATTGTCAGATTAGGCTACTGTGCAAAATTATTAACCATATATAACCATGCCCCACATAACCATAAAACTATATAAAATATAACTATACATTACACTCAGGATCGCCAATAACATAGTCATAACATAGTGCCTGTTAGCTGCTTAATAAAGGGCGAGACAGCGTGGCCTGGCCTTGAAAGCCTCAATTATATCATCCAGGTCCACTGTCTCTGCGAGTTCTCGTTCAAATGTCAGCAAAGAGAGCTGCTGTTTGCTGATTGGTTGGCAGTCCGAATGTCGGCAGAATCAGATCTTTTTTTAAACGAAAATAATTTAAAATGTAAATTACATTACAATTACTTTATGGCACCATATATTGGATTCTTATTTCTGTGCCCCTGAGAGTATGATTCAGAATGTTCAGTGACGTCACAGAACTACCAGATTCAAACTGCTTTCGCGTTGGCTGGCGCTGAGCCAGAGACGGACGCGTTCAGCGCTTGTCATATATCACAACTAATATGCAGTGTTTTCAACCACATAATGTTTATTTTATGTTTCAGACATTTAAATACACATAAGTACTAGTAAAACAATACATTTGTAGTTTGTAAAATACACACTGATGTCTATGGAAGCAGCAAAAACAATCTATTCAAATGTAATTTGCCGACGAGTTTTATTCATATATCAGACACACATAGCGGAACTATAAAGTTGACTCTATTCTTCTCCCAGTTCAACAGCCACTTACTTTCATGTATTTCGGGAGAAACTGGGGAATTCAGGTGCTGTAAATCCGGCTGACAGGACTCTCTGAACTGCAGCGCTCATCTCGTTACAGATCAAGATAATTTATAAAGGTTTTTAAACGAAGAATTTGAATATCAGATAGTTGACATGGTAAGCAAGTTTGTGAAAGTTTGTGAATATAAAAAAAAGGAAAAAGGAAATAAAACGAATAGCGAGCGATTCATCTGTTAGTTATTGTGGCTGCGGTGTGTCACGTGACAATCATGACGCGTCGCCATGGAAACAATGGGTCAATTAAAATATTTTTAACTTACGCGTGAAAGGGTTGATTTAAAAAAATATATATACTCTTAAGTAAACAACAATAGCCCAAGTTTAGTAAAAAAAAAAGTATTGAGACTAAAACAAATAATTCTGCATCCATTTTTAGGTCCATTACATCCATTACAAGCGTTAACTTCCTTGTAGGCGGGTTTTCTGTTGAAGTTTAAAACTACTGGATCTGCCCAGAGCCACTCTGGATCTTTCACCAATCGCTAATGTTTGGTCGTGACGTAACCCTACAACTCAAACTAGCACACAACCTCAACGTCATCGAGGAGAAGCCAAGATGGCGACCTGGGTAGACGCTTTCCTGTGAGCTCGTGAATTTTTCAAAGTACCAAACTTTTAGAATGATCCTAATGGACTCAAAGATTGTTTTCTGAGAAGTGACTTGTTGCCTCTGTATTTTATGCACGGACAGTAGGACTATTTAACCTAAAAAAAGAGAAAAAAGTGAAGTTCTTCCGTCGTCGCGTTATGAAACAGTGAACCGGCTAGCTTATAAAAGAAAAGTTAGCAACGTGACAGATTAGCACTGAAAATATGGCTAAAAAAGAAGCAAGACGCAAGGGAGGACTGATAATGGACCTGGAGTCTGATGCCTTCCCAAGCTTATGTTCACCTCTTCCTGAAACCCCTCTGAATAGCCCCAGTCCAAAGAAGGTACGCACTGAAACTTCGAAGAAAGGAGCGGAAAATGTGTCCAATGCTGATATCCTGAAAGCTATTCACGGACTGAATGACCGATTCTCCAAGTTTGAAGAAATGGTGACCAAGAACACGGCGGAGATTGTTGTCATGCAGGAGCATATGAAAAACCTTGGGATGCAGTGTAAGGCGACAGATGACATCGTGAAGAAGCTGAACGAGCGAGCGACTGCAATTCAGGAGCGGCAGGAGGAGGCTGAGAGATATAGCCGACGATGGAACCTCCGTCTGCTTAATCTCCCGGAATACAGCAACGAAGATGTGAGAAAGGAGGTGATGGGAATAATCGCCCAGATCATTCCGGAAGAAAAGTCCAGACTTGGGTTCCTGGTAGATACTGTACACAGAGTGGGGAGAAATAAAGATAACAACAAACCACGTCCCATTATCATGCAATTCACCATGCGCACTTTCCGACACAAAGTATGGAGAGCCTCCCTCAACTCCGATGTGTTGAAGGGAAAAAATCTACGGATGGCAGAAGACCTCACTTACATGGAAAGACAGTGCAGGAACAAACTCTGGCCAATGGTTAAACAAGCCCGAGACGAAGGGAAGAAGACCAAATGGATCGGCCCGGTGGCCATCATTGATGGTGTAAGACATACAGTTTAAGAGTCAATTAGATGAATAATAAGGTGATCTTAAGTTAAGTTGAATGCTAAGTAATATTAATAAGATCCCTTAACTACCTCAAGCTAACTCAGGTTATTGTTCACAAGGAACAATGGTTAATTTAAGTTTACATGTTTGATTAGATGTATTGACTTACCGGAAAAATGTTCAAACCTTAAGTTAAATTCTCCTACTAAGGCACTTATAGTCCACTGTATAGCATAATCACATTGAAGTGATGGTTATCTATGTTAGAAATTAGCATACTGCACTATGAGTACTAGTAGGCTAGTTAAATAACCTACTTCTACAGTGGCACAGTTACTTGCTTAATTAAGCAATTTGTTCACTTCTTTATATTAAAAAAGAGAAATAAATGAGTCTTCAATTTCATAAGGTACTCAATATTTAGAGTTCTCGTTTGAGAGTACCTACTTGTGTGTTTATATCTCAACACTTTACAAGTTGTTTATTTTACAGACTTCTAGTTCACTTTACTCTATTTTTCTATGACAGATTTCCATTTCAGTTCCTTAAAAATAATATCCCTTAATGTTAGAGGTATCCGTGACAGCACCAAAAGAAAATCTATTTTTATTTTCTGCAGACGAAAAAATGCAGATTTAATCTTTTTACAAGAGACTCATTCAAGTGAAAATGACGTGAAATTTTGGAAAGCACAATGGGGTGATCAGTGTTATTTTTGTCATGCCTCTCAACAATCTGCTGGTGTAGCAATTCTCCTCAACAAATTTAAAGGTATTATTATTGAATCACTATTTTCAGATGAGGGTAGATGGATTATTTTAGTTTTCAAACTGGATAACACCATTTTTATAATTTGTAACTTGTATAATTATAACAACACAGCTCTAGCCAAAACAATGTGTATGCAATTGTGTAAGAAACTTGAAGCTCTTAAACTGAAGTACAAAGAAGCACAATTGATTCTTGGGGGAGATTATAATGATGCTCCAGATGATCTCTTTGATCGATTACCGATGAGAACAGTTCAACATTCAAGATTTAAAAGCATTGCATATATTTGTGAACAACTTTCGGTTATCGATGTATGGCGATACAAAATATTCTGATACAAAAGAATTTACTTGGAGTAATGCGAATAGATCTCTACAATCCAGAATTGACTTGTGGCTTCTATCACCCTCTTGCACACAATTTGTTTCAGAAGCATCGCACGATTTTGCTCCCTTATCTGATCATAAATTGATTAAAATTAATTTAATAGGCACTAAACAAAATCAAAACAATCTTCGTGGTTTCTGGAAGCTAAATAATGATTTATTAAATGATGAAATATTTTGTAGTGATGTTAAAAGAATAGCGAAACAGATATTTAGGGATCCTAAAATGAATCATACACAAAAATGGGAATACTTTAAATTTAAGATAAGAGAAGCAGCAATGAGACGGAGTAAAGAAATAAAAAATAATAACGCCTCAAAAGAAATTAGTATCATGAACGAACTAAATACATTATTGAAGAACGATAATCTATTAGAGGAAGAAGAAATTAAATTGAAGAGACTAAAAGAAGAAATAGATCATACATATATTAATATGGCTAAAGGAGCCTTCATAAGGTCAAGAGCAAAATGGTTGGAATTAGGCGAAAAAAACTCTCTACTTTTTTGCCCTAGAGAAACGAAATCAAAAAAGAAACAATATCTCTGCACTCAAGATTGATGATGTCATAACCACTAATCATTTGGACATTTCAAAATTTGTTTATTCATTCTACAGTAACATATACAAATCAAATTCCCAAATCAATGATTGTGATACGTTTATTGAATCAATTAAAAAATATACACCAACCATTTCAGAGTCCTTCAAAACTAACTGTGAACGACCCATCACAAAATCAGAAATATCAGAAGCAATCCAATCAATGAAAAAAGGAAAATCTCCAGGCAACGACGGCCTCTCGGTTGAATTCTATTTACATTTTTGGAATATTATTGTGGATCCTTTATTGGAATTATTTAAGGAATGTCAAGATAGGAAAGAAATGTCAACAAGCATGAAACAGGGTATTATAACACTAATTCCTAAACCGGAAAAAGATCACCTTATGATAGAAAATTGGAGACCTATTACGCTTTTAAATATAGATTACAAAATTATTTCATTGGTATATGCTAAAAGGTTAAAAAAAGATCTTGGAGAAATTATCGCCGAAACTCAAACTGGATTTATGGCCAACCGTCATATTAGTTCCAACATAAGGCTTGTTCTTGACTTATTAGACTACTCTGAAAACATTGATAATGACTCCCTTATAGTTTTTCTTGATTTTTACAAGGCTTTTGATACGGTGGAACATCATTTTTTATTTAAAACACTTCAAATCTTTGGTTTTGGTCAAAATTTTATTTCAACAATCGAAATGTTTTATAAAAATATTGACAGTTGTGTCATACTATATCCAAACACTACCAAAAGATTTCCAGTGCTGAGATCCGTCCGTCAAGGCTGTCTGATTTCTCCCTTTTTATTTTTGATTGTTGTCGAATTGCTCTCATTACATATTTTAAATAACCCAATAATTGAAGGTTTGTCTATTTTTGGTAAGGAAATTAAATTGACCCAACTAGCTGATGATACAGCATTATTCTTAAAGGACAAACATCAGATTGAAAATGCTGTAGCATTAATAGACAAATTCTCAGCTGCTTCTGGACTAAAATTGAATAAATCTAAATGCGAAATTTTATGTCTGTTTGAAACAAATGTTAAAACCATATATAATATGCCTGTTAAAAATTGTATTAGATATCTTGGTGTTTTTGTTTGTAAGAATGTTATAGAGCGCCAACGACTTAACTTCACCCCCAAAATGAAAAAATCTAAAACTATATTGAACCTATGGCTTCAAAGAGACTTATCAATCTTAGGTAGGGTCCTTTTGACTAAAGCTGAAGGAGTTTCTAGATTTGTGTATCCAGCACTCTCCCTTAATGTTTGTGATTCTACATGTAAAGAAATCAATGATATGTTTGTCAAATTTGTATGGAAGAACAAGCACCATCATTTGAAAAAAGCTTTGCTTTCTGGTCCTAAAGCTAAAGGTGGTTTTGATCTATTAGATTTTGTGGATTTAAATTATACATTTAAAGTTAAATGGTTAAAGGAATGCTTAAAAGCTCCAGATTCATTATGGAATTTTATTCCTCATAATATATTCAAGAAGGTTGGAGGTCTCAAGTTCTTACTGTCTTGTAATTACAGTATTTCTAAATTTCCAGTTAAGATGTCGGAATTTCATCACCAAGCTCTGTTGGCCTGGAAGCTGTGTTATTCACATAACTTTTCACCACATAAATCTATCATTTGGAACAATGAGTGTATTATTAAAAGGAACAAATCATTGTATTTACAAAACTGGATAGATAAAAATATCATTTATTTAAAAGACTTATTTAGCCCTAATGGTCAACTTCTTAGCTATGAAGACTTTCTTACACAGAAAACTTTCCCGGTAAAATTTAAAGAATTTAGCTCAGTAATGAACTCTATTCCCAGTGGAATATTAGAATTAATGAAAAGCTATGTAGAGCAAAATGTACAACACACTACTCCTAACATTCTTTACATAAACGGTATTGACATTCTAAGCAAAAAATGTACTAATAAACATATCAGAGAATGTTTCTACAATGCCAAAAAAATAATACCTAGGGGGAAATTTTTCTGGAATGCTATTTTTATGGATATTAATTGGCAGAAAGCATGGCTTGTTCCTTTTAAATTTTGTGTCACAAATAAAATTTGAGAATTACATCTAAAAATACTACATAACATATACCCATCTAAGATGTACATTTCAAGATTTCTTGATATTGATAACAAATGTACTTTTTGTAAAAATGAACTTGAAAATGTAACCCATTTGTTTTATGGTTGTTCATACAGTAATGCATTTTGGAAAGAACTTGAGAATTATATATTATGTAAAACAAAACACAAAATCAACATTGAGGGGAAGAACATTATTACATATTTTGATTTCAAAGAAAAGAAACTATGTACTATAGTAAACCTTTATATTTTGTTAGGCAAGTTTCATATCCATAAATGTAAATTCCAGAATTCTTCACCATCATTTAAGTTGTTTTTGATAGAGGTGGATTTTTATTTTAAGTCTCTTAAATTAATTACAAACAAGAAATGCATATCAGTAATGAACATTCATTCAGAAATGTTTAATGGATAATATGTCACTAGAACTATTTTTGTCATGAGATACAAATCTGTCACAAAATTTGTTTTTCTTTATTGGTAATTTGATGGTTTTCTTTTTTTTTTTTGAGTGTGTTTTTTTAACCTTTAATGTATTGTATTGTTACTATTATAACGAATGTGAACTGGAAAGACTGAAATGTTGATGTTATAACTTTAAATAAATAATAAAAAATAAAAATAAAAAAATAAAAATAAAAAAAAAAACAACCTCAACGTCATCGTTCTCAGCCACTACCTCTGTTCGCTGATTGGACCGGTAAAAAAAAGATCGGAGAAAACCAAAGAATACACCACAATCCCAGACGTAGTACTGAAGGGAAATAAAATTGAGCGGAAGTACGCAGGAGGGCAGAGCCAGGCTAGGAATAACCCATGGTTTACTGAAGAGTTAAGCTTTATGATTAGAGAAAGAAATGTTGCATGGGGCAAAGCTCAAGCCACAAATTCTACTGCTGACTGGACTGCTTTCAGAACTTTAAGAAATAAATGCACAAGCATGACCAGAAAAGCAAAATCAGATTACTATCTAAAAAATGTGTCTGAAAATCTTAATAACCCCTCTAAATTCTGGAAGCAAATTAAGTCTCTGTCTGGTTCCAGTTCTTTTTCAGGTCTTCCACAACATATTTTTGTAAAATCAGTTGAAATCAAAAACAAAATTGACATAATTGGACATTTTAATAATCACTTTGTATCAGCTGGCTGTACTTTCAATGAGTCCAAATCAAGTTATCATTGCTCTGACTCCAGCACTGAAGCACTACCGGAAACGTCTCGGTTACGGATGTAACCCTCGTTCCCTGAGTGGGAACGGAGACGTTACGTCGGATGACGACGATTGGGGTTTCGCTTAGAAGCCTATCACCTTCGAGTATATAAAACGAGCCAATGGCAATGAAATGCCATGGGTCTGCGGAATTTGCATAGCGTAACTCCGCCCGCCGCAGGGGGTATAAAAGGAAGTACGCTGGCACAATGCAGATATGTCTTCGCTGAGGAGCCGAGACTAGCCCCAGGCGTTTTTCAGCGGTACAGCGGAAGTGGCAGGAAGACGTAACGTCTCCGTTCCCACTCAGGGAACGAGGGTTACATCCGTAACCGAGACGTTCCCTTTCGTGGTCACTCCGAGTTACGTCGGATGACGACGATTGGGGTTCCAGTCTAATCACGCCACCTCGGCTGTCTTCCAGTGCCCTGCGTAAGTCTGAGCTCCCTGTTGTGAGACTAGCACGAACGAAGGAGTCCTACTTAACACAGGGATACCAAGGTACACTGGGAAGCATATCTCCAGAGAGAAATATGCAATTATGCCCAGCCATTGATGGGGGGGACTTAGAATACACATATGACCCAGAGGGCTGCATATGGAAAATCACTGGGGTGTCCAGCCGCAGGTGGAATTTTAAACCCCAGGGGTGGCAAGGTGGCTTGCCAAGGGAAAGACACACGCTCACAAGGAGACTTACAGTGGAATACACATGTGGGGGTCGCCCAGAGGGGGAACCATGCACATGGAGGCACCTAGTCAAGCGCAAAAGCTGCGTTATGGCAGATTGGCATAACTCAGGCGTTGACGTAACCAGTGCTGGAGGAAACTCAGAGCTTATCAGACTCACCTGAGAGAAATATCGCACGTATCCCGTCCGTGGAGAGGAATGGCGAGCAAGCGAAGACACCTGAGCAGAATCTAGCACCGGCTGGTTGAAGCGAGTACATGAGAAGAAACTGGCTCTACTCGGAGATTATAGAATCTCGCGAATGTGTTGGGTGTCGCCCAGCCTGCAGCTCTACAAATGTCTGTTAGCGAGGCGCCATGCGCTAGGGCCCAAGAGGAAGCCACACTACGTGTGGAGTGGGCTTTCACACCAAGGGGGCACGGACGACCTTGCTGCTGGTATGCCAAAGCAATGGTATCCACTATCCAGTGGGATAACCTTTGCTTTGAGAGAGCCTTTCCCTTCAGCTTCCCACCATGACAGACAAAGAGCTGGTCTGAGGTCCTGAAACACCGCGTTCTGTCTACGTAAGCACGGAGGGCGCGTACTGGACAGAGCAGTGCCAAGGCTGGGTCTGCCTCCTCCAAGGGCAGCGCTTGCAGGTTCACTACCTGGTCTCGAAAGGGTGTGGTAGGAACCTTGGGCACGTATCCAAGCCGGGGTCTCAGGATCACGTGAGAGTTAGCCGGCCCGAATTCCAGGCACGCTTCGTCAACCGAAAATGCCTGCAGGTCCCCTACCCTCTTGATGGAGGCCAATGCAACCAGGAGCGCTGTCTTCATTGACAGGAACTTAAGCTCCACTGACTGTAAAGGCTCAAATGGAGCACTCTGCAGGGCAGTTAGAACCACTGAGAGGTCCCAAGAGGGTACGAAGGGAGGACGAGGAGGATTTAGTCTCCTCGCTCCCCTCAGGAACCTGACGATCAGGTCGTGCCTTCCCAGAGACTTACCATCAACTGCTTCGTGATGTGCGGCAATGGCGGCAACATACACTTTCAGGGTGGAGGGAGACAGCCTTCGCTCCAACCCATCTTGCAGGAAGGAAAGCACGACACTGATCGGGCATTTCGTGGGTTCTTGATGTTTAGAAGAACACCAGTTGACGAAGAGGTTCCACTTCAACGCATAGGCATGTCTCGTGGACGATGCTCTAGCGGAAGTGATGGTAGCCACCACCGCAGGTGGTAGGGTACTCAAACCTGCCTCGTCCCGTCCAGGAGCCACACATGGAGGTTCCAAAGATCGGGACGAGGGTGCCATAAGGTGCCCCGTCCCTGAGAAAGGAGGTCCTTCCTCAGAGGAATTGGCCAGGGAGGTGCTGTCGCGAGGAGTACTAGTTAGGAGAACCAGGTCCGGTTGGGCCAATACGGGGCAACCAAAATGACCTGCTCCTCGTCCTCCCTGATCTTGCGCAAGGTCTGCGCAAGAAGGCTCACTGGGGGAAACGCATACTTGCGTAGGCCCCGCGGCCAGCTGTGCGCCAGTGCATCCGTGCCGAGCGTGCCCTCGGTCAGGGAGTAAAACAGGTCGCAATGGGACGAGTCGTGGGAGGCAAACAGGTCTACCTGTGCGTCGCCGAACTGATCCCAAATCAGCTGGGCCGTCTGGGGATGGAGTCGCCATTCTCCAGCGAGAGGCCGAACTCGAGACAGCTCGTCGGCCGCGCGGTTCAGGTCTCCCGAAATATATATGGCTCGAAGCGACCTCAGATGCTTCTGACTCCATATGAGGAGGTGGCGAGCGAGTTGCGACATACGGCGGGAGCGTAGACCACCCTGGTGGTTGATGTACGCTACTGTTGCGGTATTGTCTGATCGGACTAGTACGTGCTGGCCCCTGAGCAGCGCATGGAAGCGGTGCAGGGCGAGACGTACAGCCAGCAACTCGAGGCAATTGACATGCCAAAGGCGCTGGGGTCCTGTCCAGGAGCCCGCGGCAGCATGACCATTGCACATGGCGCCCCAGCCCGTGTTGGAGGCATCTGTTGACACAACAACATGCCGGGAAACTCGTTCTAAGGGCACTCCGGCCCGTAGAAAATTGAGGTTCGCCCACGGGGTGAAGGTCTGACGGCAGGCTGGAGTCACTGGGACTCGGAGCGTGCCGTGTTGCCATGCCCACCTCGGGACTCGATCGCGAAGCCAAAGCTGAAGCGGTCTCATATGAAGCAATCCCAGCGGCGTTACTGCGGCTGCGGATGCCATATGCCCCAGGAGCCTCTGAAAAAGTTTCAGTGGAACCGCACTCTTGTCCTCGAACTGACGAAGACAAGTCAGCAGTGACTGCGCGCGCTCGCTCGTAAGCTGCGCGCACATGGCGACCGAGTCGATCTCCATACCGAGAAAAGAGATCCTCTGCACGGGGCAGAGTTTGCTCTTCTCCCAGTTGACCCGAAGGCCCAGACGGACTAGGTGCCGGAGCACTAGGTCCCTGTGTTCGCAAACCTGGTCTCGAGAGTGAGCTAGGATAAGCCAGTCGTCGAGATAGTTCAGGATGCGAACCCCGTGTTCCCGAAGGGGAACAAGGGCTGCCTCGACGACCTTCGTAAAGACGCGAGGAGACAGGGCTAGCCCGAAAGGGAGAACCGCGTACTGGTATGCCTGCCCCTCGAAAGCAAACCGTAGAAACGGTCTGTGTCGAGGTAAAATGGAGACATGGAAGTAGGCGTCCTTCAGGTCGATCGCTGCAAACCAATCCTGCGGCCGCACACACTGGAGAATGTGTTTGGCCGTTAGCATCTTGAACAGCAGCCTGTGAAGGGAGCGGTTCAAGACGCGCAGGTCGAGGATTGGCCGTAACCCACCGGACTTCTTGGGTACAATGAAGTAAGGGCTGTAGAAGCCGGACTTCATTTCGGCTGGAGGGACAATCTCGATCGCACCCTTCGCCAGCAGGGTGACGACCTCCGCTCTCATGACAGGGGCATTGCCACCGACCATAGTGAAGCGGACTCCGCTGAAGCGGGGAGGAGATCGCGCGAACTGAATCGCGTAGCCGAGCCTGATGGTTCTCGCGACCCAGCGGGACAGTCTGGGAAGCTCTAGCCAGGCCTCCAGAAAGTGCACCAGCGGGGTCATACGAACCACAGACGTACCGTCGGTGGGGCAGCGAGGCGGAATGACCGGCACCGGCGAGGGTGGCATCGCGGCCCTGTGCGGGGGCACGGTCATTAACCGCGTCCTGCCAGAGGAGGTCAGGGGAGGGCGCGCGTCCCACGGGGGCGTGCTCTGGCAGGGGTCTGGCGACAGAGGGGGATGAGAGGAGCGTGGCCCGTGGGCGGCGCGTGCTGTCATCCCAGACCTCTGGGACAGAGGAGGGCGGCAGTGGCGGGACCCGAGGGTGGCGCGCACTGCGGCCCTCTGACTCTGTAGGCTCAGGATTGGGAATTTCGATTCTTTCTTTAACCACATTAGGGTGCTGCCCGTCGTGGGACGAGCAGCGGGGAGTGGAGAACAAAAGATTCTCCCCCGGCCCTCCACCGGGGGAAGGAGTGGCCCTGCTACCACCTCCTGTAGAGAAAAGAAAGCCAATCCTGAGCTGCCCGTCTCAGGAGCGGCGCTTAGCCTGGCGTTTAGCGGGCCGCGGGGCTTTTTAAGAGTGCTGCTTAGGCTGGCGTGGCAGTCTAAGGGGCGGAGACGGGCAGCGCCGCCCTCCTGCGACCTCCTCCTGCTCAGGGCCAGTGAAGGCCCGAGGGGAGGAGCCGCATGGAGGTGGCCTCGGCGGGAAGCAGACTAAGGAGACCGCACGGACGGATGACCGTCGGTGCAGAAGGCCTCAGTCTGCTTCTGGGGGGGGGGTCAAAAACTGTAGGGTACAGTCCTCAACCACACCGCCGAGGAGCCCAACCTGGGACATGAGGGAGCTGAGAAAATGAATTCTCAGACCCCCTCAAATCAACCTGGCTGAGCCCATGTCTGGACCACTCTAGTGGACACCACCTGACCCAGGATCACGCAGGTACCGATGTCACCCGAGAGCGAGGTCAGTAGTGTGCGCGGCGGAACGACCAAGCCGGGCATGGGAGGCATAGCGTCCCAGCAAGGGGGCGTGGTCGAGTTTCCGCGTTCTGTCAGTGTTGGCCAGGGAAGGACTAGCGTTCCACTGCGGCCGGTTCCGACAGAACTCCCGAGTCAGCACTGCCTCGAAGGCGAAGGCGACACACAGCACTGCATGCCTGTGCCACGATAGTGACAGAGAACATACAGCCCATGATCGCCACGCGATCGAGTGCAGCGAAGGCGGAGGACGCCCGCGGGCCGGAAGCGTCCTGATGCACATCCGGGAAGCCTACAGCGCTCAGGGGGAGGGCGGCGCCACTCCAGCCGATGCTTTCAGCTGCCCGGGAAAGCATGGCCATCAGCTCTGGATCTGACTCGACTAACGCTGACACTCCAGAGGGAGGCAACGCAGTCGAATCCTCATTTCCAGAGGAATCAAGCCCGCCTTGTGATGCTGTGAGTGACATGACACCACCTGCTGGAGCCCCGAATGAAAACACTGGGTCCCTAAGAAGAACCAGGTACACACGGAAGCCCCACGGTTTGCGATGTGGAGGGGGGCGTGGCCCGAGGAATGCTCGTCGGTATTATGCCACACTGTAACCCTCAGATCACCCTGGCCACCAGCCAAAGTATCCCCTCTCGAGGAAGAGATAGATTGGGGTGTGGCAGAGGGGACTCTACCCACACGGGGATCATTGAGTCTCGATCTATAAACATCGCGATGGTCACGTTCCCGCAGAGAAAACGTGACTCACCCACGAGCGCTGCCGAGCGTGAATCAGCCCAACACGCGAAACAGCGCTCGTGACCGTTAGGCAGATGAATCACGCGCCCACATCCAGTAAATACACGGGCGAGCCGTCTTGAAAAAGACGTGCCGCGTGCAGCTCTTTTAGAGAGAGGAAAAGCTCAGCAGAGTGCTGAAGCGCCCAGGGAGAAACACACACACTGTCGGCAGATCACTGCACAGATCAGCAGCAGGCAATGCGATCTCGCTGGAACACGCCGTCACACCAACACACTGAAGAGCCGCTCGTCTCGTAGAGTGAAGATGATACAGAATAGCTTGTAGGAGTGAAGAAAACTCTTGGCTCCGAAGCGAAAACATATCTGCATTGTGCCAGCGTACTTCCTTTTATACCCCCTGCGGCGGGCGGAGTTACGCTATGCAAATTCCGCAGACCCATGGCATTTCATTGCCATTGGCTCGTTTTATATACTCGAAGGTGATAGGCTTCTAAGCGAAACCCCAATCGTCGTCATCCGACGTAACTCGGAGTGACCACGAAAGGGAACTTTTGTTTTTAGACCCATTTTAAAAGAGGATGTCTGTATTGCTCTTAAAGCTATTGACCCCAAAAAATCAATAGGACCAGACAACCTAGAACCTTTCTTATTGAAGGTTGCAGCTGAAATTATAGCTAAGCCCATAGCATATATTTTTAATTGTAGTCTGCAGACAAATTTAATTCCCAAATTATGGAAAGCAGCTTATGTGCTACCTTTGCTAAAGGGAGGGATCTTCAGATCTTCATAATTATAGGCCAATTTCCAAACTTTCTATTCTTGCAAAAAATTTGGAAGCTCAAGTAAACTGTCAATTAAAAGAATATTTGGCAGAGCATAACATTTTAACTGATGTACAGTCAGGTTT